>CM067361.1:12033800-12208800 GCA_034401795.1 Chaetoderma sp. LZ-2023a | reverse complement strand
CGACAGATGATACACGATAGACGGGCGACAGATGATAAACGATGGACGGGTGACAGATGACAAACGATAGACGGGCGAGAGATGACAAATGGTGAACGGGCGACAGATGTCACACGATGGACAGGCGACAGATGACAAAGATGGACGGGCGACAGATGACAAACGATGGACGGGCGACAGATGACAAACGATGGACGGGCGACAGATGACAAACGATGGACGGGTGACAGATGGCACACGATGGACGGGCGACGGATGACACAAGATGGACGGGCGTCAAATGACAAATGATGGGCGGGCAACATATGACACACGATGGACGGACGACAGATGACACACGATGGATGGGGGACAGATGACAAACGATGGACGGGCGACAGATGACACAGAATGGACGGGCGACGGATGACACACGGTGGACGGGCGTCAAATGCCACACGGTGGGCGGGCGACATATGGCACACGATGGACGGGCGACAGATGACAAACGATGGGCAGGCGACATATGACAAACGATGGACGGGCGACAGATGACACACGGTGGACGGGCGTCAGATGACACACGATGGAGAGGCGACAGATGACAAACGATGGACGGGCGACAAATGAAAAACGATGGACTGGCGACAGATGACAAATGATGGACGGGTGACGGTAGACAAATGATGGAGGGACTGTGGATGACAAACGATGGATGGACTGCGGATGACAAATGATGGATGGACTGCGGATGACAAACGATGGATGGACTGCGGATGACAAATGATGGACGGGCGATGGATGACAAATGACGGATGGACTGCGGATGACAAACGATGGATCGGCGACAGATGACATATGATGGACGGGCAACAGATGACAAACAATGGATGGGTGACAGATTACAAACGATGGACGGGCGACAGATGACAAAGATGGACGGGCGACAGATGACAAATGATGGACGGGCGACAGATGACAAACGATGGACGGGCGACAGATGACAAATGATGGATGGGCAACAGATGACACACGATGGACAGGGTGAAAGATGACACAAGATGGATGGGTGACAGATGACAAACGATGGACGGTCGACAGATGACACACGATGGACGGGCGACAGATGACAAACGATGGATGGGCGACAGATGACAAATGATGGATGGGCGACAGATAACACACAATGGACGGGCGACAGATGATAAACGATGGACGGGCGACAGCTATTACACGATAGACGAGCGACATATGACAAACGATGGATGGGCGACAGATGACAAATGATGGACGGGCGACAGATGAGACACGATGTACGGCTAAGAGATAATAAACAATGGACGGGCGACAGATGACACACGACGGACGGCTGACGGATGATAAATGATGGATGGGCGACAGATGACCCGCGATGGCCGGATGACAGATGATACATGATGGACGGGTGACAGATGACACATGATGGACGGCGACAGATGACACACGGTGGACGGGCGACAGATTACAAACGATGGACGGGCGACAGATGACACACGATGGACGGGCGACAGATGACAAACGATGGACAGGCGACAGATGACAAACGATGGACGGGCGACAGATGACAAACGATGGGCAGGCGACATATGACAAACGATGGACGGGCGACAGATGACACACGGTGGACGGGCGTCAGATGACACACGATGGAGAGGCGACAGATGACAAACGATGGACGGGCGACAAATGAAAAACGATGGACTGGCGACAGATGACAAATGATGGACGGGAGAAAGATGGCACACGATGGACAGGCGATATATGACACACGATGGCCGGATGACAGATGACAAACGATGGACGGGCGACAGTTGACACATGATGGACGGCGACAGATGACACACGGTGGAGGGCGACAGATGACAAACGATGGACGGGTGACAAATGGCACACGATGGACGGGCGACAGATGCCACACGATGGATGGACGACAGATGACAAACGATGGACGGGCGACAGATGACACACAATGGACGGGCGACAGATGATAAACGATGGATGGGCGACATATGAAAAACGATGGACGGGCGACAGATGACAACCGATGGACGGGCGACAGATGACACATGATGGACGGGCGACAGATGACAAACAATGGACGTGTGACAGATGACAAACGATGGACGGGCGACAGATGACAAAGATGGACGGGCGACAGATGACAAACGATGGACGGGCGACAGATGACACACGATGGATGGGCGACAGATGACAAACGATGGACGGGTGACAGATGGAACACGATGGACGGGCGACGGATAACACACGATGGACGGGCGTCAGATGACACACGATGGGCGGGCGATATATGACACACGATGGACGGGCGAGAGATGACACACGATGGATGGGCGACAGGTGACACACGATGGACGGGCGACATATGACACACAATGGACGGGCGACAGATGATAAACGACGGACGGGTGACAGATGATAAACGATGGACGGGCGAGAGATGACAAATGGTGGACGGGCGAAAGATGACACACGATGGGCGGGCAACAGATGACACACGATGGACGGGCGACATATGACAAACGATGGGCGGGCGCCAGATGACACACGATGGGCGGGCGACAGATGACACACGATGTACGGGTGACATATGACAAACGACAGACAGGCAACATATGACACATGATGGACGGGTGACAGATGACACACGATGGATGGGCTACAGATGACAAACGATGCACGGGCGACTGATGATACACGATGGACGGGCGACAGATGATACATGATGGACGGGTGACAGATGACACACGATGGATGGGCGACAGATGACAAACCATGGATGGGCGATGGATGACAAATGATGGATGGACTGCGGATGACAACTGATGGATGGACTGAGGATGACAAACGATGGATGGACTGCGGAAGACAAACGATGGATGGACTGAGGATGACAAACGATGGATGGACTGCGGATGACAAACGATGGACGGGTGTTGGATGACAAATGACGGATGGACTGCGGATGACAAATGATGGACGGGTGACGGTAGACAAATGATACATGGACTGCGGATGACAAACGATGGACAGGCGACAGATGACAAACAATGGAAGGGCGACAGATGCCACACGATGGATGGACGACAGATAACACACGATGAACGGGCGACATATGGTAAACAATGGACGGGCGACAGATGACACACGACGTACGGGTGGCAGATGATAAATGATGGATGGGCGACAGATGACCCACGATGGATGGGCGACAGATGACAAACGATGGACGGGCGACAGATGACAAACGATGGACGGGTGACAGATGGCACACGATGGACGGGCGACGGATGACACAAGATGGACGGGCGTCAGATGACAACTGATGGGCGGGCGACATATGACACACGATGGACGGACGACACATAACACACGATGGATGGGGGACAGATGACAAACGATGGACGGGCGACAGATGACACACAATGGACGGGCGACGGATGACACACGGTGGACGGGCGTCAAATGCCACACGGTGGGCGGGCGACATATGGCACACGATTGACGGGCGACAGATGACACACGATGGATGGGCGACAGATGACACACAATGGACGGGCGACAGATGATAAACGATGGACGGCGAGAGATGATAAACGATGGACGGGTGCCAGATGGCAAACGATGGACGGGCGAGAGATGACAAATGGTGGACGGGCGACAGATGACACACGATGGACGAGCGAGAGATGACAAATGATTGACGGGCGACAGATGACACACGATGGACGGGCGACAGATGACAAACGATGGACGGGCGACAGATGACAAACGATGGATGGGCGACAGATGACAAAGGATGGATGGGCGACGGATGACAAATGATGGATGGACTGCGGATGACAAATGATAGATGGACTGAGGATGACAAACGACGGATGGACTGCGGATGACAAACGATGGACGGGCGTTGGATGGCAAATGATGGATGGACTGCGGATGACAAATGATGGACGGGTGACGGTAGACAAATGATGGAGGGACTGCGGATGACAAACGATGGATGGACTGCGGATGACAAATGATGGATGGACTGCGGATGACAAACGATGGATGGACTGCGGATGACAAATGATGGACGGGCGATGGATGACAAATGACGGATGGACTGCGGATGACAAACGATGGATCGGCGACAGATGACATATGATGGACGGGCAACAGATGACAAACAATGGATGGGTGACAGATTACAAACGATGGACGGGCGACAGATGACAAAGATGGACGGGCGACAGATGACAAATGATGGACGGGCGACAGATGACAAACCATGGACGGGCTACAGATGACAAATGATGGATGGGCAACAGATGACACACGATGGACAGGGTGAAAGATGACACAAGATGGATGGGTGACAGATGACAAACGATGAACGGTCGACAGATGACACACGATGGACGAGCGACAGATGACAAACGATGGATGGGCGACAGATGACAAATGATGGATGGGCGACAGATAACACACAATGGACGGGCGACAGATGATAAACGATGGACGGGCGACAGCTATTAAACGATAGACGAGCGACATATGACAAACGATGGATGGGCCACAGATGACAAATGATGGACGGGCGACAGATGAGACACGATGTACGGCTAAGAGATAATAAACAATGGACGGGCGACAGATGACACACGACGGACGGGTGACGGATGATAAATGATGGATGGGCCACAGATGACCCACGATGGCCGGATGACAGATGATACATGATGGACGGGCGGGTGACAGATGACACATGATGGACGGCGACAGATGACACACGGTGGACGGGCGACAGATTACAAACGATGGACGGGCGACAGATGACACACGGTGGAGGGCGACAGATGACACACGATGGACGGGTGACAAATGGCACACGATGGACGGGCGACAGATGCCACACGATGGACGGGCGACAGATGATAAACGATGGACGGGCGACAGATGACACACAATGGACGGGCGACAGATGATAAACGATGGATGGGCGACATATGAAAAACGATGGACGGGCGACAGATGACAACCGATGGACGGGCGACAGATGACACATTATGGACGGGCGACAGATGACAAACAATGGACGTGTGACAGATGACAAACGATGGACGGGCGACAGATGACACACGATGGATGGGCGACAGATGACAAACGATGGACGGGTGACAGATGGCACACGATGGACGGGCGACGGATAACACACGATGGACGGGCGTCAGATGACACACGATGGGCGGGCGATATATGACACACGATGGACGGGCGAGAGATGACACACGATGGATGGGCGACAGGTGACACACGATGGACGGGCGACATATGACACACAATGGACGGGCGACAGATGATAAACGATGGACGGGTGACAGATGATAAACGATGGACGGGCGAGAGATGACAAATGGTGGACGGGCGAAAGATAACACACGATGGGCGGGCAACAGATGACACACGATGGACGAGCGACAGATGACAAACGATGGGCGGGCGCCAGATGACACACGATGGGCGGGCGACAGATGACACACGATGTACGGGTGACATATGACAAACGACAGACAGGCAACATATGACACATGATGGACGGGTGACAGATGACACACGATGGACGGGCTACAGATGACAAACGATGCACGGGCGACAGATGATACACGATGGACGGGCGACAGATGATAAATGATGGACGGGTGACAGTTGACACACGATGGATGGGCGACAGATGACAAACCATGGATGGGCGATGGATGACAAATGATGGATGGACTGCGGATGACAACTGATGGATGGACTGAGGATGACAAACGATGGATGGACTGCGGAAGACAAACGATGGATGGACTGAGGATGACAAACGATGGATGGACTGCGGATGACAAACGATGGACGGGTGTTGGATGACAAATGACGGATGGACTGCGGATGACAAATGATGGACGGGTGACGGTAGACAAATGATAGATGGACTGCGGATGACAAACGATGGACAGGCGACAGATGACAAACGATGGAAGGGCGACAGATGCCACACGATGGATGGACGACAGATAACACACGATGAACGGGCGACAGATGAGACAAGATGGACGGGTAACAGATGGTAAACAATGGACGGGCGACAGATGACACACGACGTACGGGTGGCAGATGATAAATGATGGATGGGCGACAGATGACCCACGATGGATGGGCGACAGATGACAAACGATGGACGGGCGACAGATGACAAACGATGGACGGGTGACAGATGGCACACGAGGGACGGGCGACGGATGACACAATATGGACGGGCGTCAGATGACAAATGATGGGCGGGCGACATATGACACACGATGGACGGACGACAGATGACACACGATGGATGGGGGACAGATGACAAACGATGGACGGGCGACAGATGACACACAATGGACGGGCGACGGATGACACACGGTGGACGGGCGTCAAATGCCACACGGTGGGCGGGCGACATATGGCACACGATGGACGGGCGACAGATGACACACGATGGATGGGCGACAGATGACACACAATGGACGGGCGACAGATGATAAACGATGGACGGGCGAGAGATGATAAACGATGGACGGGTGACAGATGGCAAACGATGGACGGGCGAGAGATGACAAATGGTGGACGGGCGACAGATGACACACGATGGACGAGCGAGAGATGACAAATGATTGACGGGCGACAGATGACACACGATGGACGGGCGACAGATGACAAACGATGGACGGGCGACAGATGACAAACGATGGATGGGCGACAGATGACAAAGGATGGATGGGCGACGGATGACAAATGATGGATGGACTGCGGATGACAAATGATAGATGGACTGAGGATGACAAACGACGGATGGACTGCGGATGACAAACGATGGACGGGCGTTGGATGGCAAATGATGGATGGACTGCGGATGACAAATGATGGACGGGGTGACGGTAGACAAATGATGGAGGGACTGCGGATGACAAACGATGGATGGACTGCGGATGACAAATGATGGATGGACTGCGGATGACAAACGATGGATGGACTGCGGATGACAAATGATGGACGGGCGATGGATGACAAATGACGGATGGACTGCGGATGACAAACGATGGATCGGCGACAGATGACATATGATGGACGGGCAACAGATGACAAACAATGGATGGGTGACAGATTACAAACGATGGACGGGTGACAGATGACAAAGATGGACGGGCGACAGATGACAAATGATGGACGGGCGACAGATGAAAAACGATGGACGGGCGACAGATGACAAATGATGGATGGGCAATAGATGACACACGATGGACAGGGTGAAAGATGACACAAGATGGATGGGTGACAGATGACAAACGATGGACGGTCGACAGATGACACACGATGGACGGGCGACAGATGACAAACGATGGATGGGCGACAGATGACAAATGATGGATGGGCGACAGATAACAGACAATGGACGGGCGACAGATGATAAACGATGGACGGGCGACAGCTATTAAACGATAGACGAGCGACATATGACAAACGATGGATGGGCGACAGATGACAAATGATGGACGGGCGACAGATGAGACATGATGTACGGCTAAGAGATAATAAACAATGGACGGGCGACAGATGACACACGACGGACGGGTGACGGATGATAAATGATGGATGGGCGACAGATGACCCACGATGGCCGGATGACAGATGATACATGATGGACGGGTGACAGATGACACATGATGGACGGCGACAGATGACACACGGTGGACGGGCGACAGATTACAAACGATGGACGGGCGACAGATGACACACGATGGACGGGCGACATATGACAAACGATGGACAGGCGACAGATGACAAACGATGGACGGGCGACGGATGACAAACGATGGACTGGCGACATATGACAAACGATGGACGGGCGACATATGACACACGGTTGACGGGCGTCAGATGACACACGATGGAGAGGCGACAGATGACAAACGATGGACGGGCGACAAATGAAAAACGATGGACTGGCGACAGATGACAAATGATGGACGGGAGAAAGATGGCACACGATGGACAGGCGATATATGACACACGATGGCCGGATGACAGATGACAAACGATGGACGGGCGACAGTTGACACATGATGGACGGCGACAGATGACACACGGTGGAGGGCGACAGATGACAAACGATGGACGGGTGACAAATGGCACACGATGGACGGGCGACAGATGCCACACGATGGATGGACGACAGATGACAAACGATGGACGGGCGACAGATGACACACAATGGACGGGCGACAGATGATAAACGATGGATGGGCGACATATGAAAAACGATGGACGGGCGACAGATGACAACCGATGGACGGGCGACAGATGACACATGATGGACGGGCGACAGATGACAAACAATGGACGTGTGACAGATGACAAACGATGGACGGGCGACAGATGACAAAGATGGACGGGCGACAGATGACAAACGATGGACGGGCGACAGATGACACACGATGGATGGGCGACAGATGACAAACGATGGACGGGTGACAGATGGCACACGATGGACGGGCGACGGATAACACACGATGGACGGGCGTCAGATGACACACGATGGGCGGGCGATATATGACACACGATGGACGGGCGAGAGATGACACACGATGGATGGGCGACATGTGACACACGATGGACGGGCGACATATGACACATAATGGACTGGCGACAGATGATAAACGATGGACGGGTGACAGA
Source organism: Chaetoderma sp. LZ-2023a (assembly GCA_034401795.1). Lineage (NCBI taxonomy): Eukaryota > Metazoa > Mollusca > Caudofoveata > Chaetodermatida > Chaetodermatidae > Chaetoderma > Chaetoderma sp. LZ-2023a. Next base: position 12,200,025 of record CM067361.1, on the reverse strand, counting down.
TGATAAACGATGGACGGGCGAGAGATGACAAATGGTGGACGGGCGACAGATGACACACGATTGAGCGGGCATCAGATGACACATGATGGATGGGGGAAAGATGACACATGATGGACGGGCGAAAGATGACACACGATGGGCGGGCAACAGATGACACACGATGGACGGGCGACAGATGACAAACGATCGGCGGGCGCCAGATGACACACGATGGGCGGGCGACAGATGACACACGATGTACGGGTGACATATGACAAACGACAGACAGGCAACATATGACACATGATGGACGGGTGACAGATGACACACGATGGACGGGCTACAGATGACAAACGATGCACGGGCGACAGATGATACACGATGGACGGGCGACAGATGATAAATGATGGACGGGTGACAGATGACACACGATGGATGGGCGACAGATGACAAACCATGGATGGGCGATGGATGACAAATGATGGATGGACTGCGGATGACAACTGATGGATGGACTGAGGATGACAAACGATGGATGGACTGCGGAAGACAAACGATGGATGGACTGAGGATGACAAACGATGGATGGACTGCGGATGACAAACGATGGACGGGTGTTGGATGACAAATGACGGATGGACTGCGGATGACAAATGATGGACGGGTGACGGTAGACAAATGATAGATGGACTGCGGATGACAAACGATGGACAGGCGACAGATGACAAACGATGGAAGGGCGACAGATGCCACACGATGGATGGACGACAGATAACACACGATGAACGGGCGACAGATGAGACAAGATGGACGGGTAACAGATGGTAAACAATGGACGGGCGACAGATGACACACGACGTACGGGTGGCAGATGATAAATGATGGATGGGCGAGAGATGACCCACGATGGATGGGCGACAGATGATAAACGATGGACGGGCAACAGATGACACACGATGGACGGGCGACAGATGACAAACGATGGGCGGGCGACAGCTGACACACGATGTACGGGCGACCTATGACAAACGATAGACAGGCAACATATGACACATGATGGACGGGTGACAGATGACACACGATGGACGGGCCACAGATGACAAACGATGGACGGGCTACAGATGACAAACGATGCACGGGCGACAGATGATACACGATGGACGGGCGACAGATGATAAATGATGGGCGGGTGACAGATGACACACGATGGACGGGTGACAGATGACACACGATGGACGGGCGACAAATGACAAATTTTGGATGGGCGACGGATGACAAATGATAGATGGACTGCGGATGACAACTGATGGATGGACTGAGGATGACAAACGATGGATGGACTGCGGAAGACAAACGATGGATGGACTGAGGATGACAAACGATGGATGGACTGCGGATGACAAACGATGGACGGGTGTTGGATGACAAATGACGGATGGACTGCGGATGACAAATGATGGACGGGTGACGGTAGACAAATGATAGATGGACTGCGGATGACAAACGATGGAAGGGCGACAGATGCCACACGATGGATGGACGACAGATAACACACGATGAACGGGCGACAGATGAGACAAGATGGACGGGTAACAGATGGTAAACAATGGACGGGCGACAGATGACACACGACGTACGGGTGGCAGATGATAAATGATGGATGGGCGAGAGATGACCCACGATGGATGGGCGACAGATGATAAACGATGGACGGGCAACAGATGACACACGATGGACGGGCGACAGATGACAAACGATGGGCGGGCGACAGCTGACACACGATGTACGGGCGACCTATGACAAACGATAGACAGGCAACATATGACACATGATGGACGGGTGACAGATGACACACGATGGACGGGCCACAGATGACAAACGATGGACGGGCTACAGATGACAAACGATGCACGGGCGACAGATGATACACGATGGACGGGCGACAGATGATAAATGATGGGCGGGTGACAGATGACACACGATGGACGGGTGACAGATGACACACGATGGACGGGCGACAAATGACAAATTTTGGATGGGCGACGGATGACAAATGATAGATGGACTGCGGATAACAACTGATGGATGGACTGAGGATGACAAACGATGGATGGACTGCGGAAGACAAACGATGGATGGACTGAGGATGACAAACGATGGATGGACTGCGGATGACAAACGATGGACGGGTGTTGGATGACAAATGACGGATGGACTGCGGATGACAAATGATGGACGGGTGACGGTAGACAAATGATAGATGGACTGCGGATGACAAACGATGGACAGGCGACAGATGACAAACGATGGAAGGGCGACAGATGCCACACGATGGATGGACGACAGATAACACACGATGAACGGGCGACAGATGAGACAAGATGGACGGGTAACAGATGGTAAACAATGGACGGGCGACAGATGACACACGACGTACGGGTGGCAGATGATAAATGATGGACGGGCGAAAGATGACACACGATGGATGGGCGACAGATGATAAACGATGGACGGGCAACAGATGACACACGATGGACGGGCGACAGATGACAAACGATGGGCGGGCGACAGATGACACACGATGTACGGGTGACATATGACAAACGACAGACAGGCAACATATGACACATGATGGACGGGTGACAGATGACACACGATGGACGGGCTACAGATGACAAACGATGCACGGGCGACAGATGATACACGATGGACGGGCGACAGATGATAAATGATGGACGGGTGACAGATGACAAACGATGGATGGGCGACAGATGACAAACCATGGATGGGCGATGGATGACAAATGATGGATGGACTGCGGATGACAACTGATGGATGGACTGAGGATGACAAACGATGGATGGACTGCGGAAGACAAACGATGGATGGACTGAGGATGACAAACGATGGATGGACTGCGGATGACAAACGATGGACGGGTGTTGGATGACAAATGACAGATGGACTGCGGATGACAAATGATGGACGGGTGACGGTAGACAAATGATAGATGGACTGCGGATGACAAACGATGTACAGGCGACAGATGACAAACGATGGAAGGGCGACAGATGCCACACGATGGATGGACGACAGATAACACACGATGAACGGGCGACAGATGAGACAAGATGGACGGGTAACAGATGGTAAACAATGGACGGGCGACAGATGACACACGACGTACGGGTGGCAGATGATAAATGATGGATGGGCGAGAGATGACCCACGATGGATGGGCGACAGATGATAAACGATGGACGGGCAACAGATGACACACGATGGACGGGCGACAGATGACAAACGATGGGCGGGCGACAGCTGACACACGATGTACGGGCGACCTATGACAAACGATAGACAGGCAACATATGACACATGATGGACGGGTGACAGATGACACACGATGGACGGGCCACAGATGACAAACGATGGACGGGCTACAGATGACAAACGATGCACGGGCGACAGATGATACACGATGGACGGGCGACAGATGATAAATGATGGGCGGGTGACAGATGACACACGATGGACGGGTGACAGATGACACACGATGGACGGGCGACAAATGACAAATTTTGGATGGGCGACGGATGACAAATGATAGATGGACTGCGGATGACAACTGATGGATGGACTGAGGATGACAAACGATGGATGGACTGCGGAAAACAAACGATGGATGGACTGAGGATGACAAACGATGGATGGACTGCGGATGACAAACGATGGACGGGCGTTGGATGACAAATGACGGATGGACTGCGGATGACAAATGATGGACGGGTGACGGTAGACAAATGATAGATGAACTGCGGATGACAAACGATGGACGGGCGACAGATGCCACACGATGGATGGACGACAGATGACACACGATGAACGGGCGACATATGAGACATGATGGACGGGTATCAGATGATAAACAATGGACGGGCGACAGATGACACACGACGGACGGGTGGCAGATGATAAATGATGGATGGGCGACAGATGACCCACGATGGATGCGCGACAGATGATAAACGATGGACGGCAACAGATGACACAGGATGGACGGGCGACAGCTGACACACGATGTACGGGCGACATATGACACACGATAGACAGGCAACATATGACACATGATGGACGGGTGACAGATGACACACGATGGACGGGCCACAGATGACAAACGATGGACGGGCTACATATGACAAACGATGCACGGGCGACAGATGATACACGATGGACGGGCGACAGATGATAAATGATGGGCGGGTGACAGATGACACACGATGGACGGGTGACAGATGACACACGATGGACGGGCGACAGATGACAAATCATGGATGGGCGACGGATGACAAATGATAGATGGACTGCGGATGACAAATGATAGATGGACTGCGGATGACAAATGATGGATGGACTGAGGATGACAAACGATGGATGGACTGCGGAAGACAAACGATGGATGGACTGCGGATGACAAACGATGGACGGGCGTTGGATGACAAATTACGGATGGACTGCGGACGACAAATGATGGACGGGCAACAGATGCCAATCAATGGATGGGTGACAGATTATAAACGATGGACGGGCGACAGATGACAAAGATGGATGGGCGACAGATGACAAATGATGGACGGGCGACAGATGACAAATGATGGATGGGCAACAGATGACACACGATGGACGGGTGAAAGATGACACAAGATGGACGGGTGACAGATGACAAACGATGGACGGTCGACAGATGACACACGATGGACGGGCGACAGATGACACACGATGGACGGGCGACAGATGACATACAATGGACGGGCGACAGATGACACACGATGGACGGGCGACAGATGACAAACAATGGATGGGCGACAGATGACAAATGATGGATGGGCGACAGATGACAAACGATGGATGGGCGACGGATGACAAACGATGGATGGACTGCGGATGACAAATGATGGACGGGTGACGGTAGACAAATGATGGATGGACTGCGGATGACAAACGATGGATGGACTGCGGATGACAAATGATGGATGGACTGCGGATGACAAACGATGGATGGACTGCGGATGACAAATGATGGACGGGCGACAGATGACAAATGATGGATGGACTGCGGATGACAAACGATGGATCGGCGACAGATGACATATGATGGACGGGCAACAGATGACAAACATTGGATGGGCGTCAGATGACAAAGATGGACGGGCGACAGATGACAAATGATGGACGGGCGACAGATGACAAACGATGGACGGGCGACAAATGACAAATGATGGATGGGCAACATATGTCACACGATGGACGGGTGAAAGATGACACAAGATGGACGGGTGACAGATGACAAACGATGGACGGTCGACAGATGACACACGATGGACGGGCGACAGATGACACACGATGGACGGGCGACAGATGACATACAATGGACGGGCGACAGGTGACACACGATGGATTGGCGACAGATGACAAATGATGGATGGGCGACAGATGACAAACGATGGATGGGCGACGGATGAAAAATGATGGATGGACTGCGGATGACAAACGATGGACGGGCGTTGGATGACAAATGACGGATGGACTGCGGATGACAAATGATGGATGGACTGCGGATGACAAATGATGGATGGACTGCGGATGACAAACGATGGATGGACTGCGGATGACAAATGATGGACGGGCGACGGATGACAAATGATGGATGGACTGTGGATGACAAACGATGGATCGGCGACAGATGACATATGATGGACGGGCAACAGATGACAAACAATGGATGGGTGACAGATTACAAACGATGGACGGGCGTCAGATGACAAAGATGGACGGGCGACAGATGACAAATGATGGACTGGCGACAGATGACAAACGATGGACGGGCGACAAATGACAAATGATGGATGGGCAACAGATGACACACGATGGACAGAGTGAAAGATGACACAAGCTGGACGGGCGACAGATGACAAATGATGGACGGTCGACAGATGACACACGATGGACGGGCGACAGATGACAAACGATGGATGGGCGACAGATGACAAATGATGGATGGGCGACAGATGATAAACGATGGACGGGCAACAGATGACAGACGATGGACGGGCGACAGATGACAAACGATGGATGGGCGACAGATGACAAATGATGGATGGGCGACAGATGATAAACGATGGACGGGCAACAGATGACACACGATGGACGGGCAACATATGACAAATGATGGACGGGTGACAGATGACACACGATGGACGGGGCACAGATGACAAACGATGGACGGGCTACAGATGACAAACGATGCACGGGCGACAGATGATACACGATGGACGGGCGACAGATGATAAATGATGGACGGGTGACAGATGACACACGATGGACGGGCGACAGATGACAAATGATGGATGGGCGACAGATGACAAACGATGGATGGGCGATGGATGACAAATGATGGATGGACTGCGGATGACAAATGATGGATGGACTGAGGATGACAAACGATGGATGGACTGCGGAAGACAAACGATGGACGGGCGTTGGATGACAAATGACGGATGGACTGCGGATGACAAATGATGGACGGGTGACGGTAGACAAATGATAGATGGACTGCGGATGACAAACGATGGACAGGCGACAGATGACACACGATGGACGGGCGACAGATGCCAAACAATGGACGGGCGACAGATAACACACGATGAACGGGCGACAGATGAGACATGATGGACGGGTAACAGATGATAAACAATGGACGGGCGACAGACGGACGGGTGGCAGATGATAAATGATGGATGGACTGCGGATGACAAACGATGGATGGACTGCGGATGACAAATGATGGATGGACTGCGGATGACAAATGATGGAAGGGCGACAGAAGATAAACGATGGACGGGCAACAGATGACAAACGATGGGCGGGCGACAGATGACACACGATGGGCGGGGACCTATGACATACGATGGACGGGCGACAGATGACAAACGATGGGCGGGCGAGAGATGACACACGATGGGCGGGCGACAGATGACACACGATGGGCGGGCGACATGTGACACACGATGTACGGGCGACAGATGACAAACGATGGGCGGGCGACATATGACACACGATGGGCGGGCGACAGATGACAAATGATGGATGGGCGACAGATGACAAACGATGGACGGGCGACAGATGACAAACGATGGATGGGCGACAGATGACAAATGATGGACGGGCGACAGATGACACACGATGGACGGGGCACAGATGACAAACGATGGACGGGCTACAGATGACAAACGATGCATGGGCGACAGCTAATACACGATGGACGGGCGACAGATGATAAATGATGGACGGGTGACAGATGACACACGATGGATGGGCGACAGATGACAAATGATGGATTGGCGACGGATGACAAATGATAGATGGACTGCGGATGACAAATGATGGATGGACTGAGGATGACAAACGATGGATGGACTGCGGAAGACAAACGATGGATGGACTGCGGATGACAAACGATGGACGGGCGTTGGATGACAAATGACGGATGGACTGCGGATGACAAATGATGGACGGGTGACGGTAGACAAATGATGGATGGACTGCGGATGACAAACGATGGATGGACTGCGGATGACAAATGATGGATGGACTGCGGATGACAAATGATGGATGGACTGCGGATGACAAATGATGGACGGGCGACGGATGACAAATGACGGATGGACTGCGGATGACAAACGATGGATCAGCAACATTTGACATATGATGGACGGGCAACATATGACAAACAATGGATGGGTGACAGATTACAAACGATGGATGGGCCTCGGATGACAAAGATGGACGGGCGACAGATGACAAATGATGGACGGGCGACAGATGACAAACGATGGACGGGCAACAGATGAAACACGATGGACGGGTGAAAGATGACGCAAGATGGACGGGTGACAGATGACAAACGATGGACGGCGGACAGATGACGCACGATGGACGGGCGACAGATGACATACAATGGACGGGCGACGGATGACACACGATGGAACGGCGACAGATGACAAACGATGCATGGGCGACAGATGACAAATGATGGATGGGCGACAGATGACAAACGATGGATGGGCGACGGATGACAAATGATGGATAGACTGCGGATGACAAATGGTGGATGGACTGAGGATGACAAACGATAGATGGACTGCGGATGACAAACGATGGACGGGTGACGGTAAACAAATGATGGAATGACTGTGGATGACAAACGATGGATGGACTGCGGATGACAAATGATGGATGGACTGCGGATGACAAATGATGGATGGACTGCGGATGACAAATGACGGACGGGCGACGGATGACAAATGACGGATGGACTGCGGATGACAAACGATGGATCGGCGACAGATGACATATGATGGACAGGGTGAAAGATGACACAAGATGGACGGGTGACAGATGACAAACGATGGACGGTCGACAGATGACACACGATGGACGGGCGACAGATGACAAACGATGGATGGGCGACAGATGACAAATGATGGATGGGCGACAAATGACAAACGATGGACGGGCGACAGATGACAAACGATGGATGGGCGACAGATGACAAATGATGGACGGGCGACAGATGAGACACGATATACGGCTAACACATAATAAACAATGGACGGGCAACATATGTCCCACGATGGATGGGCGACATATGACAAACGATGGACGGGCGACAGATGACAAACGATGGACGGGCGACAGATGACAAACGATGGACAGGCGACAGATGACACACGATGGACGGGCGACAGATCACACACAATGGACGGGCGACAGATGACACACGATGGACGGGCGACAGATGACATATGATGGACTGGCAACAGATGACACACAATGGACGGGTGACAGATGACGAGCGATGGACGGGCGACATATGACAAAGATGGACGGGCGACAGATGACACACGATGGACGGGCGACAGAAGATAAACGATGGATGGGCGACAGATGACACACGATGGACGGGTGACATATGACACACGATGGACCGGCGACATATGACAAACGATGGACGGGCGACAGATGACATACGATGTACGGGCGACAGATGACAAACGATGGACGGGCAACAGATGACAAACGATAGACGGGCGACAGATGACACACGATGGATGGGCGACATATGATAAATGATGGACGGGCGACAGATGACACACGATGGACGGGCGACAGATGACACACGAGGGACGGGCGACATATGACACACGATGGACGGGCAACAGATGACAAACGATGAACGGGCGACAGATGACACTCGATGAATTGTCGACAGATGGCACATGATGGATGGACTGCGGAAGACAAACCATGGATGGACTGCGGATGACAAATGATGGACGGGCGATGGATGACAAATGATGGATGGACTGCGGATGAAAAATGATGGATGGACTGTGGATGACAAAGGGTGGATGGACTGCGGATGACAAATGATGGATGGACTGCGGATGACAAACGATGGATGTACTGCGGATGACAAATGATGGACAGGCGACCGATGACAAATGATGGATGGACTGTGGACGACAAATGATGGATGGCGACGGATGACAAATGGTGGACGGCTAACGGATGACAAATGATGGATGGACTGTGGATGAGCAAGAATCGGGTCAGTCATCAAGAGTTCCTTCAACGCCCTGAAGGAACCTTCACACTCACTCGTCCACTCGAATGGTGGACCTTTCTCGGTGATTTGATATAGAGGGGAAGCAATCTCGCTGAAATGACGGATATATCGGCGATAGTATTGACAGAGCCCGAGGAAACTTCGAGTTTCTGTTGCTGAAGAGGGCGTTTGCCACTCTGCTACTTCCTTTGTTTTTGATGGCTGAGTACCCACTCCATCACCGGATATGACATGTCCCAGGTACTCGACACTGTCTGAAGAGATCACATTTCTTCATCTTGGGCTTTATGTTTGGCATGCAGAATCTTGCCAGCACGGCATGTTTGCTCGAATGACAGAGCAAAGACTATTACATCGTCAAGGTAACACAGATATATTTCCCATTGCAGGGTGGTTAATGAGATGTTCGAAAGTTCCAGGAGCGTTGCACAACCCGTAGGGCATCTTGCAGAATGGGAAAAGACCATCCCTACAAACGAATGTGGTCTTTTCCATGTCAGCTTTGTCCATGGCTACTTGCCAGTAACCGCTAGCCAGGTCAAGGGTACACAACCACTTAGCTCCGGACAGAGAATCCAAGGCCTGATCTATGTGTGGTAATGGATATGCGTCTTTGACGCTAAGATCATTAAGGCGACATTAGTCTATGCAAAACCATAAGGATCCGCCCTTTCCGCCTGCTAGTACGATGGGGCTGGTCCATGGAGATGCTGAGGGTTCGATGATACCGGTCCGTGACATGTCATTAACTTGTTAGTGTGCTTCCACTTCCTTATGAATGGGAAGACGTCGTACCGGTTGTTTTATGGGGCGATTATTGCCCGTGTCGATGGAGTGTCGTACAAGATGAGTTTTTCTGAGATCCATGTCTCCGGAGGAAAAACTATCACAATATTTTTAAAGTAGTTTCCGAATTTCATGTTTCTGTGATTGCTATAATCCTACTGCGGTACGCAGATACAAATCGTGTAGGTGTTCTGGTAAATCATCAGTCATTTCCTGTTGTGTGGTGGTAAGTGTAGGTGTTTCCAAAGAGATAATATCCACCAAATGGCTGCAGCGTACACCCAGTTCCAGAGTTATGGGGTCTGCGGTGCCATTGAACACTCTGAATGGTATGTGTTCTTTGTTGGTAATATCCACGATCATACGGGGACTTGATCATTGTGAGGCGATCATGTAATCAGGGTCGGGTTCCAGCATGGCGATGTGGGTGTTGCTTCCTAACTATTTGCTCCTGTCCCGGCTCAACTGTGGCTGTACTTGATAGTATTACAGCGCACGTGTCGCATAATGACGATTCCGGTCCAAGAGGTATCCATCGGCCGTGTATGTCAAGTTCCTGTTGTTTGCAGTGGATGATGGCTTCGCTGGCACTGAGAACATCAGAGCCAAGGAGGGCGTCGTTGTGCATAGAGGCGATGACAACTCGCTGTATGAATTGCATCTCCTCTATTTGAATAATTAAATTAACTACACCGGCTACGGGCACATCTGCTCCCGTATCCGTTTGTAGATAGATGTTTGTAGGCTTAAGGGGAGGCTTTTTATGAGGTGGGATGCTCCCATATAAACGCTTGTTAAATGCTGTGATAGAGGCTCCAGTGTCAACAGTGGTGCTGGTAGAAACACCGCTAAACAGATAGGCACACTTTGCGGTGCACCTGCGGAAGGGTTTCAAATGATGCAATCTGGGACAATGGTGTCAGAGCGGAATCATTCTGTATATAGTCGGCCTGTTTCCGAATGGCTTCTCTTAATGTAGTGGATGGCTGAGTGAGGAAGGGGCCAGTCCGCGTCGCCGCTGCTGTGAGGGCTGTGGCGAAGACGGAGCTGGGGTAGCAATGGTGATGGAGTTGTTGCTGTTTCGGTGTATGCCTTGTTTGTGTAGACAGCGGTACGGATGGGATTTCCTGGATTACTGATCAGAGCCACATGCACGAGCCACTTCTTGCAATGCCTCATGGGGTGTTTTGGTGAGGCACAGAAGAAACAGTGACATCGCACAGGGCGCTCGTTTAGTCGGCAGCGTCGTCGTTTGCGAATCCAGTAGGCAGAGTGAGTAGGATACTCCGTATTATTACTATCTGTAGATGCGGGAGATGCTGCTGTGCGGAAGGGTGTGTTGCATACCACCAAGGGACACTTAGAATCCGGTGCTTTGGTGGCTGGATGTGGTGCTTGCAAAACCGTTGTTTCAGCAGAGGTGCTAAAACTTACCACTGCCGCTTTTACAAAGGAAAGAAGGTTTCCTAAGTGCGGACATAGGGGTGTGGGGTGGCGGTGCTGCGGATGTGGGAGGCGTCGTAGGCACTGACATATATGAAGCCGTGCATATAGGTGTACATTAAAAAGCTGAGGCTTGTTGGTGATAATTGATCACCGGACGTTGTTGTACGGAAACCGCAGTTGAGCCAGGTAGTGAATACGGGCACCGAGGTGACTCTCCAATCGGTGCCCTTAGGAGTTTGCGGAGTTCTGCGGTCAGAGGTAGGAGTTGTAGACGGAAGTGACCGCAGACCCACTGTTCTGGTCTCAGCAACAGGCGCTCATTAAGGCAAGAGTCATTGGCGTGCCTGTGAAAGATATCAAAGACAATGTGTTGCAATGCTTGACAACTCCACTCACCAGGGTTCTGGTAGGGCCAGTTAAGGCTTAGCAAAGCCTGGCTAAGGCCCCGGTAAGGCCGAGGTAAGTCTTAGCAATGTCTGGCTAAAGTCTATGTTAAGCCTAGCAAAGCCTGCCTAATGCCTAGCTAAGATATGGATAAGGCGTGGCTACTGTCTGGCTAATGCCGATTTAAGGCCAAGTAAAGCCCAGATAAGACATGACAACGGCTTATCAAAGCATGAATAAGATCTAGGTACTGTCTCCGTAAGGCTTAACAAAGCCTGGATAAGGCCTAAGTAAGGCCTATGTATGGCTTAGCAAAGCCTGGATAAGGACTAGGTAGTCTCTTGGTACGGTCTAACACCGCCTGGCTAAGGCCTATATATGGTCTTACAAAACTTGGATACGGCCTAGGTCCGGCTGAGCAAAGCCTGGCTAAGGTCTAGTAAAGTCTATCACAGCCTAATTAAGGCCTAGAAAAGCCAGGCTAAGGCGATAATAAGGGCTAAGTAAGGCCTAGTCAAGCCTGACTAAGGCCTAGTTAGCGCTTAGCAAAGCCTAGTTAAGGGCTAGGTAAGGCCCTGGTAAATCTTACCAAAGCTTGGTTACGGCCTAGGAATGGCCTGGCAAAGCCTGGATGCGACCCAGGTAAATATTAGCACAGCCTGTCTAAGGCCTAGGTAAGGACCAATAAAGTCTGGTGAAGGCCTAGCTACGGCCCAGCTAAGGCTTTGCAAATCCTGACTAAAGCCTATGTAAGGTAGTGTAAGGCTTGTTTAAGGCCTAGCAAAGACTGGCTAATGTCTAGCTAAGGCCCACGTAAGGTTTAGCAAAGGCTGGCTAATACGTAGGAAAGGACTGGAAAAGCCTGGCGAAGATATAGGTAATGTTTAGCAAAGCTTGGCTAAGGCCTCGGTAATATCTTGTAAAGCTTGCCTAAGGCCCAGCTAAGGCCTAGCCAGGCTTTGCTAAGCCTTACATAGGCCTTACCTAGGCCTTTGCCTGACATGTATAAGCCCTACGTAGACCTTATCTAGGTCTTAGCCAGGATTTGCTAGGCCTTTGCCATGCCATAGCCAAGTTTTGCCGGTCTTTACGTAGGCATTCGCCAGGCTTCGCTAAGATTTACCTCTACCATACATGGGCCTTAGCCATGCTTTACTAATCTTTAACTAGGCCTTCGATTTGCTACACAATAACTAGGCCTTAGAAGGTTTTGTAAGCCCTTACAACAAAGGCCCTAACTAGGCCTTATCATGTTTGACTATGCCTTACCTAGGCCTTAGCTAGGCTTTGTCAGACCTTGCCTTGGCTTTTGCAAGACCTTACAAAGGCTTTAGACAGGCATTAGCCTGGCCTTCGCCAGTCCTTAGGCAGACCGTAGCCAGCCGTTAATCAGGCCGTAGCCAGTCTTTGCTAGGCCATATCTAGGCCTTTGCTAAGATTTACCTAGGCCATACATGGGCCTTAGCCAGGCTTTAGCAAGCTTTAACCAGGCCTACGTCAGGATTTGCTATGCTTTAAAAAGGCCTTAGAAGGCTTTGCAAGACCTTGCATAGGCCTTAGCCAGTCCTTGGACATGCCTTAGCAAGGACTTAGCCTTTGCTAAGATTTACATAGGCCTTACCTGGGCCTTAGCCATGCTTTGCTACGCCTTAACTATGACTAGGATGTCTTAGGCCTTACATTCGCCTTAACCACATTTTGCTTACCTATGTCTTAGCCAGGTTTTACTAAGCCTTACATAAGCCCGAGCCAAGCTTTGCAAAACATTACCTAAGCATTAGCCAGGCTTTCCTAGGCCACACTTAGGCCTTACTTAGGCTTTAGCCAAGTTTTGTTACGCCTGACCTAGCCTTAGGTACACTTTCCTAACCCGTAACTAGTTATTGGCCAAACTTTGCATCACCTTAGCTAGGCCTTAGTCACGCTTTGGTAGACTTTATCTAGACATTACCTAAGCCTTAGCCATGCTTTGGTAAGCCTAGCATTAGTCATACCTAGACCGTAGCCAGACTTTGCTAGGCCTTACCCAGGCCTTAGCGAGGCTTTCGTAGACTATCTAAGCCTTAGCCATGCTTTGCTAGAGATTGCCTAGGGGTTAGCCAGACTTTGCAAAGTCTTACCTATGCCATACCCGTGCCTTAGTCAGGATTTGTTAGGCCATACCTAGTCGTTAGCCAAACTTTGCAAGACACTACCTAGGCCGTAACCAGGCGTTGCTAAGCCTTACACATGCCTTGACTAGGCCGCAGAAGACTTTGCTAATTCCTAACTAGACCTTACCTAGATCGCAAAATGGCTTTGTTAGGCCATTGTCATGCCTTAGCAGGCTTTTCTAGGCCTTGGACAGGTCATAGTCAGGCCTTATTAAGGCATTAGTCAGGCTTTAATAGACTTTACATAACCCTTAGCCATGGTTTGCTAGGCATTGCCTAGGCCGTAGCCATACGTTGTTAGCCCTTAACTAGGCGATAGCCAGGTTTGCTATGCATTACCTAGGCCTTAAGCAAGTTGGATAGACATTATCTGCGCCTTAGCTAAAGCTTTGCAAGACATTACTTAGGCCCTAGTCAGGCTTTGGTAAGTTTTAGCTATGCCTTGCGCAGGAATTGACCAGACTTTCTCAGACCGTACCTAGGCATAAGCCAGGCGTTGATAGACTTAGCTAGGCCTTACCTAGGCCTTACCTAGGCTGTGTTAATCCTTAGTCAGGCGTTACTAAGCCTTACATTGGTCTTAGCCACGCTTTGCTAATCCTTGTCCAAACTTTGCAAGACCTTGCCTAGGCCGTAGCCAGGCCTTAGGCAGGCCTTACCTAGATCGCAACATGGCTTTGTTAGGCCATTGTCATGCCTTAGCAGGCTTTTCTAGGCCTTAGACAGGTCATAGTCAGGCCTTATTAAGGCATTAGTCAGGCTTTAATAGACTTTACATAACCCTTAGCCATACTTTGCTAGGCATTGCCTAGATATTAGCGAGACCATGCTAGGTTTTGCCTAGGCTCTACCTTGGCCTTAGTCAGGCTTTGTTAGACCTTATCTAGGCGTTAGCCAAGCGGTACTAGGCCTTACCTGCGCCTTAGCCAAGTTTTGCGAGACATTACCTAGGCCATCGTCAGGCTTTTTTAGGCCTTACCTAGGTCTTAGACAGGCTTTACCAAGCTTTAACTAGGCCTTAGCCACGCTTTACTAGGCCTCACCCTATCATTAGCCAAGCTTTGTAAGGCAGTGTCTAGGTCTTATCCAGGCTTTGCTAAGCCTTACCTATGCATTGGTTAGACTCTGTAATACATTACCTAAGGCTTATGCCAGAATTTGATGGACTTAACTAGGCTTTGCCTTGGTCAGGCGTTATCTATGCCTTAGCCAGGCTGTGTTAGACCTTAGCCAGGCTTTACTAAGCGTTACACAGGCCTTAGACACATTTTCCTAAGCCTTACCTGAGCCTTAGTGAAACTTTGTAAGACATTACCTATGCCTTAGCTAAGTCTCAAGTAGGCCTTACCTATGCCTTAGCAGGCTTGACTAGGCCTTGCCCAAGCTTTGCTAGGCCTTACCTGCGCCTTATCCAAGCTTTGCAAGACATTACCTATGCCGTAACTAAGCTTTGCTAAGCTTTGCAAAGGCCTTGCCTAGGCCTTAGCTAGCCTTTGCTAAGCCTTACCTAGAACTTACTTAGGTCGTAACATGGGTTTGCTAAGCCGTTGCCATGCCTTAGCTAGGCTTTGCTAGGCCTTATCCAGGCCTTATTCAGGTCTTAGTCAGGCTTTGATATACTTTAATTAGGCCTTAGTCATGGTTTGCTAAGCCTTACCTAGGCCTTACCCAGGCTTTGTTAGGCATTAACTAGACCTTAGGCATGCTTTGTTAAGACTTACCTAGGCCTTAACCAAGCGTTGCTCGGCCCTACCTGCGCCTTAGCCAAGCTGTGCAAGACAATACCTAGGGCGTATTCAGGCGTGGTTAAGCCTTAACTATGCCTTACGCAGGTATTGGCCAGACTTTCTCAGATCTTACCCTGGCATAAGTCAGACTTTGATAGACTTTACCTAGGCCTTAGCTAAGCTTGGTTAGACTTAAGCCATACCTTAGCTAGGTTTTGCTAGGCCTTAGGCAGGCCGTACATAGGTCTTAGCCAGGCTTTTTTAACCATTACCTAGGTCTTAGCCAGGCTTTGCCAAACCTTAACTAGACCTTAGCCACGCTTTGCTAGATCTTACCTGGGCTTTAGCCAAGCTTTGCTAAGCCTTACCTAGGCATTGGCCAGACTTTGTAATACATTATCTAGGCATATGCCAGGCTTTGATGGACTTTTCCAGGCTTTGCTAGGCCTTAGTCAGGCCTTACCCAGGCCTTAGCCAGGCTGTGTTAAACATTAGCCAGGCTTTACTAAGCCATACATAGGCCTTAGCCACGCTTTGCGATGCCTTACCTAGGTCTTATCCAGACTTTGTTAGGCCTTAGCCAGGCATTAGACATGTTTTTCTCAGCCCTACCTAAGCCGTAGTGAAGCTTTGCAAGACATTACCTAGGCCTTATCTAAGCCTCATTTACGCCTAACCTATGCCGTAGCAGGCTTTACTAGGCCTTACTTAGACATAAGCCATGCTTTGCTAGACGTTACCTAGGCCTTAACCAGGCTTTACTAGACATTGCCTGACGCGTGCGTCGACGTGTGAGTGTTACCGTGTGTGGATTACTCACTGATTTATTCATAATTGCCAAGCAATAAACTTTAATTATATGTGCTTTATAAATATAATCATCATCATCATCATCATCATCATCATCATCACAGCCAAGATTATCACCATCGTCATCAGTATCAACATCATTATGGTTACAACTAAGATTATCATCATCGCATCGTCATTAGTCTCATCGTCGTTATCATTATGATCAAGATAATCATCATTGTCATCAATATCATCATCAGCATAACCAACATTGTATCATCCCCTCCCATGTCACCAAGATAATCATCGTTAAAAAAAAAATCATCATCATTATAATGTATTATTTATTTCCGTAGCATTTCGCGATATTCCGGAATGTTAATTTCATGATAATTATGAATATTTTGAAATTATTTTGACTATTTTATTTAGAAACGGCGCCCAATCAAATTCGTTTCGAAATATTCATATTTTTTTCGTTGTTTCCGATTCGAAATGTAACTGAACAGGAAACGACCATGAATTGTGACGTTCGGAGGTGGGGTGGGGGAGACTAGCAGTGTTTAAGTGACCACGTGCATTAGGAGTGATTAGAAACAGGTGGTCGCTTAATATGTACCATGACATCATAATGACCATTTCGTCACAACAGGTTATGCCCCTCCACTAAAATATATTGTAAGCAACTTTCGATACACAGAAAGACTCGATGATAATTTGCAATTACGCAGCAGCAAAGTTGGATGGACTTATAGAAATAACAATATATATACCAAGGGACGGGTGGGGGAGCGGGTGGGAGTCGACCTATGTGATGGTTGGGTAAATGAATTACATGTTTGGAACGGATTTACAGACGGGTAGACGAATTTCCATTGGTATGTTTTTAAGAATATATGTACAGATGTACGGAAAACAATAAGATAAGGTCGACAGATGAATGATATAAACAAATGGGTGTGGGGTGTGTGTGACCTATATGGAGGGTAACGTTTCCGATACGCATAACAAGGACATAGAAACCACGCGATCTATCGATTATCAAAAGTGAGAGAAAACACGCGATGAAATAAAGTAGAAACAAACAATGAGCTGTCGGACCAATGTGCTGTCGGAGCAATGTACTGTCGGAGCAGTGTGCTGTCCGACCAATGTGATGTCGGACCAATGGTCTGTCGGACTAATGCACTGTCGGACCAATATCATGGCACAATCATTATGTGTTTATAACTATGATGGAATCATGGCCAGATTCAGGGTAACTTATGTAAACGCATCCATCATCCCGTAATGGATGCTTTACAGAAAATGGGATCAGTATCGGATTATAATAGGGGCAGTGGGGGCAATTGACCCCGGCCCCGGATCTTGACCAGCCCCCAATCTTTTCTATCAAAAAATCTGTTTTGAGTGAATAATGCGTTTTATTCAGTTTCTCTTTTTATAAACGATAATAGCTGTCTGGACATAATGCCCAGAGAGCGATTTCCCTTTGTAAAATAGAAACTGCATAAGGTGAATGGAATGCATGTTCACAATCTGATTATCTGTCTTACCATAGATACTCCTTTTTTTTCATTTGACTGCTTGATTATCTCCAAGAATGTTCTAAATTTCAGGTTAAATAAAAATCAATATTTTCGCTCAGAAGGCTGGAAATGACATCTCGGCAGTTTTAAATTCACACAATTTCCTTGGGGGCGAGGGGGGGGGGGGCAAAAACCCACCAGCCCTCTTTTTGGGAGGGTAGGGAGACACTCCCTCCCATAGGCACTCCCAGACCTACCCCAAGGGCAACGCCTTCAATAATTTCTCGATCCGCCTCAGAAGATGAACACTGCAATGGAATGGAATGGAAATTCCATTACAGACTTACAATGTTCGTCCTATTGTCTATTACATATTGTTTCAGTGTTATTCTTTAGGAATTGGTTCCTTTTTTGTTTGAGTTTTCTGATGATGAGTGATGACAAACTATAATGGCGAGTGGCCATTCAGCGTCCCTCAAGCCCACGTGAAAAGCTAGTCATTTTAAGTTATTCTTTGTATGGAATATGTACGATATCACTTTATGATCGTGTTACCATATGACCATATGCGCCTCCCTGAAGTGGGGCGAGGGGGGTTGGGATGGGGTGAGGGTGGAGGTGTCTTATTGCCTTATCTGTCCATTATTTGTTGTTTCAGTATTATTCTTATTAAAGAGTGTTTCGTTTGTTTTGAGACTGTTCTGATGTTCTAGAAGTCAGATGGTTCATGATTGTATTACTGTGTAATATTGTGGTTTTTTTATCTTCTAGATGCTCTCAGATGGCATCAACTGCATTTCCAGAGGTAAGCCTAAATATGGTCCTTCAGTTGGCTGTTGAATTATTCTATTTTTAGCAAATTGATTTCATATTTTGTTCATTCAGGTTTTGTATCTAGTCCCGTTGAATTGAGTGAACAAAAAAACGAAATTAAATTGCTAAAAGAGAATAATTTAAGAGCCATTTGATGGTCCATGTTTGCCTCCTGAAATGCAGAAGATGCCATCTGTGAGCGTCTAGAATTCCAAATTGTACGGGGGAGGAACCCCGGACACCACTTTTCCTTTGCCTTTCGCTTCCACCCAACTCCACAAATATTTGTTGCGCCCCACCCCCCTCCCCGGCACTGGCAAGTGTTAATCCGCCACTGAATGGAATGAAAGGTCACAATAGTAACGCAATGGTGGAGGTCATGGTACTGAGCAATATGATGCAGTTTTATAATGATTTATAACAGAATGAAATCATTACCCATTCGTGTTAAATAAATGTGACATGTGTGGAAGGTGGCACTAATGAACGGCATAGGGCGCTCGTGTGTTTGCGTCGGCAATTACACAGATGGACCATCGATGTCTAAACACGTGAGTATTTAATAGGAGGGAGATGCATGGAGTGCGTACATGTATTCGTGAAGTGTTATATAAGAACAAATATTCCTTTAATTGGATTACCACATGCATCTGTTTAACATTATGCTGGCACATCCAACACATTCCTAGGAAAATTTTCTCGAGCGCTTGACATAATTATCTCGAGCGCTTGACCTAATTGTCTCGAGCGCTTGACATAATTATCTCGAGCGCTCGAGTTATTAACTCGAGCGCTCGAGATATTAAGTGGAGCGATCGAGATAAAATTTGTTTGCGGACATAGCCCTTCCGGGCTTCCGTAATATCGTTATGGCTGCTGAATGCATCTGCAAACATCTGGTTACAGATTGCCCGTAGTTCATTCATATATTATTTTAAAAAAACCCAGCCAGGGCCAAGTATTGATCCTTGAGGAACACTGCATAACAGATTACCACTCTCAGAAAGTACTCCCTTATATTGCACACATTTCACTCGATTGGTTGATAAATAAACTCGATAAATAGCATTTGAGCCAGTCAAGTGCCATAACTCTTATCCCATAACACTGCAGTTTCTCTGCTAGGATGTTATGTATCGAATGCTTTTGAGAGACCTAAAATATCTCTAGTATATGTTCTTTTTAAGAGAGTCTGGCAGTCCTTCTATCATATCTACAAGAGCAAGCATTGTCAAATGTTTTTCGCCAAATCCATACTGTGATTGATAAATTATCGAGTGTTTGTTTACGTATTTGGTTAGGCGATTGTAATAGTATATATATATCGATAACGTTTAAGTACTGTTACTGTTTAAAGGTATTATTGCTGGGTGTCTTGTATAATTTCAAGTGTGTCTTTTCATGTCGGGAAATGTCTATGTATGTAGATTTTAAGCCAATAAATATTCTGATTCTAATCCACCCTTACGTCTTTTTGGTGTAGTGCTAACTGTGCTAATATAGATTGTCATATACCTCCTTCTTTTAGTGAACTATGGAGTGCCACCCATCTCCTCTGATCCCATCACCCATCCTCCACCTAATACATTCAATTGTACCTAATTCAATTGTTGATCTAATTAACCTAATTCAATTGTTGTGACTGGAGAAAATGTTTAGACCTTACATGCATTGCGTACATTAAAGGCATGATATATAAAATGTGCATAACTGTACAATTATAGTTGTCTTTGTGTCCGCTGGACAGACATTAGCGGTGCCAAGGAAAGTAGCTATTGTAAAACTATTAACAATGCAAGTTTGTGTTGATAATGGACCTTTCCACTGTATACATCCATTAATATGACGTCATAATAAACTACGTGACGTGTAGGATGATGTCATAATAAATGACGTCATTCAAAACGTAGACAAGTACCTCACGAACGCATAATTGGTGACAGGCTAAGCGAAGTGTACGAATTGTATGGCTTTGCTATTTAATAAACATGTTGTTGAATATTTTAAAACTAATTTGTTTGGGCGCTCCAACAGCACCCAGTCAAACTAGTTTCAATATATTCAGCAGCTTACCTGTATAGTGTTATGGAAACTGATAGCCAGGAAGGTCAGAGATCGATGGATCCAAACACGACTGGGGTGTAGATGGAGCTTAGCTAGAGATAGGCCGGGAATAGCTGAAACTGGAAAGATCCTTTATAAAGGCAGATGTAAGTACAAAAACGCCAAAATTGAGATATGATGTTTTACCGAAGTTATCAGTAAGATGCAGGTAACCATTTATAAGCTTCAATATACAACTCTAATTAATCACGTTGAAGGAGTTATGCCTTTCAATCAGGCTGCCCTATTGATCAATGGTTCTCTTCCCGTTGGTTAATCAAGCCAATATTCTTGCATTCCCTCATCAAAATCTGTGACTGTGGCCTCACCATGCACCATGTCAATAGTATCCGTAATGGCTCTTCCTCTGATTAATGGTACATTTCCCGTTGATCAATAATGTCAATGACACCAATATTTGTGCATTTTCTCATCCAAATTATTGACTACTATGTGATAATAGTGTCAGCGATGGCTGCCCATAGATTAATAGTACTTTTTGGTTTTGTCAATAGTGTCAAGGATGCCAATATTCGTGCATTTCCTCATCCAGACCATTTACTGTGAACATTGCCCCATTAATAAATGGTATCTGTTAATACAGTTAAACCATTTGACAATAGTGCCAGGGATAGCTGACCCATTGATCAATGGTACTTTTTCCTTTGGTCAATAATGTCAAAGACGCTAATATTCTTGCATTTCCTGTCTAAGTCTTTGCCTCTCACAATTGCACCCATTTGTAAATGACATGAACCGATGACACTTTCTCATTGGCATCAGGTACGTTTTCTTCAATTAGAACCGCTGCTCGTCCCATTGGTTAGTAGTGAAAATGACACCTGATTTGTTTGGCATTAGTATCAAAGAAGATTGTCAAATGCTGCGAAGGATGCTTGCCCCATTTGACAATCTCATGACTTAAGCTTGAGACATTGACCAAAGCTGCGTCATCAATTGGTCAATTATGTCTGTGGCACTTGCTTCCTTCGTCAATAGTGTCAGTAACATGTGTCCTTGTTCGGTAGTGGCAAAAGTTAAGCTTACCCAGTTGGTAAATTGTGTCGATGATACTTGGCGCATTGTTCAGTAAGGCCATTGGTCAGTGACATCAGTTACTCTTGTCCTATTGACAAATGGTGCCCATCCCATTCGTTAATAGTGTCAGTGACAATTTCGTTGTTAGTCATTAATGGTAAGGATGATTGCCTCATTAGTCAACAATGATACAGACAGTTGTGCTTGCCTGATGGGTCAATGGTGCGTATAGTGCGTTATGTAAACATGATTACAGTTCCTCATCAGGTAGGTGAGCACTATAGACCTTGGGTCATTTTAATTGTGTTCGGTGCCCATCCTAAACCGGTTTAAAAAGTGTCACCAGTTAAGTTTTACTGCAAAACGAAGGTCGTGGTGGTGAATTGCTCGTAGAACAGTGGCAGCGTCCTTATGTCTCGAACATATTAATCATCACGTCTCACGGAAGAATGACAAAAAAGCAGTTCCTTATATACTGGTCGAGAAGTTGACACTACCATCCACATCCAATCGGAATGAAGCTAGCATTAAAGCTTTAGAGCTGGCCCGAATAGTCATGTGAGCTTATGCAATGGTAACCGTCCATCTGTCATTCGTCTGTTCATCAACTTTTGCTTTAAACTGTATCTCCTCCTAAGATGCTTGATGGATTTTAATCAATCTTTACTTCTCTGGCTGTAGGCTCTAGAAATTGTTGGTAGAATTTTTATTGGTCAATTCTTTGGCGGTCATCTTGGATTTTCCGAAAATCTTACAGATCACTTGAAAGCGCTGCTCATACATAATTAATGATCAGATATCAAAGAAACTTGGGTGGAACGATCCTATGGCGATATGGTTCGATACTGAAAGAAAATTAGATTGGTCAAATTATCTGGAATTCTTTTAAAACGTATCTCCTAAACCAATTATTGGATTTTAATCACATTTGTCTGGAAGCATTCTATGGAGTAGGCTTTAGAACTTCTATTCGGACTTTTCGTATTTTAATTATTCCAGTTTTCCGTGGCCATCTCGGAGCATCAAGAGAATTTTTGGAAATCATTTAAAATTTATTCCCTAAACTGCTTGGCAGATTTTAACCAACTTTGGCTGGACGTATGCTCCAAAACATCTATTTATAATTTTGATTGGTCGATTTTTTCCGGTGGCCATACTGGATTATTTTAACACTTTTAAATATATATATTTATAGTAATAATAAGAGGCCATCCTGACCAACATTTATTCAGGATGAAATATCGGAAGAAATGATTGGCATGTACCAAGTTAGCCATAGATCAATACAACTGACCTTATCCTCTGGTCACTGTCCACCGTTTGTTGACCATCAACCTTTTCTTTAAACAACTGTTCAAGAATCACAAGACAGATTTCAACCAAATTTGGCAGGAAACATCCTTAGTGCATAGAGATCCAAATTTGTTCAAAAGACGCCTATTGGCACATTTGGCCAGTTGTCATCATGGATTTTGTCTGATTTTAAGAAACATCTTTAAAGGTTTTCTCCAAATCCACTTGGGTATTGATTCAAAACTCATGAAATATCATCTAGAGCAAGAGCCGTCATAAGTTTGTTCAAGTAAACTTGATTGGCCACCTGGTTTGGTGGCCATCTTAGATGGCCTAGTTTTTGCGAAAATGATTTCTTCTCTAAGACCACTGAATGGATCGGGCCAATATTTGGGAAATATGGTTAGGTAGTAAGGGCCATTAAGATTTTTCATGGACAGTTGTATCAACTTCCCTTGAACAAATCTGAATGACGCTTAATCCCTAACCATATCTCCCAAATGTCAAAAACATGGCCGGAATGGAACAATCAAAATATAGCGTGTTTGGCGGTCATATTGGATGTATTTATTTATTTGAATGATTTTGAAGCAGAAATTGGTTTTCTCTATTTGTTTGTGGTATGCTGATTTCAAATTTTCACTTTCAAAACTGTCGTATAAACGGTTTCGCAGTCATCTTGCATCTTTTCCAGCCAAAAGGTCCCATACTAAAGCAACGTGGAATAATTTAAAATGTATTCTTCTCAAGAACCACTGGGCCGATCTCAATTATATTCGGCAGGGAGAATCCGTGTGGCATAGACATGCAAGTTTGCTCAGAGAAAGCGAATCGGCCAATTTGGCCGGTGGCCATCTTGCATTCTGTTCGATTTTTATTTTAGCCTTAAAATTCTTCTCTGAATCCGTTGAGGGATTGAATAACAACCCATACGCTTATGATCATGTCGATAGACACTTACAGGACAGGCGGTATGATCAGCGAACAAAAAGAAGAAGAAGAATAAAAACTCATGAAACGTCATCCCATTCAAGAACTGAACCAAGATTGATCAAGGGAGCTTAATATAGATATATGGTTTGGCAGCAATCTTGGATAACCTAGCTTTTGTGAAAATAAATTCTCCAGAAGCGTTGAACGTATCTGGCCAAAATTTGGGAGATTTGATTAGGGATTAAGGGCATTTAAAGTGTGTTCAAGGGAAGTTGATACGCCAAAACACATGGCCGCTGTCGATCGATCAATATATAGCATGTTTGGTGGCCATATTATATTTTATTATAAATTTTCAAGCCGAAATATAGTGTTTGGCTAAGACCTGCCGCACGGTTTGTATTCTCACGTATTGCACCCTGTCGTCTGTTCACTTGACTGAAATGATACTGGACCAGTTCCCTGCAGATGACACTGTGCCTGATGCCAATGGCCGCAGCTCCTCTTTGCCGCATCCAGTCGCCTTGCAGCAGGCCAATGCCATGGATAATATCCTGATCACGCAGAGGATGACTACGGGTATTATTGTACTAAAACAATTAACAATGACCTTCAAATGCAATAAGAACAGGAATGTTATTGTCTTTTGTGAGAAAACAAGTGCTTTACTGACTCTTACCAGACAACACATTCCATGCTCCATCCTGGGAAGCATGAGTAGACCAATAACGGCTGACCGCACAATAGTGGATTTCTCATGCACAATGACCATTACATTGTCAGTTTCAAATTAAGATTAAATTAAGATTAGGTTAGGATTTCTTTAGGGTATGAACTCTTACTTTATATATATATATATATATATACTAGGTGCTGATAACAGCGAGCTTCTAGAAAATTTGGCTATTGTAATTTGATAGATTTCTAACCCACAATGTAGTATGTGTGAGTCATACATTCCACAACCTACTCTCCATGCATGTGCGCACGCACACGCACACACACACACATACACACGCACACACACACACACACACACACACACACACACACACCCACACACACACAGACACACACACACACACGCACACACACACACACACACACACAAACACACACACACACACACACACGCGCACACGCACACACACGCACACACACACACACACACACACAGACACACACACACACACACACACACGCACGCACAAAGTGGGACCAATTATCCAAAGCTACTAGTGGCCATGCCCAATGCCAAGCTCCAACTGGCTGCCGTCCTATGTTCTAATACAAACATGTGACGTCAGTCCATCGTCACAAGCATTGGTGACAAACACTCACACATGATCCGTTAAGCACATCCAATATATACAGTACACATTACTAGATAAAGTACAACATTAAATCGTGGGCGCAATATATTAGACAATCCTCTTTCGTATAAGCTCAGGGGTATATACTCCATAGTAGTATGTGTAGAGGTCAATAGCGATGTGTGCCACTGTCGTTGTGTGTGAGTTCACTTGCATGTCTATCTGTGGGCGTGGCTTATTCATTTCTTCCTGCATGTGATGTGACTGTGCTGAGCAAGCGTGCCTTGGATCCTCTGCGCGTTCCTCTATAGCCATGTGTGTATATGCATTTCTGTTCTGGAGGCTGCTGGATAAATCTCGCGTCCTGATGCGATCTGTCTATGAATCGTGCGATCAGGCACGTGTTCTTGTGTGCGCGTGTGTGCATGCGCTCAATGTCTCCCATCCCCTGTACGATAGTGACACATGCTTCTATAGCTAGTTCAGTTTAGACAATTTGCAAAAGTTGACAAATAGGTATCAGACTATGTCTAGGCCCGTGTTCTCACCAGAGAGTTAATCGGCAATAATGCCATTCTTCAGTATGGTGTTATTCTGCAAGAAGTCTATAGTGAGAACATGGGCCTAGACATAGTCTGCTACCTATTTGTCAACATTAAATCGTGAATTAAATAAGAATTATGTACTGGTTAATGTACGGCCATCATTGACTTGCTTTAAAAACAGTCAGCAGGTCCAGAGTTATTGTTCTTTGAAATTATTGTCAGAAATTCCAAAACACAAACATCATTGACGACTGCCCTGTAGGTGGGGCTTAGAATACACCTTTCGTTTCAGAGGCGACTGAAGGAGGTAAGGGTGAGGTAACCCTGACAGAAACCTCGAGTGCTGAAGACGGAGGTTCCAGGCCGCACGGCGCACTCTAATAGACCATGGATCCACGCACTTAACGCTTATGATCACGTCGATAGTCACTTACAAGACTGGCGGTATGATCAGCGAACGAAAAGAAGAAGAAGAAGAATTGACGACTTTATAAGTACTATTTTGAGTATTTTAAAACTAATTTGACTGGGAGTTGTTCCCAGACACCTAACGCGAACTTAAAGGTGCATAGTCACATCAAAATTACAAAACACAAATTGTTTAAATTGTATACTGTCAGAGGCCTAAACGGTGAGGGTTATGTAACGGAATAAATCTGAACATATGATGATTTCATTACTTATAAATATAATATATCTTTTTAAGTTGTGAATTTGAATTAGGGACTCGTGTCTCTAAATCAATTTCACAACTTAAACAATTATATTAATTTATATGGAATTAAATCAGTATATTTTAAGATGTATTTAGTCTCATAACATATAGTCCCACAGTTTAGTCCTCTATATTTATACAATTTAAACAATTTTATTTTCAAGCATCCTTGTATGAATATGCGCCTTGAATATGTATTGTATTGGTTCCAGTTCAGAACATGGGAAATAATATTTGGCCTACTCAATTGCATATTTCTTTATTTGGACACATAATGACGTCGCCAATTACCATGATAACACCCGTGAGATATATGGTACAGGAATAAGAATTTAGTTTTACATTTCACTTTATTTCGTTGAGCGTTCATTAATGCTTACATGATTTAATCTCATTTGCATTGCGGCCAGGCATTGTATAATATCCTGAAACAATTTACCCAATTTTCAAAACTTCTTTTTCATTATAAGTGTCATTAATAATTCACTTTAATCGTTCGATTTGTACTAAAGCATGCAGCCATGAGTACATACACGCACACACGTGCGCACGTGCGCTCTGGCTCAAACTGCATGCATGCAATATG
The DNA here is from genome assembly GCA_034401795.1 of Chaetoderma sp. LZ-2023a. Classification (NCBI taxonomy): domain Eukaryota; kingdom Metazoa; phylum Mollusca; class Caudofoveata; order Chaetodermatida; family Chaetodermatidae; genus Chaetoderma; species Chaetoderma sp. LZ-2023a. The sequence goes on along the minus strand of CM067361.1, from coordinate 12,172,202 downwards.
TATGGCGACAACGTAATGCCACATCTTGTGTGGTTGCTAGATCTAAAATTTGCAATAATTAACTTTTCCAATTTATCCATCAATCATATTACGCCATAATCATCTAAGCTATGTGTAGCATTACATCATACTCAATGACGTCACGAATGGCGTAGATAAGGTCGGCACGAACACTTCATTGGTGACGGACTAAGCGTTGTTGTATGAATGGTGTGTCTTTACTATTTAATAAACATGCTGTTGAATTTTGTAAAACTATATTGACTGGGCGATACATTCAACATCTAGTTTTCTGGAAAGTGAGATTCAGTGAGCTCAGGGATCGATCGATCCCATCACGTTCAAAGCGTGGGTGGAGCTTAGCTAGGGATGGGCGGGGCATAGCTAAAACTGGAAACTGTTGTGGTCTTAGAGAAAATAACCCTATGGGGGATATTAGGCATTTAATTGACAACCACATTAAGAAATAATAGGAAATTGCACACAAAAAAAAGAAAAGTAACAATCTTCGTTATATATATTTTTGTTTATTTAGAAAACTGTCAAACAACTAAAACGCATCACGTCAGTTAATTGTGAAATCGCCAAAGGCATGGGCTTTAGGTTCCCTAGTATTCATCTATCATCTGACGTCATTTGACATAATAATCAGCTAAGCGGCGTGTAGGATGACGTCATAATCATTACAGCATAAATGATTCCATTTGGCCTGTTTTTAACTCTTAATAGTCCGACACGTTGTACGAATTGTATGCCTTTACTATTTAATACACTTTTTGTCAAATATTTTGAAACTAATTTGACCGGTAGAAGTTGCTGCCATAGGCAGCAACAACGTCCAGTCAAATTACTTTCAAAATGTTCAACAGCTTATCAGCTTATCAGTATAGATTTCTGGAAAAATGATAGTAAGGGAGATCGAGGGACGTGGTCTGGGTGGAGCTTAGCTTGAGATGGGTGGGACATAGCTAAAGGTGGAAAGGTGAGTTCGTACACTTTCGCGACAGACAGTTATGTTTTCGTGATGGAACTACGTCATTTTGATTGTAACTCCAGCTAACAAGTGAGTTATTTGATTATGACATGATATTATGTCCATATTCCTGAAGGTACCGATTATTTACAAAAAAATGTTTTAAACTATTCTCTGAAAGCATAACAAAACCGGTAACATATATATATATATATATATATATATATATATATATATATATATATATATATATATATATACAATTTGCCATTATCTGTCTATTTGCTGCTAGTCACAAGACAATACGTGCAATGTGCAATAACTCTTGACCTCCTGAATATTATGAAAACAAGGCGACTGAAAATTGTTAGTGGCCTAGTCACTAACTTAAAATAGTAAATGCATGACCACTTTAAAAGGCTTTTCGACCAGAAGCCTGTATCATACGTACTTATTTGACTTAACATGATTTGCCTAACCCGTTACGGGATAAATTTGGTCACGAAAATTAAAATATTTACTTATTGAATATCCAAAAAATGCAGCCCAAGAGAACACTATTTTTGAAAGTTTGCCAACTAAGTGACTTGCTCTTTTATCGAGCCTGTCATTCCAGTGGCGAATTTTAAAAAGAATATTCTCTTGGGCTACACACGGGCGTGTTTGGCTTTCTTAGGTATAAAATGGATAATGGGGATTGGTGCATTAAAGAGCAATATGCGGTTAAGCCAGGCTTTAGTAGACACATCGCCATTGGGAACCATAACAGAAGCCACTAAGTCCTATCGATGACAATTAACTTAAAATACCTTGGAAAACTTCAACCCTGTGGTACATGTTCTAGACTACACTTCACTTAGTCTCACATTAGTCTTAAAATACTCAAAAGACTGGTGTTTGCATTTTAAAATGTGTGTCGCCTATGTTCTATAGGGTGGCATAAGCATATCATGCTACAAATTGGTCCAGAATGTATACATGTTCTCAAAGATATTGTATAACTGCAGAAAAAGAGGTGAGTTATTTGGAAATCTTGCCACTGTTTGGTTTTCCAAATAATTATCCTCCTGTTCTGCAAATAAAAATGATAACATGAGGTCTTCATTCTGATAGCCGCTATCATCACCTTCTGTAAACTCTTTGCCTGATATTATCATATTTCGAACTTATGTACGTGAGGTGGGTGCAATAGAATATGCATTTCTGAAGACCACGCGCAAGTACGCAAGAGCAGACTTCAACATTGATATGTAAATGTGAATAGCTCTGAGATACTTTGAGTAATCGGTGCAGTATAAAGAAAACAACACACCATAATATCACGGAGGTGAAAATTGTCAAGAGAAACACGTTTGTATTTTCTCAAGGCCTAGATTGTTGTGATGACGACATCATGCAGGCATCCTGATTAATCCATCCATCGAGGTCATGATAACGCTGCCATGTTAGATACGGTTCATGCAGAGACTTACATACACCACACCATGGCGAATCGGTACGGAATCTATGACTCATTGTTTTCGGTAATGGATCACTATTAGCACTCAGTTGCCATTTAAAGAATGCACTATAGAGTAACGGCGAGTTGTCTAATAGGACTAAATATTGTGCCAGTTGTTCGGGAGAGCTAAAGTCTGCTACATTAATGTATGAATGAGGTGGTGCTATTTCCTTGTAATCGTTCACATGCGCCCCTCCCATAACTACTGGAACGGATTCAAATTGCTGAATTGGTAACCAGAATTTCTCTGTAATATAGTTCCTACAGAATCCATTTTCAAATGACAAGTAGAATTTGTACATCCTCATTTCCTTTCTGCAATCGTTGTTACATGTGAGGCTACCACACTTGCCATATACGTCAACCGGAATGTACTTTCTTAGTTCCTCAATGTATTCCAGTCTGCGTGAAGTAGAAGCCATGCAATTGCTAATTCTGGCGACTACAAGACGCGGTCTTGAGCTTATAAATGAAGTTCGTTTTCGCCACAACTCTGAGTTCTCTGTGAGAAGCAACGCTTCGCCTAAATATGAAATTGGAAAGTCGGAATCACGTCGCAACAGCATAGTCCAGTTAAAAACATTATTGTATTCAGCATAATCAAGATAGTTATAATACGGTGGTTCCATTGAGAAAAGAATCCATCTTTGGTTCTGCTCTCTTATGGATGGCCAATCATTAGACTGGATATCACGAGGATGAAAAGCAATGGCATCTGCTAATTCCAAATCTAATTTATCGAGACTGACTGTACATGTTTTAACCTCACACTCAGAAAACGTGCTGTCTGTAATCCAGTATTCTTGTCCAAAAAACTTAGTCCATAGTAATATTGTTTTCTGAGAATTTGCTGCATCAGATTTGATAACGGCCTGTGGACGTGTAGACGTAACAAACATGGATTTCGGTTTAAATCTAACGTTAAAGTTCTCTGGTAAATAATCACTCACACTGGTCTGTCTGGGCAAATGCGAAATATGTATGCGGTTGAAAAGATAATATGTAACACAACAAGTCAGAATGAAACATATCGCATTTTTAATTTTGATATATCTTTTAAACAAAACACGTCCACGTCGGAACATATTGATAAGTTGGCGGTGATAATGAAATGTTCTTGGATCGTGAAGAATCCACAAGATTCTTGTATAATGTTTATTTTTCTAAACAAATATCTGAGTATTGTAAAAATATAGTCTATTTTTACTCAATAGAGTGATCCATTTATAGCTATGCCGCGTTCATTTCTAGCTATGCCCCGCCCATTTCTAGTTAAACTCCTCTCATGCTTTGAGTTAGAATCGATTTATATGCTTTTAATCCTGAATTCCCAGAATTCGAATTTCATTAGTTTCAACACGATTTGCGCACTTGTCAGAGTATTCAATCCTCATTGCAAACGTAAATACATCACACCATTCACTAAGCATTTTGACTGTGACGTCAGTCTACAGGTGACGGTACTGCTTACGACATCATATACTTGAGTGACGGATCGGATCTATCTATTGAATCTGATGATAGCCTATATTATCCGCGGATGTTGTCATCAACTACGTTGTGGCTTGCTGATTACGTGATAGCTTATTCGCCACCACGTGCATGGCCAGAAGAACTGCTTACTTTCTTGTCACAGAAAAATACACACTCGTTCCATCATTAACTATATAATACAGACGTCATCTATTCAGCTATGAACTGCGGCACTGTAACAGAAAAAATGTAATTTGTTAAAATACAGATTGAAAATCTGTATTATTATGGTCACAAAATTGATCTTCGGATTAAAGCTAATAGTGTAGGCCTATCCTAGATATTTATTTGCACACTGCAGTTGTATCATTGTCAGGACACCCTTGCAAAAGCGATGCCTATGTCAATTTAGCAAACAATGTCAGAACTCGTATCAGCGTATGTTTTTAGCTGGAGGTAGTAGCTCAATAAACTCTCAATATATATGTGGGCGACTGTAGGATCCCACTGATTGTGACTTTTCACCCAGCAGTTTCTGTGAAGGATGGTTCGTGAATAGATCGGAAATGGTGTAACATCCAGTAAAGGGAGCTATAGCGCAATAATGACTCAAAGAGGAATCTCGTTGTATATTCCAAATATACATTCACTACTTCAAATCTGCACCAACTTTGTAAAACTTAAACCATATTGCTTTACGATAACTTTAACTAAACTGCACTATTCGCTATATACCAGAACACAATGGCTGGTATAATGGTAGAAGTTAGCTGAGACAAGGAAACGAGCTGAACTAAACTAAACTATATACAAGCAATACATATATAGTAGAAACCACTCTCACACTGACCTGCAATCACAGTGAGGATATGAGAGTCACTATCACTGAAACCAGAGACGGTCGGTCCCACACCCATAGCATCTGATCCCATAAATCAACTAAAGCTAGACACATTCAATCCTGCAAGTTCCACGATATTTTCCTGGGCCAACGATGATTAGTATATTGCTAAGCATCTGCACAAGCTCAAGAACTATACTACGTAGAAATTAGATGGATTCGCTTTTTGGCTTCTAACCCAGTCTTTCTTGGAACAGGATTACTTGTAGTTGAGTTATAAGAAAACCAGGAGAAGTGTCAGTAGAGGTTGAGTCGAATGCTTCAGGGGATGAGACTTCTAGCGGGGACAGTTTGTTAATGGGTATATTGGTAACTCCATGTTTAGTCTTGATCTTGGCAGATCGCACCAACTTGTCATTGTCTTTGATTAGATCAATGACTTGCTAGGTCCGAATCGATTCGTTGGTTTCTATCATCACGGATTAGAACAACATCACCCATTTTGATGATAGTATTGGAATTTCTAGTGGCTCGTTGTGTTTGCAGATGACGTTCTCTAAGGGCGGCGACGTATTCGTTTGCCCATCTTTTCCTGAGGTGGGCTTGAATGATAGCAACTCGTATTGTTCATCTATTTAGTTCGGTTTGAGATATGCTAAAGGTAGGATCACATAGTTCATCATCATCTACTTGCATATGTGGCAATGTGGTCAAGGGTCGACCATGAAGTAGATGTGATGGAGTAAGTGGGGACAGATCATTGATGTCTGATGAGAAGTACGTTAGAGGGCGATTGTTGATAGCGGTCTCTACTTAAGTAACGGTAGTCGTTAATTCGTCTAGTGTGATGAAAGCTCTCTCATGAACTTTCGTAATTGTGGTCTTTGTTAGACCAATGAGTCTTTCCCTAAATCCCCTATGCCAAGAAAAATATTTTGGGATGTTGGACCATGTCATTTCATAGTCAGTCATAACGTTTTGGAATTCGTTAGACCTTAAAAGCTTACAAAGTTCACTTCCAACTGATAGGAAATTGGTAGCATTATCAGAGAGAAGCTTAGAAGGTAGTGAATGCCAAGCAATGAAACGCCCGAATGCATTGAGAAACGCAACTACTGATAAGTCTATAGTGACTTCCAAGTGTACAGTTCGCGTGCTTGCACATGCAAACAACAGTATCTAAGCCTTATTTTCACCTTTTACCGAAGACGAATTTGACCTCACATACAAAGCGCCAATATAATCAATACCAGTGGCCATAAAGGGAGGTGAATCTCTCAATCTGCACTCTTGCAATGGAGCTGGAGGGGTTAATGCGCATGCCAGTAATGAGTTTGCACTGAAAGCAAGTGCGTAATGCGGATTTGACTGTTTTATGCAGGTTTGACGGAGTAGAATCATTGTATACTCGGCACCATGTTGTGAGCTCGCTGGTGAGTATTGAGTACGACTAGTTGTGTGTATGCAGAATAAGAAGGCAACAGAGTAAAACACTGTGAAGTGTATGCTAGTGGCGCATTATGCAAACGTCCGCCCACACTAAGTATGCCTTTAGCATCCATGAACAATCATAATGGTTTAATGAGTGAATTATGTCCTGAATGTTCATCATTGCAAACCTTTGACAGTTCATTTGCTTAATGTTCGGGTTGAATACGCAATATCCATAATGTTTTGGCTGTTGTACGTTCTTCTGTGGTGAGTGAAGTCGTAGGTGATCGCTTTTTGTCCCACACGCACTGTATGAATCACATCGCAAAAGCAGTTGTTCGGATACGTTTTCTTAGTGAAGTATAATCCGCTGGGTTGATAAACGACGAATCATTTGATGATATAGTCACGGTTGGTATTGAAGCTGAAGTGCACTCTGAATCTGCTGTCATGGCAAACACAGCACTGTCAAAAACCTGACAAATTGGCAAATTCCCCCAATGATAGCCAGGATGGTCCTTTCCACCAAAGATGTGGTTAACTTGTCACTAGATACGCCATATGAAACCAAATCAGCTGGGTTGACTGCGATCGCACAGTATCTGAAGTCCATGGTATTGTGTGATTTGATGACATTTCTCCAATTTGACACAAAACAGTTAGTCGTTTGTCACTTCGAATCCAATATAGCATGATCTGGCTGTCTGTCCATATAGGTTTCTTAGTGATTGTGATGTGAGTCCCAAATGAATTGTGCACGAATTGTAGCAGTCCCGAAGCGATAAACACAGCCAACAGTTCTAATTGTTGTATGGTGAGTTCTCGAGTATGTGCAACTCGTGCCTTTGCCATCACACGTGCAGTCCTTTGAGTCGTCACATCTCGAAGGTAAATGACACAAACGTATGCAGATTTACTGGCGTCCGCGAATGCATGACGTTCATACGTTGATGTAGGGTTGATGCCCCTTGGGAACTACGTGCAATCGATACACGTTGTTGATGCTGTGCCTAAGTCATGCATGATGCCATTCCAGGTAGACATAAGGTTATCTGGCAGTGAGCAGTCCCAATCATATTCGGATTTCCACAACTGTTGGATAAAGACTTTCGCACTTATCTGTACCCGTGACAGGTACCCAGAGGATCGAAGAATCTCGCAACTGTTTGTATGATTGCTCGTTTTGTGCAGACTAAGTGTTCGTCAATAGAAGTAATATAATCCCGATATGAGAGTTTGTCAACCTTTGTGTTCCACTTTATTCCGAGCACATTTACCGACCGTTCGCAATTGTAGAGTTCATGTTGCTGAATGTAATCCCGTAGGTCATCACAGTTGGTCGACCAAGAGTGCTAAGGATGCCGCCTGAAGCCATTGCTGCACTGGCTTCATCATGGTATTGCATAATGCCCCATATAGTGTCATACCCTGAAACGATGTTGTCAACATAAATGTTCTCTAAGTGATCACGAGTAGTAGTCAAAGGATACTGTTCCAAGTGGTTATGTACTGTTGCGTTGAGAATGAACGGTGAACAAACGGCACCGAATAGTGTCACTTTGAATTGGTATGTATCAAATGTGCTTTGTGGATCTTGAGAGACAGAAAGCCAAAAGAATTTGGTATACTTACGGTCATCTCGGTTCAGTCCAATCTGGAGAAATACTTTCTGAACGTCCGCTGTGATCACGACTGAATGGAGCCGGAAACGTAAGAGAATTGACGCAAGATCATTAAGAAGTGGTGGTCACGTCTGTAGACTTTCATTAAACGTAGACGATGCATAATGGTGTTGATGATGAATCCTTAATCACACTACTATGCGGTAGGTAGTGTCCGCTCGTAGTGCCATCAAACCGTACTACGTCAATAAAGTCGCTAGACAGTTGTTTGTGAATGACGTTGTCATATGCTTCTCGAGTCTCAGGCGATAGGCGTTGCACCATCGCACGTGTGCGTTTTTGTGATACATCCCGATTGGTGGGCAATGGTTTGTGATCGTATTTCCAAGGCAAGTTAGCTATGTAATGACCATTCTCTTTTCGAATGTGAGGTTGCTGATAGTCCACGTGATCACAGATAGTATTGAGCTCTTAACTCGTAACTCCGATAGTTTCTAGGTCCCAGAATTGTTGAAGATCTACGCCCTCGAGTTGAAGCGAACGAATGTCAATATTGGCATGATGTATGGATGTAAGTCCATTGTGTCGATTGTCTGGAATTACTGAAGTAGACCTAGAGAGGAGGTAACCAAGTTTAGAAGACATATCAGTAGGTCTTGGGCCCCGAACAATATGATTGCCAGCAATTGACCAGTAATAGTCGGCACAGATTAATACAGAAATGTCATTCAAATACGCCTGTGTGTACGGATGAGCTAGTCGAACTCCTCGAATATGTGGGAGGTCGATGACAGATTTAGTGATATAGTTCCTCATCGGAGTGGTAATACGAGGCACAATCAATGCCTGTATAATAATGTCACATGAATTATCCTGTGCTTGGGGCGTAACTTGCACTATAGGCAGAGCATATATACCTGTCTTTTTGCCGAATATTGACAGGTGAATGGCCACTGTTCTGATTGGCGTATGGCCCAATGAGTTCAGTGTTCTGCGTTATGGATGTTTTCTGTGCTCCTTCATCAAATAGCCATAGTAACAGAAATATGATTTGCTGATAGGTCCATTCAAATTTGCTAATGCCACTTTGGTATCGTCTGGTGACACAGAGTTCTGTGCCAACCATCTAACCAGCCAGGCAGCCAGCCAGTTATAAAAGCTTATTACGAGCTGTAGGCCTATCTAAAGAGCTAATGATCTGATTCGGCAAATTTTAACACCACGAAGGAACTTACCATGCAAGATGATTTCCCTTCTTTCACTGTGACACGGATAAAAGAAGCCAGACCCGGATCGGTTCAAATTCTGGACTAGTGGCTATCTCGGAAACTTCTAGTCTGATTGAGCTCAACTTTTAACCCTTTAATGTCTAAATTTTGTAAAGAACATCACGATATTTCCTTATTGAATGCTGATTTGCAAGTCAAGACAAAACTATTTTTGAAGATTTACTACTGGAATGGCTGGCTCTGTTACAGAGCCAGTCATTTCTGTGGTAAATTTTCAAAATTAGCCTTCTCTTGGCCTGCATATGGGCATTTCTCAAGACCGCTGCAGAGGCCGGTTTTGGCCGGCTTCGTCATGAAAGGCTTAACAGAAATGGTTCCACAACTGCGATGTGTGAATTAATGTGGTTTTGCGTTCTTAAATTGTGGACTTTGGCCATACAGGGCACATGGCATCTCATAAATAACGGCCTACGTCACACTGGTTCCATAACAAAACCAGAAACACGTTAGTTAACACAATTTTGAACACGATGTAAGAAATTTTCTGTAATGCTGAACATATGCCCTAATGGACCTGTCCAGCTATAGCTATGCCCCGCCCATCTCTAACTAAACTCCACCTGCACCTCGCTCGTGTTGGGATCGATAGATCCCTGAACTCCCTGACTATCTATTTCCAGAAAACTATACAGGCAAACTGTTGAATATTTTGAAACTAATTTTACTCGCTGCAGTTGCTGCCTATGGCTTCAGCGCCCGTAGCAGCAACAGAGCTCAGTCAAATTAGTTTCAAAATATTCAACAACAACTTTATTGAATAGTAACGACATAGGCCTACAATACACCAATTATGCATTCGTGACGTTCTTATCTACGCCAATCATGATGTCATTGGTTATAACATCATCGTACAAGTAGTTGATTATGCCGTCATATGATGGATGGATAAACTGGAAAGGTCCTTTGTGTTAAAAATATGGAACAGAAGGTCTATGTTTTCAAACATTTTAACCATGTAATGACTAAATTTGTTCAAACAATTAAAATTTACAGACCAAGAGAAAACTATTTTGGACACTTGTTCACTAGAATGACTGACTCTGTTATCGAGCCATTCATTCCAGTGGTACATTTTCCAGAATAGTCTCCTTTTGGCCTGCGAATGGACATTTTCCAAAACCAATAAAGAGGCCGGTTTTAACTGGGTTCGTCATGAAAAGGTTATGTTATATCTTCTTCTTCTTCTTTTCGTTCGCTGATCATAACGCGAGTCCTGTAAGTGACTATCGACATGAGCATAATCGTTACGTGCATGGATCCATGGTTTATTAGAGTGCGCCGTGCGGCCTGGAACCTCCGTCTTCAGCACTCGAGGTTTCTGTCAGGGTTACCTCACCCTTACCTCCTTCAGTCGCCTCTTACGACACGCAGAGGATATGGAAGGTGTATTCTAAGCCCCGCCTACAGGGCAAGTTATGTTATGTCTGATTATGGTTGAAATATGGCGGTAGAGTCGACAAGCGAATTCTCTGTAGTGAAATATTTCAGTTTTCTTGCAAGTTAACGAGCATACCTTATGGTAAGTTTTGTAAAAACGTGATAGATACGTCTTGGTCAAAGTGTTTTATTGTGTTTTATGATGTTCTGTTGCTGATTAGTAAGGACAATCGCGTTTAAATGTTATAACTTGAAGTATTCCTGAAATTCCGTGAGTAGAAAACGTAAATAACTCACTAATCGCATACACGCCTGAGGCCAGAAACGACTTTAGATGGCTTGCATCAGGCCATTGTCAACAAAACGTGAGTAGTGTTCAATCAGGCGATAAACTCTACCACTTCTACTTACTCTACTTACTCTATTAAAACAATTAACTGTGACCGGCACAATGTACAGTGAACCGCAAATCGACGGTCCGATAGAGAAAATGTCTGAACAGTCCATGGCAGCTAAACGTAAGGCGTCAACATCGGGTGGGGAAATGCCCGGTCAACCGCCAATACTGCCGATAATCTCACCATACGTTTTCGATAACGATGCCATACGGAATGCGATCTGTGACACGAATGCTGTTCTGTGGAGGTCTATGGAAGATACAATGCTTCAAATAGGGGTGGGCCCATTACCCGCCATACACGCGCCACACACATTAGCAACAACAGTAACTACATCAGTGCCGATTACCACATTTACTACAGTAACACCGTCTATGGCAACGATGTCACCATCAACGTATCAACTTGTGACGTCGCACTCTCAATGCTTACCTGGTACAATAGCAATGAGAGCTGCACCGTATTTCGGAACCGTTAGACCAGTGGTATTACATGATCAAATTGTGCCACCGAATCAGGGGTTTAGACACGTGTTTAGCCCATCTGACTTTATTCCTGCGAGATTTCCTATCTTCCATAATACACAGCTTCAAATGTATGTATGTATGTATGTAGGATTTATATAGCGCCAATTCCAAACTGAATTGCTCAAAAGCGCTTTACAAAATTCAGAATGCTCTTTGGAAACGATATGTTTTTAGTAGTGATTTAAATGAGTCAATTTTAGAGCAGTTTCTAATTTCAGGTGGAAGAGAGTTCCAGAATCGCGGACCGGCTCGAGAAAATGCACGATCTCCAGTAGTTAAGTTTGATTTTGGTATGGTACATAGTAATTGTGTGCTAGACCTAAGAGACCTTGGTGCTGCTCTTTGTTGGATTAAGGATTTTAAGTACGGTGGGGCCAGATCATGTAGGCACTTGAACACCAACAAAGCCACCTTGTGCCATATACGTTGTCTTATAGGCAACCAGTGCAGCTCCAATAGGACAAGTGTGATATGATCCAATCTTTTGGTGTGTGTAATCAGTCTAGCTGCTGTATTCTGCGCTCTCTGTAAACGATCTAATTGGCTAGATGGTATGCCTATTAACAGAGAGTTACAGTAGCCCAGGCGTGACGTGATGGTAGCATGTACGAGAGTTTTGACCGCGTTTTCATCCAGGAAGCTGCAAATTTTGCTAATGTTCCGAATGTTCATGAATATGGAACGGCAGACAGTGGTAACATGAGCTTCCATCGATAGGGAATTGTCAAATGTTACGCCTATGTTACGGGCACTTGCACTGAAAGATACGTCAGCCTCCCCAATGTGCTAACTGGTGATGTCAACCGTATGTCTTAGGTGTGGTGAGGTTATTAACAGAATTTCAGTTTTCTTATCATTCAACTGCAATAAGTTGCTTAACATCCATAGTTTAATGTCTTCAACACGCTCACGAGCATTCACCTGGTCATTTGCATAGAATGCGAGATATAGCTGTGTATCGTCTGCGTAGAAATGGTAACTTATGCCATGAGACTGCAATAGCACCCCACGGGGTGCTGTATAGATTGTAAAAAGGATCGGTCCCAGGACCGACCCCTGTGGCACACCTGATGTTAATTCATGTTCCTCTGATTTGATATTATTCACAATGATCATTTGATGGCGTTTTCTGAGATATTATGAACACCAAGCAAGAGAAGTGTCTAAAATTCCCAGTTCTGCTAATCTAGATAACATGACATCGTGGTCTATAGTGTCAAATGCGGCAAACAAATCCAGGAGAACTAGTAAAACACACTTGCGTTCATCCATGGATCATAAAACATCATTTTGTACGCGTAGTAGGGCTGTCTCAGTGCTGTGAAGTTCGCGGTATGCGCTTTGAAAAGGTTCCAGAAGATTATTTCTTACTAAGTGATCATTGAGCTGCTTGGTGACAACTCGTTCTAATACTTTTGACAGGAAAGGTAAATTTGAAACAGGTCTGTAGTTTCCAAGCACATTTTGGTCTAGTGATGTCTTTTTTAGTAACGGAATCAAGTTTGCAGTTTTGAACAGGTCAGGGAAATTAATGATTTTGAGTATCGTAGGCAATAATTCATCAACACAACACTTAACAATATTTGTTGGTATCGGATCTAGTGAACAGGATGCTCGAGACGATTTGCGGATTATTGTCGATACTTCTTCAGAGCAAGCCGGTTTAAATTCTGTCATGGTACATTTTAAGTTAAGGGTGGTGCGACAACTAATTAGCGGTGAGTAGTTTTCCGCCAAATTACAGGGAATTAACCGCATTTCTCTCTAACATGCATCCACATATCAAGTTTCATGATCATACATATAAGTCTTGAGACTATGGCCCGGACAGACTTGTAGCGTGCGAAAGGATGGACAGATCAAGGAACACACGAACGGACATATGAATTGATGGACAAAGCGTCCACCGAAATTTTAACATAACGAACGACGTACTTGTTATGCAAGAAGATTTCTTGACGTTGGTCATACTCCAGATAAAATAACCCATATCTGGATCGGATCAAATTCTGGATCATTGTATCTCTCGGAAACTGCTGGTCAGATTTGGCCCATATTTTAACACAGGAACGCATACGACAATAAACTAGGATTCCACAGATTTGGGCCGTTCCAGAACCCGCAGTTTCCGATATTCCATCGACCTTGTTTCAAAACGTGTGAGGATAATAACAGAGCAGTAATCTGCGGGTGGGAATGGGGGAGGCAGTTGCCACCCCTAGCTATATCTGCCCATTTCTAGTCATGGCCGCCCATTTGTAGCTATGAGCCGCCCATTTCTAACTATGCCTGGCCAATTTCTAGCTATGCACGCCAATTTCTAGCTATGCCGCGTAGTATCAACGCGGGCTTAATCTCACAAACTCGGCGGTTTATCTTCCGATATATTGTTATGGCTTCCATGTGTGAACACAGCATATTCCCTCAAAATTGTCCAGGTAGCGCTCCCGTCTGCATTCTCTCTCTCTCTCTCTTTCTCTCTCTCTCTCTCTCTCTCTCTCTCTCTCTCTCTCTCTCTCACGATCTCCGCCAAGTATCGTTACCATCATTATTTTATCTCACTCTCCGCCAGGTAGCGTTACGTACCGTGCAGTCCATGATTATCTGCCACCAGTGTGAATGCAAACAGATATATCGGCTATATATTAACCCATATCATAAAGAAATAGTTGAACACGATTAGGCAATGTGAAAGAGGCATTAGTTCTGATACTAACGCCAAGATCAGCATCTTGACATAGTGGCACTAATTGTTCTACACTACATGTAATGAATGTTATTGACGATCTTACACGCGTTGTGAAGGAAAGGGACGAATTTCAGAGAAATGGGGCGTGCAGAGACATGGCTTGTACGAATAGAGGGAAACAAAGGAAACATAGACCAATACAGGGATTAATTTCTAGCTATGTCCCGCCCATCTACATCAAATCTCCAGCCACCGTTTTATGCGTTTTAAAATCAATTTATATACTTTGAATCCTGAATTCCTAGAACCGAATCGTCTAAGGAACTCGACAAGCAAGCTGTTAAATACGTTGATACTAATTTGAGTGGGTGCTGCAGTTGCATATGGCAGCAACAACGCTCAGTTAAATTACTATCAAAATATTTATCAGAATTTAATATTTAATAGTAGATACATCAACGACATAACATTTATATACTTATATACTTGACTTACATTTCAATGATCATACCGGAGCTAGATACGTGCCATTGTGAATGGCGACGTCGGCCTACATGTGATGTAATTGACTATGTCGTTGTAGACTCGAGTGACGGCTCGGATATCTCAATTTAGGACGACCTGACAGCTACGCGTCAATGTTAAATCTTCCCTAGAAATAAAACTGCCTCGCAGGGCATATGCTTTCAAGAGAGCATGTCAAAACTGCTGTACAGAATTGAGAAATAAGTGGTGTGTGTAGAATCTGTGTGGAGGTGTATAGCACACGACAATGGTCATAAAACTAATCCAAGTATACACAGCCAGGTAACGAGAGTTTCACGAATAGCCTCACAGCTCTGACGGAAAAGACGAGTGACCGAGTGGTAACTACATGTGGCGGGATGGCTGCCAGACGGACTGGAAGATGTGTTGAATGGGCGAGAACAGAGTTTAGATGTAGCAAGACGCCAGGATAAATACTCCACAAAGGGGAGATCTACAAAACATCCATATACAGACTACAGGTTAACGCTATTTGCTTCCTATAAGGTAAACCAAATTCATGTTTGGGTAAAAGGGTCGGTGGTCGCCTCTTGGGCCTAGCAACCACATTGACCTTTATAAGCAGGCTGATGATGGTCTCATCACAGCTATGCCAACCCAATTCCTAGCTATGCTGAGCCCATTTCTCACTACGCCCAGACCACGGTGTGCGCGTGTTGAGATCTATTTATATATTTTGAATTCTGAATTCACAGAATCGCAATTTCAAGATAATTATGCAAGTTAGCGTTTGAATATTTTGAAACTAATGTGGCTTGGTGTTGTTGCTGCATATGGCAGCAATAACACTAGGTCAAATTACTTTTAAAATATTCATTAGGATGTTTATAAAATAAATACATCAAAGACATTCAATTCACTGGAATTTAGGAAAATAGTTTTTTAAGAGCGTGTTTTAGCCAGCTTGATAAAGGGTCAATTAAATCAAAATTTTCGCTTATTCAGTGTCCATTTGCAGGCCAAGAGAAAACTATTTTTGAAATTGTATCACTGCAATGACTGGATCGGATACCGAGCCAGTCATTTCAGTGGTAAATGAAAAAACATAGTCTTCCCCTGGCCTGCAAATGGTCATTCCTCACCAACCACTACAGAGGTGCTGTTTGGCGATTAAACGGGCACAAGAGGGGTTAAACTAGTTGCAGACATGAAAACAGCACCTGGGCTGTAGTTTGGAGAAGAAAGAAAGAATTGAGAAATTTGAAACCAACATCGAAATCAATGGTATACAGAGTTTCTCAGTTGGAGAAGAATCTGATCATTGAAGAATTGTCTCAAAAGAACTTCCTTAAAGTCTACCAAGCCGATTGTTACATATACTTTGCATCAAGCATAGAAGAAATCCCAGTTTCCAGAAATCACATATACCATTCCAGAAATTTAGAGATCCGATATGGCGCTCAAGCATATGAGGTCATAATCAATTACGTGGCATGCAGGTTGACGTTTCTAGCTCAGTCATGAAAAGCTACAAGTCTGCCAAGTCATTGAAGTGGTAAAATTTCAAAAATAGTCTTCTCTTGGCTTGCAAATGGACTTTGAATTTACTTGACCCCTTTATCAAGCCGGCTAAACCACGCTCTTAAAAAAGTATTTTCCTAATTTCCAGTGATACAAAAACGCATTCTTGTGGCCAGTTAATTGTCATTCACAGAGCAAAAAATTTTCCAAAAATCTCGATACATTATAAGCTTTATCGATAAAAGGATCATTTTGAGCGCTTGAAGGCGCTCTTGACATAAGAGGGGTTAGGACTTTGAATTTGGGCTTTCTCATTTCTGAAGGTTCTGCTTCGATTCTGTCCCTACACCCTATACACCCATGCCGGGCCATAATAATGTCTAAGCACGCTACGTATGAATTAAACTTCTAGATCCTATACCACCATGCAGGGCGATAATAGTGGCTAAGCGCACTATGCATGAGTCAAACATCTAGTCCCTATACCCCCATGTAGAGCCATAATAATGTCAAAGCATGCTATGTACGAGCTAAACATCTAGTTCCTATATACCCATGCAGGGCCATAATAACGTCTAAGCGCGCTATGTACGAGCTAAACATCTAGTCCCTATACACCCATGCAGGGCTATAATAGTGTCTAAGCGCGCCATGTACGAGCTGAACAACGAGTCCCTATACCCCCATGCAGGGCCATAATAATGTCTAAGCAGGCTATGTACTAGCTAAACATCTAGTCCCTACACACCCATACAGGGCCATAATAATATCAAAGCGCACTATGTACGAGCTAAACATCTAGACCCTATATCCTCATGCAGGGCCTCAATAATGTCTCAGCATGCTATGTATGAGATAAACATCTATTCCCTATACACCCATGCAGGGCCATAATAATGTTAAAGCGCACTATGTACGAGCTAAACATCTAGTCCCTATATCCTCATGCAGGGCTATAATAGTGTCTAAGTGCGCTATGTACGAGAGAAACATCTAGTCCATATACGCCCATGCAGGGACATAATAATGTCTAAGCATGCTATGTATGAGCTAAACAACTAATCCCTATATCTCCATGCCGAGCCATAATAATGTCTAAGCGCGCTATGTATGAGCTAAACATCTAGTCCATATACGCCCATGCAGGGACATAATAAAGTCTAAGCGCGCTATGTACAAACAAAACATCTAGTCCCTATACCCCCATGCTGGGCCATAATACTGTCTAAGCGCACTATGTGCGAGAGAAACATCTAGTCCCTATACTCCCATGCAGTGCCGTAATAATGTCTAAGCGCACTATGTACGAGCTAAAGATCTAGTCCCTATACCCCCATGCAGGGCCATACAAATGTCTAAGGGCACTATGTACTGGCTAAACATCTAGTCCCTATACCGCCATGCAGGGACATATTAATGGCTAAGCACACTATGTTGTCCCTATTATCCATGCATGGTCATAATGATGGCTATGCGCACCATGTGCGAACTAAAACTCTAGTCCCTGTATCCCCATGCAGGTCCATATAAATGTCTAAGACTGCTATGTACGAGCTAAACATCTAGATCCTATAGACCCATGTAGGGCCATAATAATGTCTAAGCGCGCTATGTATGAGCTAAACATCTAGTCCCTATATACCCAGGCAGGGCCATAATAATGGCTAAGCGTACTATGTACGAGCTAAACATCTAGTCCCTGTACCCCCATGTAGGGCCATAATAATTGCTAAGCACACGATGTACGAGCTAAACATATAATCCCTATACCCCAACGCGGGGCCATACTAATGTCGAAGCGCACTATGTAAGAGCTAAACATCTAATCCCTATACACCCATGCAGGGCCATAATAAAGTCTAAGCGCGCTATGTACGAGCAAAACAATTAGTCCATATACCCCCATGTCGGGCCATAATACTGTCTAAGCGCACTATGTACAAGAGAAAAATCTAGTCCATATACCCCCGTGCAGGGCCATAATAATGGCTAAGCGCACTATGTACGAGAGAAACATCTAGTCCCTATACTCCCATGCAGTGTCATAATAATTTCTAAGCGCACTATGTACGAGCTAAAGATCTAGTCAATATACCCCCATGTAGGGCCATAATAATGTCTAAGGGCACTATGTACTGGCTAAACATCTAGTCCCTATACCGCCATGCAGGGACATATTAATGGCTAAGCATACTATGTAGTCCCTATTATCCATGCAGGGTTATAATAATGGCTAAGCGCACCATGTGCGAACTAAACATCTAGTCCCTGTATCCCCATGCAGGTCCATAATAATGTCTAAGACTGCTATGTACGAGCTAAACATCTAGTTCCTATAGTCCCATGCAGGGCCATAATAAGGTCTAAGCGCGCTATGTATGAGCTAATAATCTAGTCCCTATACACCCATGCAGGGCCATAATAATGGCTAAGCGTACTGTATACGAGCTAAACATCTAGTCCTTATACTCCCATGTAGGGCCATAATAATGGCTAAGCACCCGATGTAAGAGCTGAACATATAATCCCTATACCCCATGCATGGCCACACTAATGTCTAAGCGCACTATGTACGAGTTAAACATCTAGTCACTATACCCCCAATGCAGGGCCATACTAATGGCTAAGTGCATTATGTACGAGCTCAAAATCTTGTACCTATACTCTCATGCAGGGCCATAATAATGTCTAAGCGCGCTATGTACGAGTTAAACATCTAGTTCCTATACACCCATGCAGGGCCATAGTAAAATCTAATCGCACTATGTACGAGCTAAACAAGTAGTCCCTATACACACATGCAGGGCCATAATAATGGCAAAGAGCACTATGTAGGAGCTAAACATCTAGTCCCTATACACCCATGCATGGCCATAATAATGGCTAAGCGCACTATGTACGAGCTAAACATCTAGTCCCTATATTCCCATGCAGGGTCATAGTAATGGTTAAGCGCACTATGTACGGGCTAAACATCTAATCCCTATACCCTACGCAGGGCCATAATAATGTCTAAGCGCACTATGTAGGAATTAAACATATAATATTTATACCCCCATGCAGGGCCATACTAATGTCTAGGCATACTATGTACGAGCTAAACATCTAGAACCTATAGCCCCATGTAGGGTCATAATAATGGCTAAGCGCACTATGTACGAGCTAAACATCTAGTCACTATGGCCCCATACAGGGCCATAATAATGGCTAAGCACACTATGTACGAGCTAACCATCTAGTCCTTATACTCCCATGCGGGGCTATACTAATGGCTAAGCGTACTATTTACGCGCTAAACATATAATCCCTTTACCACATGTAGGGCCATAATAATGGCTCAGCACACTAAGTATGAGCTAAACAGCATCTCTATTCCCCCGTGCAGGGCCATGATAATGGCTAACCGCACTAGGTACGAGCTAAACATCTACTCCCTATACCCTACGCAGGGCCATAATAATGGCTAAGCACATCATGTAGGAATTAAACATTTAATATCTATACCCCCATACAGAGCCATAATAATATCTAAGCACGCTATGTACGAGCTAAACATCTAGTCCCTATAGCCACATATAGGACCATAATAATGGCAAAGCGCACTATGTACGCGCTAAACATCTAATCCCTATACCTCCCGCAGGGTCATAATAATGGCTAAGCTCACTATGTATGAGCTAAACATCTAGTCCATATACACCCATGCAGGGCCATAATAATGGCTAAGCGTACTATGTACGAGCTAAATGTGTAGTCCCTATACCCATTGTAGGGCCATAATAATGGCTAAGCACACGATGTACGAGCTAAACATATACTCCCTATACCCCCCTTCATGGCCATACTAATGTCTAAGCGCACTATGTACGAGTTAAACATCTAGTCACTATACCCCCAATGCAGGGCCATACTAATGGATAAGTGCACTATGTACGAGCTAAACATCTAGTTCCTATAGACCCATGCAGGGCCATAACAACGTCTAAGCGCGCTATGTATGAGCTAAACAGCTAGTCCCTATACACCCATGCAGGGCCATAATAATGGCTGAGCGCACCATTTGCGAGCTAAACATCTAGTCCCTCTACCCCCATGTAGGGCCATAATAATGGCTAAGCACACGATGCACGAGCTAAACATATAATCCCTATACCCCATGCATAATGTCTAAGCGCACTATGTACGAGTTAAACATCTAGTCACTATACCCCCAATGCAGGGCCATACTAATGGATAAGTGCACTATGTACGAGCTAAAAATGGTGTCCCTATACTCTCATGCAGGGCCATAATGCAGTCTAAGCGGACTATGTACGAGCTAAAGATCTAGTCCCTATACCCCCATGCAGGGCCATAATAATGTCTAAGGGCACTATGTACTGGCTAAACATCTAGTCCCTATACCGCCATGCAGGGACATATTAATGGCTAAGCATACTATGTAGTCCCTATTATCCATGCAGGGTCATAATAATGGCTAAGCGCACCATGTGCGAACTAAACATCTAGTCCCTGTATCCACATGCAGGTCCATAATAATGTCTAAGACTGCTATGTACGAGCTAAACATCTAGTTCCTATAGTCCCATGCAGGGCCATAATAAGGTCTAAGCGCGCTATGTATGAGCTAATAATCTAGTCCCTATACACCCATGCAGGGCCATAATAATGGCTAAGCGTACTGTATACGAGCTAAACATCTAGTCCCTGTATCCACATGCAGGTCCATAATAATGTCTAAGACTGCTATGTAGGAGCTAAACATCTAGTTCCTATAGACCCATGCAGGTCCATAATAACGTCTAAGCGCACCATTTGCGAGCTAAACATCTAGTCCCTCTACCCCCATGTAGGGCCATAATAATGGCTAAGCACACGATGCACGAGCTAAACATATAATCCCTATACCCCATGCATGGCCATACTACTGGCTAAGCGCACTATGTACGAGCTCAACATCTAGTCCCTATATTCCCATGCAGGGGCATACCAATGGCTAAGTGCACTATGTACGAGCTCAAAATCTTGTCCCTATACTCTCATGCAGGGCCATAATAATGTCTACGCGCGCTATGTACGAGTTAAACATCTAGTTCCTATACCCCCCCCCCCATGCAGGGCCATAGTAAAGTCTAAGCGCACTATGTACGAGCTAAACAAGTAGTCCCTATACACCCATGCAGCGCATATAGCTAAACATCTAGTACCTATATCTCCGTGCAGGGCCATAATAATGTCTAAGCGCGCGATGTACGAGAGAAACATCTAGTCCCTATACTCCCATGCAGGGCCATAATTATGTCTAAGCATGCTATTTATTAGTTAAATATCTAGTCCCTATATCCCCATCCCGAGACATAATAATGTCTAAGCGTGCTATGTATGCGCTAAACATCTAGTCCCTATACACCCATGCAGGGCCATAATAATGTCTAAGCGCACTATGTATAAGAGAAACATCTAGTCCCTATATTCCCATGCAGTGCCGTAATAATGTCTAAGCGCACTATGTACGAGCTAAACATCTAGTCCCTATACCCCCATGCAGGGCCATAATAATGTCTAAGGGCACTATGTACTGGCTAAACATCTAGTCCATATACCGCCCTGCAGGGACATATTAATGGCTAAGCACACTTTGTAGTCCATATTATCCATGCAGGGTCATAATAATGGCCTAGCGCACCATGTACGAGCTAAACATCTAGTCCCTATAGCCCCACGCAGGGCCATAATAATGCCTAATCGCACTATGTACGAGCTAAACATCTAGTCACTATACCTCCATATAGGGCCATGAGCTAAACATCTAGACTCTATACTCCTATGTAGGATACTAATGTCTAAGCGCACTATGTACGAGCTAAACATCTAGTCTCTATACCCCATGGAGGGCCATATTAATGGCTAAGCGCTCTATGTAGGAGATAAACATCTAGTCACTATACCTCCAAAAAGGGCCAAAATAATGGCCAAGCGCACTATGCACGAGCTAAACATCTAAACCCTATACCCCAATGTAGAGCCATAATAATGTCTAAGGGCCCTATGTACCGGCTAAACATCTAGTCCCTATACTCCATGCAGGGTCATAATAATGTCTAAGCGTCCTATGTACGAGCTAAACATCTAGTCACTATGCCCCCATACAGGGCCATACTAATGGCTAAGCGCACTATGTACGAGCTAAACATCTAGTCCCTATACTCCATGCAGGTCTAGACTAATGGCTAAGCGCACTATGTACGCGCCAAACATCTAATCCCTATACCCCATGCAGGGCCGTTATAATGGCTAACTGCACTATATACGAGTTAAAGATCTAGTCCCTATAGGCCCATGCAGGACCATAATAATGACCAATCGCACTATGTACGAGCTAAACATCTAGTCACTATACCTCCATATAGGGCCATGAGCTAAACATCTTGACTCTATACTCCAATGTAGGGTCATACTAATGTCTAAGCACACTATGCACGAGCTAAACATCTAGTCACTATACCCCCATACAGGGCCATGATAATGGTAAGCGCACTATGTACGAGGTAAACATCTAGTCACTATACCCCCATGCAGGGCCATAATAATATCAAAGCGCCCTATGTACGAGCTAAACATCTAGTCCCTATATCCTCATGCAAGGCCATAATAATTTCAAGCTCGCTATGTACGAGCTAAACATCTAGTACCTATTTCTCCGTGCAGGGCCATAATAATGTCTAAGCACGCTATGTACGAGTTAAAGATCTAGTCCCTATAGGCCCATGCAGGGCCATAATAATGACCAATCGCACTATGTACGAGCTAAACATCTAGTCACTATACCTCCATGCAGGTCTAGACTAATGGCTAAGCGCACTATGTACGAGCTAAACATCTAGTCCCTATACTCTGCAGGTCTAGACTAATGGCTAAGCGCACTATGTATGCGCCAAACATCTAATCCCTATACCCCATGCAGGGCCGTTATAATGGCTAAGCGCACTATATACGAGTTAAAGATCTAGTCCCTATAGCCCCATGCAGGGCCATAATAATGACCAATCGCACTATGTACGAGCTAAACATCTAGTCACTATACCTCCATATAGGGCCATGAGCTAAACATCTATACTCTATACTCCAATGTAGGGTCATACTAATGTCTAAGCACACTATGCACGAGCTAAACATCTAGTCACTATACCCCAATACAGGGCCATGATAATGGTAAGCGCACTATGTACGAGGTAAACATCTAGTCACTCTACCCCCATGCAGGGCCAGAATAATATCAAAGCGCCCTATGTACGAGCTAAACATCTAGTCCCTATATCCTCATGCAGGGCCATAATAATTTCAAGCTCGCTATGTACGAGCTAAACATCTAGTACCTATATCTCCGTGCAGGGCCATAATAATGTCTAAGCACGCTATGTACGAGAGAAACATCTAGACCCTATACTCCCATGCAGGGCCATAATTATGTCTAAGCATGCTATGTATGAGCTAAATATCTAGTCCCTATATCATCATGCCGAGCCATAATAATGTCTAAGCGTGCTATATACGAGAGAAACATCTAGTCCCTATACTCCCATACAGGGCCATAATTATGTCTAAGCATGCTATGTACGAGCTAAACATCTAGACCCTATAGCCCCATGTAGGGTCATACTAATGTCTAACCACACTATGTACGAGCTAAACATCTAGTCCCTATACCCCCATGCAGGGCCATAATAATGTCTAAGGGCACTATGTACTGGCTAAACATCTAGTCCATATACCGCCATGCAGGGACATATTAATGGCTAAGCACACTTTGTAGTCCATATTATCCATGCAGGGTCATAATAATGGCCTAGCGCACCATGTGCGAACTAAACATCTAGTCCCTGTATCCCCATGCAGGGTCATAATAATGTCTAAGCGTCCTATGTACGAGCTAAACATCTAGTCACTATGCCCCCATACAGGGCCATACTAATGGCCTAGCGCACCATGTGCGAACTAAACATCTAGTCCCTGTATCCCCATGCAGGTCCATAATAATATCTAAGTCTGCCATGTACGAGCTAAACATCTAGTTCATATAGACCCATGCAGGGCCATAATAACGTCTATGCGCGCTATGTATGAGCTAAACATCTAGTCCCTATACACCCATGCAGGGCCATAATAATGGCTAAGCGATCTATGTAGGAGCTAAACATATATTCCCTATACCGCCATACAGGGCTATACGAATGGCTAAGCGCACTATGTACGAGCTAAACATCTAATCCCTATACCCCACGCTTGGTCATAATAATGGCTAAGCGCACTATGTAGGAGCTAAACATATATTCCCTATACCGCCATACAGGGCTATACGAATGGCTAAGCGCACTATGTACGAGCTAAACATCTAGTCCCTATAGCCCCACGCAGGCCATAATAATGACTAATCGCACTATGTACGAGCTAAACATCTAGTCACTATACCTCCATATAGGGCCATGAGCTAAACATCTAGACTCTATACACCTATGTAGGATACTAATGTCTAAGCGCACTATGTACGAGCTAAACATCTAGTCTCTATACCCCATGGAGGGCCATATTAATGGCTAAGCGCTCTATGTAGGAGATAAACATCTAGTCACTATACCTCCAAAAAGGGCCAAAATAATGGCCAAGCGCACTATGCACGAGCTAAACATCTAAACCCTATACCCCCATGTAGGGCCATAATAATGTCTAAGGGCCCTATGTACCGGCTAAACATCTAGTCCCTATACTCCATGCAGGGTCATAATAATGTCTAAGCGTCCTATGTACGAGTTAAACATCTAGTCACTATGCCCCCATACAGGGCCATACTAATGGCTAAGCGCACTATGTACGAGCTAAACATCTAGTCCCTATACTCCATGCAGGTCTAGACTAATGGCTAAGCGCACTATGTACGCGCCAAACATCTAATCCCTATACCCCATGCAGGGCCGTTATAATGGCTAACTGCACTATATACGAGTTAAAGATCTAGTCCCTATAGGCCCATGCAGGACCATAATAATGACCAATCGCACTATGTACGAGCTAAACATCTAGTCACTATACCTCCATATAGGGCCATGAGCTAAACATCTAGACTCTATACTCCAATGTAGGGTCATACTAATGTCTAAGCACACTATGCACGACCTAAACATCTAGTCACTATACCCCCATACAGGGCCATGATAATGGTAAGCGCACTATGTACGAGGTAAACATCTAGTCACTATACCCCCATGCAGGGCCATAATAATATCAAAGCGCCCTATGTACGAGCTAAATATCTAGTCCCTATATCCTCATGCAGGGCCATAATAAGTTCAAGCTCGCTATGTACGCGCTAAACATCTAGTACCTATATCTCCGTGCAGGGCCATAATAATGTCTAAGCACGCTATGTACGAGTTAAAGATCTAGTCCCTATAGGCCCATGCAGGGCCATAATAATGACCAATCGCACTATGTACGAGCTAAACATCTAGTCACTATACCTTCATGCAGGTCTATACTAATGGCTAAGCGCACTATGTATGCGCCAAACATCTAATCCCTATACCCCATGCAGGGCCGTTATAATGGCTAAGCGCACTATATACGAGTTAAAGATCTAGTCCCTATAGCCCCATGCAGGGCCATAATAATGACCAATCGCACTATGTACGAGCTAAACATCTAGTCACTATACCTCCATATAGGGCCATGAGCTAAAACATCTAGACTCTATACTCCAATGTAGGGTCATACTAATGTCTAAGCACACTATGCACGAGCTAAACATCTAGTCACTATACCCCAATACAGGGCCATGATAATGGTAAGCGCACTATGTACGAGGTAAACATCTAGTCACTCTACCCCCATGCAGGGCCAGAATAATATCAAAGCGCCCTATGTACGAGCTAAATATCTAGTCCCTATATCCTCATGCAGGGCCATAATAATTTCAAGCTCGCTATGTACGAGCTAAACATCTAGTACCTATATCTCCGTGCAGGGCCATAATAATGTCTAAGCAGGCTATGTACGAGAGAAACATCTAGACCCTATACTCCCATGCAGGGCCATAATTATGTCTAAGCATGCTATGTATGAGCTAAATATCTAGCCCCTATATCATCATGCCGAGCCATAATAATGTCTAAGCGTGCTATATACGAGAGAAACATCTAGTCCCTATACTCCCATACAGGGCCATAATTATGTCTAAGCATGCTATGTACGAGCTAAACATCTAGACCCTATAGCCCCATGTAGGGTCATACTAATGTCTAACCACACTATGTACGAGCTAAACATCTAGTCACTATGCCCCCATACAGGGCCATAATAATGGCTAAGTGCACTATGTACGAGCTAAACATCTATTCCCTATACTCCCACGCAGGGCTATACGAATGGCTAAGTGCACTATGTACGCGCTAAACATCTAATCCCTATACCCCCCGCAGGGTCATAATAATGGCTAAGCGCACTATGTAGGAGATAAACATCTATTCCCTATACCACCATACAGGGCCGGTATAATGGCTAAGCGCACTATGTACGAGCTACAGATCTAGTCCCTAGAGCCCCATGCAGGGCCATAATAATGACCAATCGCACTATGTACGAGCTAAACATCTAGTCACTATACCTCCATATAGGGCCATGAGCTAAAAATCTAGACTCTATACTCCCATGTAGGTTCATCCTAATGTCTAAGCACACTATGCACGAGCTAACATCTAGTCACTATACCCCCATGCAGGGCCATGATAATGGTAAGCGCACTATGTAGGAGCTAAACATCTAGACCCTATACACCCATGCAGGGCCATAATAATGGCTAAGCGCACTATGTACGAGCTAAACATATAGTCCCTATATTCCCATGCAGGGCCATACTAATGTCTAAGCATACTATGTACGAGCTAAACATCTAGACCCTATAGCCCCATGTAGGGCCATAATAATGGCTAAGCGCACTATGTACGAGCTAAACATCTCGTCACTATGCCCCCATACAGGGCCATATTAATGGCTAAGCACACTATGTACGAGCTAACCATCTAGTCCCTATACTCCCATGCGGGGCTATACTAATGGCTAAGCGCAATATTTACGCGCTAAACATATAATCCCTTTACCACATGTAGGGCCATAATAATGGCTCAGCGCACTATGTATGAGCTAAACATCAACTCTATACCCCC
Organism: Chaetoderma sp. LZ-2023a; assembly: GCA_034401795.1. Classification (NCBI taxonomy): domain Eukaryota; kingdom Metazoa; phylum Mollusca; class Caudofoveata; order Chaetodermatida; family Chaetodermatidae; genus Chaetoderma; species Chaetoderma sp. LZ-2023a. Next base: position 12,144,858 of record CM067361.1, on the reverse strand, counting down.
GTGCAGGGCCATGATAATGGCTAACCGCACTAGGTACGAGCTAAACATCTAGTCCCTTTACCCCATGTAGGGCCATATTAATGGCTCAACGCACTATGTACGAGCTACACATCTAGTCCCTATACACCCATGCAGGGCCATAATAATGCCTAAGCGCACTATGTACGAGCTAAACATCTAATCCCTATACCCTACGCAGGGCCATAATAATGGCTAAGCACAGTATGTAGGAATTAAACATTTAATATCTATACCCCAATGAAGAGCCATAATAATATCTAAGCACGCTATGTACGAGATAAACATCTAGTCCCTATAGCCCCATATAGGACCATAATAATGGCAAAGCGCACTATGTACGCGCTAAACATCTAATCCCTTTACCCCACGCATGGCCATAATAATGGCTAACCGCACTATGTATGAGCTAAACATCTAGTCCCTATACACCCATGCAGGGCCATACTAATGTCTAAGCGTACTATGTACGAGCTAAATTTCTAGTCACTATACCCCCAATGCAGGGCCATACAAATGGCTAAGCGCACTATGTACGAGCTCAACATCTAGTCCATATATGCCCATGCAGGGCCATACTAATGGATAAGTGCACTAGGTACGAGCTAAACATCTTGTCCCTATACTCTCATGCAGGGCCATAATAAAGTCTAAGCGCACTATGTACGAGCTAAAGAGTTAGTCCCTATACCCCCATGCAGGGCCATAATAATGTCTAAGGGCACTATGTACTGGCTAAACATCTAGTCCCTATACCGCCATGCAGGGACATATTAATGGCTAAGCATACTATGTAGTCCCTATTATCCATGCATGGTCATAATAATGGCTAAGCGCACCATGTGCGAACTACACATCTAGTCCCTGTATCCCCATGCAGGTCCATAAAAATTTCTAAGACTGCTATGTACGAGCTAAACATCTAGTCCCTATAGCCCCATGCAGGGCCATAATAATGACCAATCGCACTATGTACGAGCTAAACATCTATTCACTATACCTCCATATAGGGCCATGAGCTAAAACATCTAGACTCTATACTCCAATGTAGGGTCATACTAATGTCTAAGCACACTATGCACGAGCTAAACATCTAGTCACTATACCCCAATACAGGGCCATGATAATGGTAAGCGCACTATGTACGAGGTAAACATCTAGTCACTCTACCCCCATGCAGGGCCAGAATAATATCAAAGCGCCCTATGTACGAGCTAAATATCTAGTCCCTATATCCTCATGCAGGGCCATAATAATTTCAAGCTCGCTATGTACGAGCTAAACATCTAGTACCTATATCTCCGTGCAGGGCCATAATAATGTCTAAGCAGGCTATGTACGAGAGAAACATCTAGACCCTATACTCCCATGCAGGGCCATAATTATGTCTAAGCATGCTATGTATGAGCTAAATATCTAGCCCCTATATCATCATGCCGAGCCATAATAATGTCTAAGCGTGCTATATACGAGAGAAACATCTAGTCCCTATATTCCCATACAGGGCCATAATTATGTCTAAGCATGCTATGTACGAGCTAAACATCTAGACCCTATAGCCCCATGTAGGGTCATACTAATGTCTAACCACACTATGTACGAGCTAAACATCTAGTCACTATGCCCCCATACAGGGCCATAATAATGGCTAAGTGCACTATGTACGAGCTAAACATCTATTCCCTATACTCCCACGCAGGGCTATACGAATGGCTAAGTGCACTATGTACGCGCTAAACATCTAATCCCTATACCCCCCGCAGGGTCATAATAATGGCTAAGCGCACTATGTAGGAGATAAACATCTATTCCCTATACCACCATACAGGGCCGGTATAATGGCTAAGCGCACTATGTACGAGCTACAGATCTAGTCCCTAGAGCCCCATGCAGGGCCATAATAATGACCAATCGCACTCTGTACGAGCTAAACATCTAGTCACTATACCTCCATATAGGGCCATGAGCTAAAAATCTAGACTCTATACTCCCATGTAGGTTCATCCTAATGTCTAAGCACACTATGCACGAGCTAACATCTAGTCACTATACCCCCATGCAGGGCCATGATAATGGTAAGCGCACTATGTAGGAGCTAAACATCTAGACCCTATACACCCATGCAGGGCCATAATAATGGCTAAGCGCACTATGTACGAGCTAAACATATAGTCCCTATATTCCCATGCAGGGCCATACTAATGTCTAAGCATACTATGTACGAGCTAAACATCTAGACCCTATAGCCCCATGTAGGGCCATAATAATGGCTAAGCGCACTATGTACGAGCTAAACATCTCGTCACTATGCCCCCATACAGGGCCATATTAATGGCTAAGCACACTATGTACGAGCTAACCATCTAGTCCCTATACTCCCATGCGGGGCTATACTAATGGCTAAGCGCACTATTTACGCGCTAAACATATAATCCCTTTACCACATGTAGGGCCATAATAATGGCTCAGCGCACTATGTATGAGCTAAACATCAACTCTATACCCCCGTGCAGGGCCATGATAATGGCTAACCGCACTAGGTACGAGCTAAACATCTAGTCCCTTTACCCCATGTAGGGCCATATTAATGGCTCAACGCACTATGTACAAGCTACACATCTAGTCCCTATACACCCATGCAGGGCCATAATAATGTCTAAGCGCACTATGTACGAGCTAAACATCTAATCCCTATACCCTACGCAGGGCCATAATAATGGCTAAGCACAGTATGTAGGAATTAAACATTTAATATCTATACCCCAATGAAGAGCCATAATAATATCTAAGCACGCTATGTACGAGATAAACATCTAGTCCCTATAGCCCCATATAGGACCATAATAATGGCAAAGCGCCCTATGTACGCGCTAAACATCTAATCCCTTTACCCCACGCATGGCCATAATAATGGCTAACCGCACTATGTATGAGCTAAACATCTAGTCCCTATACACCCATGCAGGGCCATACTAATGTCTAAGCGTACTATGTACGAGCTAAATTTCTAGTCACTATACCCCCAATGCAGGGCCATACAAATGGCTAAGCGCACTATGTACGAGCTCAACATCTAGTCCATATATGCCCATGCAGGGCCATACTAATGGATAAGTGCACTAGGTACGAGCTAAACATCTTGTCCCTATACTCTCATGCAGGGCCATAATAAAGTCTAAGCGCACTATGTACGAGCTAAAGAGTTAGTCCCTATACCCCCATGCAGGGCCATAATAATGTCTAAGGGCACTATGTACTGGCTAAACATCTAGTCCCTATACCGCCATGCAGGGACATATTAATGGCTAAGCATACTATGTAGTCCCTATTATCCATGCATGGTCATAATAATGGCTAAGCGCACCATGTGCGAACTACACATCTAGTCCCTGTATCCCCATGCAGGTCCATAAAAATTTCTAAGACTGCTATGTACGAGCTAAACATCTAGTTCCTATAGACCCATGCAGGGCCATAATAACGTCTAAGCGCGCTATGTATGAGCTAAACATCTAGTCCCTATACACCCATGCAGGGCCATAATAATGGCTAAGCGCACCATGTGCGAGCTAAACATCTAGTCCCTCTACCCCCATGTAGGGCCATAATAATGGCTAAGCACACGATGCACGAGCTAAACCTATAATCCCTATACCCCATGCATGGCCATACTAATGTCTAAGCGCACTATGTACGAGTTAAACATCTAGTCACTATACCCCCAATGCAGGGCCATACTAATGGCTAAGCGCACTGTGTACGAGCTCAACATCTAGTCCCTATATTCCCATGCAGGGTCATACTAATGGCTAAGTGCACTATGTACGAGCTCAAAATCTTGTCCCTATACACCCATGCAGGGCCATAATAATGGCAAAGAGCACTATGTAGGAGCTAAACATCTAGTCCCTATACACCCATACAGGGCATAATAATGGCTAAGCGCACTATGTACGAGCTAAACATCTAGTCCCTATATTCCCATGCAGGGCCATACTAATGGTTAAGCGCACTATGTACGGGCTAAACATCTAATCCCTATACCCTACGCAGGGCCATAATAATGGCTAAGCGCAATATGTAGGAATTAAACATATAATCCCTATACCCCATGCATGGCCATAGTAATGTCTAAGCGCACTATGTACGAGTTAAACATATAGTCACTATACCCCCAATGCAGGGCCATACTAATGGCTAAGCGCACTGTGTACGAGCTCAACATCTAGTCCCTCTATTCCCATGCAGGGTCATACTAATGGCTAAGTGCACTATGTAAGAGCTCAAAATCTTGTCCCTATACTCTCATGCAGGGCCATAATAAAGTCTAAGCGCACTATGTACGAGCTAAAGAGTTAGTCCCTATACCCCCATGCAGGGCCATAATAATGTCTAAGGGCACTATGTACTGGCTAAACATCTAGTCCCTATACCGCCATGCAGGGACATATTAATGGCTAAGCATACTATGTAGTCCCTATTATCCATGCATGGTCATAATAATGGCTAAGCGCACCATGTGCGAACTACACATCTAGTCCCTGTATCCCCATGCAGGTCCATAAAAATTTCTAAGACTGCTATGTACGAGCTAAACATCTAGTTCCTATAGACCCATGCAGGGCCATAATAACGTCTAAGCGCGCTATGTATGAGCTAAACATCTAGTCCCTATACACCCATGCAGGGCCATAATAATGGCTAAGCGCACCATGTGCGAGCTAAACATCTAGTCCCTCTACCCCCATGTAGGGCCATAATAATGGCTAAGCACACGATGCACGAGCTAAACCTATAATCCCTATACCCCATGCATGGCCATACTAATGTCTAAGCGCACTATGTACGAGTTAAACATCTAGTCACTATACCCCCAATGCAGGGCCATACTAATGGCTAAGCGCACTGTGTACGAGCTCAACATCTAGTCCCTATATTCCCATGCAGGGTCATACTAATGGCTAAGTGCACTATGTACGAGCTCAAAATCTTGTCCCTATACACCCATGCAGGGCCATAATAATGGCAAAGAGCACTATGTAGGAGCTAAACATCTAGTCCCTATACACCCATACAGGGCATAATAATGGCTAAGCGCACTATGTACGAGCTAAACATATAGTCCCTATATTCCCATGCAGGGCCATACTAATGGTTAAGCGCACTATGTACGGGCTAAACATCTAATCCCTATACACTACGCAGGGCCATAATAATGGCTAAGCGCAATATGTAGGAATTAAACATATAATCCCTATACCCCATGCATGGCCATAGTAATGTCTAAGCGCACTATGTACGAGTTAAACATATAGTCACTATACCCCCAATGCAGGGCCATACTAATGGCTAAGCGCACTGTGTACGAGCTCAACATCTAGTCCCTCTATTCCCATGCAGGGTCATACTAATGGCTAAGTGCACTATGTAAGAGCTCAAAATCTTGTCCCTATACACCCATGCAGGGCCATAATAATGGCAAAGAGCACTATGTAGGAGCTAAACATCTAGTCCCTATACACCCATGCAGGGCCATACTAATGTCTAGGCATACTATGTACGAGCTAAACATCTAGACCCTATAGCCCCATGTAGGGTCATAATAATGGCTAAGCGCACTATGTACGAGCTAAACATCTAGTCACTATGGCCCCATACAGGGCCATAATAATGGCTAAGCACACTCTGTACGAGCTAACCATCTAGTCCCTATACTCCCATGCGGGGCTATACTAATGGCTAAGCGCACTATTTACGCGCTAAACATATAATCCCTTTACCACATGTAGGGCCATAATAATGGCTCAGCACACTAAGTATGAGCTAAACATCATCTCTATTCCCCCGTGCAGGGCCATGATAATGGCTAACCGCACAAGGTACGAGCTAAACAGCTAGTCCATTTACCCCATGTAGGGCCATAATAATGGCTAAGTGCACTAGGTACGAGCTAAACATCTAATCCCTATACCCTACGCAGGGCCATAATAATGGCTAAGCGCATTATGTAGGAATTACACATTTAATATCTATACCCCCATGCAGAGCCATAATACTATCTAAGCACGCTATGTACGAGCTAAACATATAGTCCCTATAGCCACATATAGGACCATAATAATGGCAAAGCGCACTATGTACGTGCTAAACATCTAATCCCTATACCTCACGCAGGGTCATTATAATGGCTAAGCGCACTATGTATGAGCTAAACATCTAGTCCCTATACACCCATGCAGGGCCATAATAATGGCTAAGCGTACTATGTACGAGCTAAATTTCTAGTCCCTATACCCCCATGTAGGGCCATAATAATGGCTAAGCACACGATGTACGAGATAAACATATACTCCCTATAACCCATGCACGGCCAAACTAATGTCTAAGCGCACTATGTACGAGTTAAACATCTAGTCACTATACCCCCAATGCAGGGCCATACTAATGGCTAAGCGCACTATGTACGAGCTCCACATCTAGTCCCTATATTCCCATCCAGGGCCATACTAATGGATAAGTGCACTATGTACGAGCTAAAAATCTTGTCCCTATACTCTCATGCAGGGCCATAATACAGTCTAAGCGCACTATGTACGAGCTAAAGATCTAGTCCCTATACCCCCATGCAGGGCCATAATAATGTCTAAGGGCACTATGTACTGGCTAAACATCTAGTCCATATACCGCCATGCAGGGACATATTAATGGCTAAGCATACTATGTAGTCCCTATTATCCATGCAGGGTCATAATAATGGCTAAGCGCACCATGTGCGAACTAAACATCTAGTCCCTGTATCCCCATGCAGGTCCATAATAATGTCTAAGCCTGCTATGTACGAGCTAAACATCTAGTTCCTATAGACCCATGCAGGTCCATAATAACGTCTAAGCGCACGATTTGCGAGCTAAACATCTAGTCCCTCTACCCGCATGTAGGGCCATAATAATGGCTAAGCACACGATGCACGAGCTAAACATATAATCCCTATACCCCATGCATGGCCATACTACTGGCTAAGCGCACTATGTACGAGCTCAACATCTAGTCCCTATATTCCCATGCAGGGTCATACCAATGGCTAAGTGCACTATGTACGAGCTCAAAATCTTGTCCCTATACTCTCATGCAGGGCCATAATAATGTCTACGCGCGCTATGTACGAGTTAAACATCTAGTTCCTATACCCCCCCCCCATGCAGGGCCATAGTAAAGTCTAAGCGCACTATGTACGAGCTAAACAAGTAGTCCCTATACACCCATGCAGCGCATATAGCTAAACATCTAGTACCTATATCTCCGTGCAGGGCCATAATAATGTCTAAGCGCGCGATGTACGAGAGAAACATCTAGTCCCTATACTCCCATGCAGGGCCATAATTATGTCTAAGCATGCTATTTATTAGTTAAATATCTAGTCCCTATATCCCCATCCCGAGCCATAATAATGTCTAAGCGTGCTATGTATGCGCTAAACATCTAGTCCCTATACACCCATGCAGGGCCATAATAATGTCTAAGCGCACTATGTACAAGAGAAAAATCTAGTCCCTATACCCCCGTGCAGGGCCATAATAATGGCTAAGTGCACTATGTACGAGAGAAACATCTAGTCCCTATACTCCCATGCAGTGCCGTAATAATGTCTAAGCGCACTATGTACGAGCTAAACATCTAGTCCCTATACCCCCATGCAGGGCCATAATAATGTCTAAGGGCACTATGTACTGGCTAAACATCTAGTCCATATACCACCATGCAGGGACATATTAATGGCTAAGCACACTTTGTAGTCCATATTATCCATGCAGGGTCATAATAATGTCCTAGCGCACCATGTACGAGCTAAACATCTAGTCCCTATAGCCCCACGCAGGGCCATAATAATGACTAATCGCACTATGTAGGAGCTAAACATCTAGTCACTATACCTCCATATAGGGCCATGAGCTAAACATCTAGACTCTATACTCCTATGTAGGATACTAATGTCTAAGCGCACTATGTACGAGCTAAACATCTAGTCTCTATACCCCATGGAGGGCCATATTAATGGCTAAGCGCTCTATGTAGGAGATAAACATCTAGTCACTATACCTCCAAAAAGGGCCAAAATAATGGCCAAGCGCACTATGCACGAGCTAAACATCTAAACCCTATACCCCCATGTAGGGCCATAATAATGTCTAAGGGCCCTATGTACCGGCTAAACATCTAGTCCCTATACTCCATGCAGGGTCATAATAATGTCTAAGCGTACTATGTACGAGCTAAACATCTAGTCCCTATATCATCATGCCGAGCCATAATAATGTCTAAGCGTGCTATATACGAGAGAAACATCTAGTCCCTATACTCCCATACAGGGCCGTAATTATGTCTAAGCATGCTATGTACGAGCTAAATATCTAGACCCTATAGCCCCATGTAGGGTCATACTAATGTCTAACCACACTATGTACGAGCTAAACATCTAGTCCCTATACCCCCATGCAGGGCCATAATAATGTCTAAGGGCACTATGTACTGGCTAAACATCTAGTCCATATACCGCCATGCAGGGACATATTAATGGCTAAGCACACTTTGTAGTCCATATTATCCATGCAGGGTCATAATAATGTCTAAGCGTCCTATGTACGAGCTAAACATCTAGTCACTATGCCCCCATACAGGGCCATACTAATGGCTAAGCGCACTATGTACGAGCTAAACATCTAGTCCCTATACTCCATGCAGGTCTAGACTAATGGCTAAGCGCACTATGTACGCGCCAAACATCTAATCCCTATACCCCATGCAGGGCCGTTATACTGGCTAACTGAACTATATACGAGTTAACGATCTAGTCCCTATAGGCCCATGCAGGACCATAATAATGACCAATCGCACTATGTACGAGCTAAACATCTAGTCACTATACCTCCATATAGGGCCATGAGCTAAACATCTAGACTCTATACTCCAATGTAGGGTCATACTAATGTCTAAGCACACTATGCACGAGCTAAACATCTAGTCACTATACCCCCGTACAGGGCCATGATAATGGTAAGCGCACTATGTACGAGGTAAACATCTAGTCACTATACCCCCATGCAGGGCCATAATAATATCAAAGCGCCCTATGTACGAGCTAAACATCTAGTCCCTATATCCTCATGCAGGGCCATAATAAGTTCAAGCTCGCTATGTACGAGCTAAACATCTAGTACCTATATCTCCGTGCAGGGCCATAATAATGTCTAAGCACGCTATGTACGAGTTAAAGATCTAGTCCCTATAGGCCCATGCAGGGCCATAATAATGACCAATCGCACTATGTACGAGCTAAACATCTAGTCACTATACCTCCATGCAGGTCTAGACTAATGGCTAAGCGCACTATGTATGCGCCAAACATCTAATCCCTATACCCCATGCAGGGCCGTTATAATGGCTAAGCGCACTATATACGAGTTAAAGATCTAGTCCCTATAGCCCCATGCAGGCCCATAATAATGACCAATCGCACTATGTACGAGCTAAACATCTAGTCACTATACCTCCATATAGGGCCATGAGCAAAACACCTAGACTCTATACTCCAATGTAGGGTCATACTAATGTCTAAGCACACTATGCACGAGCTAAACATCTAGTCACTATACCCCAATACAGGGCCATGATAATGGTAAGCGCACTATGTACGAGTGAAACATCTAGTCACTCTACCCCCATGCAGGGCCAGAATAATATCAAATCGCCCTATGTACGAGCTAAACATCTAGTACCTATATCTCCGTGCAGGGCCATAATAATGTCTAAGCAGGCTATGTACGAGAGAAACATCTAGACGCTATACTCTCATGCAGGGCCATAAATATGTCTAAGCATGCTATGTATGAGCTAAATATCTAGCCCCTATATCATCATGCCGAGCCATAATACTGTCTAAGCGTGCTATATACAAGAGAAACATCTAGTCCCTATACTCCCATACAGGGCCATAATTATGTCTAAGCATGCTATGTACGAGCTAAACATCTAGACCCTATAGCCCCATGTAGGGTCATACTAATGTCTAACCACACTATGTACGAGCTAAACATCTAGTCACTATGCCCCCATACAGGGCCATAATAATGGCTAAGTGCACTATGTACGAGCTAAACATCTATTCCCTATACTCCCACGCAGGGCTATACGAATGGCTAAGTGCACTATGTACGCGCTAAACATCTAATCCCTATACCCCCCGCAGGGTCATAATAATGGCTAAGCGCACTATGTAGGAGATAAACATCTATTCCCTATACCACCATACAGGGCCGGTATAATGGCTAAGCGCACTATGTACGAGCTACAGATCTAGTCCCTAGAGCCCCATGCAGGGCCATAATAATGACCAATCGCACTATGTACGAGCTAAACATCTAGTCACTATACCTCCATATAGGGCCATGAGCTAAAAATCTAGACTCTATACTCCCATGTAGGTTCATCCTAATGTCTAAGCACACTATGCACGAGCTAACATCTAGTCACTATACCCCCATGCAGGGCCATGATAATGGTAAGCGCACTATGTAGGAGCTAAACATCTAGACCCTATACACCCATGCAGGGCCATAATAATGGCTAAGCGCACTATGTACGAGCTAAACATATAGTCCCTATATTCCCATGCAGGGCCATACTAATGTTTAAGCATACTATGTACGAGCTAAACATCTAGACCCTATAACCCCATGTAGGGCAATAATAATGGCTAAGCGCACTATGTACGAGCTAAACATCTAGTCACTATGCCCCCATACAGGGCCATATTAATGGCTAAGCACACTATGTACGAGCTAACCATCTAGTCCCTATACTCCCATGCGGGGCTATACTAATGGCTAAGCGCACTAGGTACGAGCTAAACATCTAGTCCCTTTACCCCATGTAGGGCCATAATAATGGCTCAACGCACTATGTACGAGCTACACATCTAGTCCCTATACACCCATGCAGGGCCATAATAATGTCTAAGCACACTATGTACGAGCTAAACATCTAATCCCTATACCCTACGCAGGGCCATAATAATGGTTAAGCACACTATGTAGGAATTAAACATTTAATATCTATACCCCAATGAAGAGCCATAATAATATCTAAGCACGCTATGTACGAGATAAACATCTAGTCCCTATAGCCCCATATAGGACCATAATAATGGCAAAGCGCACTATGTACGCGCTAAACATATAATCCCTATACCCCACGCATGGCCATAATAATGGCTAACCGCACTATGTATGAGCTAAACATCTAGTGCCAATACACCCATGCAGGGCCATACTAATGTCTAAGCGTACTATGTACGAGCTAAATTTCTAGTCACTATACCCCCAATGCAGGGCCATACTAATGGCTAAGCGCACTATGTACGAGCTCAACATCTAGTCCATATATGCCCATGCAGGGCCATACTAATGGATAAGTGCACTAGGTACGAGCTAAACATCTTGTCCCTATACTCTCATGCAGGGCCATAATAAAGTCTAAGCGCACTATGTACGAGCTAAAGAGTTAGTCCCTATACCCCCATGCAGGGCCATAATAATGTCTAAGGGCACTATGTACTGGCTAAACATCTAGTCCCTATACCGCCATGCAGGGACATATTAATGGCTAAGCATACTATGTAGTCCCTATTATCCATGCATGGTCATAATAATGGCTAAGCGCACCATGTGCGAACTACACATCTAGTCCCTGTATCCCCATGCAGGTCCATAACAATTTCTAAGACTGCTATGTACGAGCTAAACATCTAGTTCCTATAGACCCATGCAGGGCCATAATAACGTCTAAGCGCGCTATGTATGAGCTAAACATCTAGTCCCTATACACCCATGCAGGGCCATAATAATGGCTAAGCGCACCATGTGCGAGCTAAACATCTAGTCCCTCTACCCCCATGTAGGGTCATAATAATGGCTAAGCACACGATGCACGAGCTAAACCTATAATCCCTATACCCCATGCATGGCCATACTAATGTCTAAGCGCACTATATACGAGTTAAACATCTAGTCACTATACCCCCAATGCAGGGCCATACTAATGGCTAAGCGCACTGTGTACGAGCTCAACATCTAGTCCCTATATTCCCATGCAGGGTCATACTAATGGCTAAGTGCACTATGTACGAGCTCAAAATCTTGTCCCTATACACCCATGCAGGGCCATAATAATGGCAAAGAGCACTATGTAGGAGCTAAACATCTAGTCCCTATACACACATAAAGGGCATAATAATGGCTAAGCGCACTATGTACGAGCTAAATATCTAGTCCCTATATTCCCATGCAGGGCCATACTAATGGTTAAGCGCACTATGTACGGGCTAAACATCTAATCCCTATACCCTACGCAGGGCCATAATAATGGCTAAGCGCAATATGTAGGAATTAAACATATAATCCCTATACCCCATGCATGGCCATACTAATGTCTAAGCGCACTATCTACGAGTTAAACATCTAGTCACTATACCCCCCAATGCAGGGCCATACTACTGGCTAAGCGCACTGTGTACGAGCTCAACATCTAGTCCCTCTATTCCCATGCATGGTCATACTAATGGCTAAGTGCACTATGTAAGAGCTCAAAATCTTGTCCCTATACACCCATGCAGGGCCATAATAATGGCAAAGAGCACTATGTAGGAGCTAAACATCTAGTCCCTATACACCCATGCAGGGCCATACTAATGTCTAGGCATACTATGTACGAGCTAAACATCTAGACCCTATAGCCCCATGTAGGGTCATAATAATGGCTAAGCACACTATGTACGAGCTAACCATCTAGTCCCTATACTCCCATGCGGGGCTATACTAATGGCTAAGCGCACTATTTACGCGCTAAACATATAATCCCTTTACCACATGTAGGGCCATAATAATGGCTCAGCACACTAAGTATGAGCTAAACATCATCTCTATTCCCCCGTGCAGGGCCATGATAATGGCTAACCGCACAAGGTACGAGCTAAACAGCTAGTCCATTTACCCCATGTAGGGCCATAATAATGGCTAAGTGCATTAGGTACGAGCTAAACATCTAATCCCTATACCCTACGCAGGGCCATAATAATGGCTAAGCGCATCATGTAGGAATTAAACATTTAATATCTATACCCCCATGCAGAGCCATAATACTATCTAAGCACGCTATGTACGAGCTAAACATCTAGTCCCTATAGCCACATATAGGACCATAATAATGGCAAAGCGCACTATGTACGCGCTAAACATCTAATCCCTTTACCTCACGCAGGGTCATAATAATGGCTAAGCGCACGATGTACGAGCTAAACATATACTCCCTATAACCCATTCACGGCCAAACTAATGTCTAAGCGCACTATGTACGAGTTAAACATCTAGTCACTATACCACCAATGCAGGGCCATACTAATGGCTAAGCGCACTATGCACGAGCTCCACATCTAGTCCCTTTATTCCCATGCAGGGCCATACTAATGGATAAGTGCACTATGTACGAGCTAAAAATCTTGTCCCTATACTCTCATGCAGGGCCATAATACAGTCTAAGCGCACTATGTACGAGCTAAAGATCTAGTCCCTATACCCCCATGCAGGGCCATAATAATGTCTAAGGGCACTATGTACTGGCTAAACATCTAGTCCCTATACCGCCATGCAGGGACATATTAATGGCTAAGCATACTATGTGTCCCTAGTATCCATGCAGAGTCATAATAATGGCTAAGCGCACCATGTGCGAATTACACATCTAGTCCCTGTATCCCCATGCAGGTCCATAATAATGTTTAAGACTGCTATGTACGAGCTAAACATCTAGTTCCTATACACCCATGCAGGGCCATAATAATGGCTAAGCGCACCATGTGCGAGCTAAACATCTAGTCCCTCTACCCCCCATGTAGGGCCATAATAATGGCTAAGCACACGATGTACGAGCTAAACATATAATCCCTATACCCCATCCGTGGCCATACTAATGTCTAAGCGCACTATGTACGAGTTAAACATCTAGTCACTATACCCCCAATGCAGGGCCATACTAATGGCTAGGAGCACTATGTACGAGCTCAACATCTACTCCCTATATTTCCATGCAGGGTCATACTAATGGCTAAGTGCACTAGGTACGAGCTCAAAATCTTGTCCCTATACTCTCATGCAGGGCCATAATAATGTCTAAGCGTGCTATGTACGAGTTAAAAATCTAGTTCCTATACACCCATGCAGGGCCATAGTAAAGTCTAAGCGCACTATGTACGAGCTAAACAAGTAGTCCCTATACACCCATGCAGCGCATATAGCTAAACATCTAGTACCTATATCTCCTTGCAGGGCCATAATAATGTCTAAGCGCGCTATGTACGAGAGAAACATCTAGTCCCTATACTCCCAAGCAGGGCCATAATTATGTCTAAGCATGCTATTTATGAGTTAAATATCTAGTCCCTATATCCCCATGCCGAGCCATAATAATGTCTAAGCGTGCTATGTATGCGCTAAACATCTAGTCCCTATAACCCAATTCCGGGCCATAATAATGTCTAAGCGCACTATGTACAAGAGAAAAATCTAGTCCCTATACCCCCGTGCAGGGCCATAATAATGGCTAAGTGCACTATGTACGAGAGAAACATCTAGTCCCTATACTCCCATGCAGTGCCGTAATAATGTCTACGCGCACTATGTACTGGCTAAACATCTAGTCCCTATACCGCCATGCAGGGACATGATAATGGTAAGCGCACTATGTAGGAGCTAAACATCTAGACCCTATACACCCATGCAGGGCCATAATAATGGCTAAGCGCACTATGTACGAGCTAAACATATAGTCCCTATATTCCCATGCAGGGCCATACTAATGTTTAAGCATACTATGTACGAGCTAAACATCTAGACCCTATAGCCCCATGTAGGGCAATAATAATGGCTAAGCGCACTATGTACGAGCTAAACATCTAGTCACTATGCCCCCATACAGGGCCATATTAATGGCTAAGCACACTATGTACGAGCTAACCATCTAGTCCCTATACTCCCATGCGGGGCTATACTAATGGCTAAGCGCACTAGGTACGAGCTAAACATCTAGTCCCTTTACCCCATGTAGGGCCATAATAATGGCTCAACGCACTATGTACGAGCTACACATCTAGTCCCTATACACCCATGCAGGGCCATAATAATGTCTAAGCGCACTATGTACGAGTTAAACATCTAGTCACTATACCACCAATGCAGGGCCATACTAATGGCTAAGCGCACTATGCACGAGCTCCACATCTAGTCCCTTTATTCCCATGCAGGGCCATACTAATGGATAAGTGCACTATGTACGAGCTAAAAATCTTGTCCCTATACTCTCATGCAGGGCCATAATACAGTCTAAGCGCACTATGTACGAGCTAAACATCTAGTCCCTATACCGCCATGCAGGGACATATTAATGGCTAAGCATACTATGTGTCCCTAGTATCCATGCAGAGTCATAATAATGGCTAAGCGCACCATGTGCGAATTACACATCTAGTCCCTGTATCCCCATGCAGGTCCATAATAATGTTTAAGACTGCTATGTACGAGCTAAACATCTAGTTCCTATACACCCATGCAGGGCCATAATAATGGCTAAGCGCACCATGTGCGAGCTAAACATCTAGTCCCTCTACCCCCCATGTAGGGCCATAATAATGGCTAAGCACACGATGTACGAGCTAAACATATAATCCCTATACCCCATCCGTGGCCATACTAATGTCTAAGCGCACTATGTACGAGTTAAACATCTAGTCACTATACCCCCAATGCAGGGCCATACTAATGGCTAGGAGCACTATGTACGAGCTCAAAATCTACTCCCTATATTTCCATGCAGGGTCATACTAATGGCTAAGTGCACTAGGTACGAGCTCAAAATCTTGTCCCTATACTCTCATGCAGGGCCATAATAATGTCTAAGCGTGCTATGTACGAGTTAAAAATCTAGTTCCTATACACCCATGCAGGGCCATAGTAAAGTCTAAGCGCACTATGTACGAGCTAAACAAGTAGTCCCTATACACCCATGCAGCGCATATAGCTAAACATCTAGTACCTATATCTCCTTGCAGGGCCATAATAATGTCTAAGCGCGCTATGTACGAGAGAAACATCTAGTCCCTATACTCCCAAGCAGGGCCATAATTATGTCTAAGCATGCTATTTATGAGTTAAATATCTAGTCCCTATATCCCCATGCCGAGCCATAATAATGTCTAAGCGTGCTATGTATGCGCTAAACATCTAGTCCCTATAACCCAATTCCGGGCCATAATAATGTCTAAGCGCACTATGTACAAGAGAAAAATCTAGTCCCTATACCCCCGTGCAGGGCCATAATAATGGCTAAGTGCACTATGTACGAGAGAAACATCTAGTCCCTATACTCCCATGCAGTGCCGTAATAATGTCTACGCGCACTATGTACTGGCTAAACATCTAGTCCCTATACCGCCATGCAGGGACATGATAATGGTAAGCGCACTATGTAGGAGCTAAACATCTAGACCCTATACACCCATGCAGGGCCATAATAATGGCTAAGCGCACTATGTACGAGCTAAACATATAGTCCCTATATTCCCATGCAGGGCCATACTAATGTTTAAGCATACTATGTACGAGCTAAACATCTAGACCCTATAGCCCCATGTAGGGCAATAATAATGGCTAAGCGCACTATGTACGAGCTAAACATCTAGTCACTATGCCCCCATACAGGGCCATATTAATGGCTAAGCACACTATGTACGAGCTAACCATCTAGTCCCTATACTCCCATGCGGGGCTATACTAATGGCTAAGCGCACTAGGTACGAGCTAAACATCTAGTCCCTTTACCCCATGTAGGGCCATAATAATGGCTCAACGCACTATGTACGAGCTACACATCTAGTCCCTATACACCCATGCAGGGCCATAATAATGTCTAAGCACACTATGTACGAGCTAAACATCTAATCCCTATACCCTACGCAGGGCCATAATAATGGTTAAGCACACTATGTAGGAATTAAACATTTAATATCTATACCCCAATGAAGAGCCATAATAATATCTAAGCACGCTATGTACGAGATAAACATCTAGTCCCTATAGCCCCATATAGGACCATAATAATGGCAAAGCGCACTATGTACGCGCTAAACATATAATCCCTATACCCCACGCATGGCCATAATAATGGCTAACCGCACTATGTATGAGCTAAACATCTAGTGCCAATACACCCATGCAGGGCCATACTAATGTCTAAGCGTACTATGTACGAGCTAAATTTCTAGTCACTATACCCCCAATGCAGGGCCATACTAATGGCTAAGCGCACTATGTACGAGCTCAACATCTAGTCCATATATGCCCATGCAGGGCCATACTAATGGATAAGTGCACTAGGTACGAGCTAAACATCTTGTCCCTATACTCTCATGCAGGGCCATAATAAAGTCTAAGCGCACTATGTACGAGCTAAAGAGTTAGTCCCTATACCCCCATGCAGGGCCATAATAATGTCTAAGGGCACTATGTACTGGCTAAACATCTAGTCCCTATACCGCCATGCAGGGACATATTAATGGCTAAGCATACTATGTAGTCCCTATTATCCATGCATGGTCATAATAATGGCTAAGCGCACCATGTGCGAACTACACATCTAGTCCCTGTATCCCCATGCAGGTCCATAACAATTTCTAAGACTGCTATGTACGAGCTAAACATCTAGTTCCTATAGACCCATGCAGGGCCATAATAACGTCTAAGCGCGCTATGTATGAGCTAAACATCTAGTCCCTATACACCCATGCAGGGCCATAATAATGGCTAAGCGCACCATGTGCGAGCTAAACATCTAGTCCCTCTACCCCCATGTAGGGTCATAATAATGGCTAAGCACACGATGCACGAGCTAAACCTATAATCCCTATACCCCATGCATGGCCATACTAATGTCTAAGCGCACTATATACGAGTTAAACATCTAGTCACTATACCCCCAATGCAGGGCCATACTAATGGCTAAGCGCACTGTGTACGAGCTCAACATCTAGTCCCTATATTCCCATGCAGGGTCATACTAATGGCTAAGTGCACTATGTACGAGCTCAAAATCTTGTCCCTATACACCCATGCAGGGCCATAATAATGGCAAAGAGCACTATGTAGGAGCTAAACATCTAGTCCCTATACACACATAAAGGGCATAATAATGGCTAAGCGCACTATGTACGAGCTAAATATCTAGTCCCTATATTCCCATGCAGGGCCATACTAATGGTTAAGCGCACTATGTACGGGCTAAACATCTAATCCCTATACCCTACGCAGGGCCATAATAATGGCTAAGCGCAATATGTAGGAATTAAACATATAATCCCTATACCCCATGCATGGCCATACTAATGTCTAAGCGCACTATCTACGAGTTAAACATCTAGTCACTATACCCCCAATGCAGGGCCATACTACTGGCTAAGCGCACTGTGTACGAGCTCAACATCTAGTCCCTCTATTCCCATGCAGGGTCATACTAATGGCTAAGTGCACTATGTAAGAGCTCAAAATCTTGTCCCTATACACCCATGCAGGGCCATAATAATGGCAAAGAGCACTATGTAGGAGCTAAACATCTAGTCCCTATACACCCATGCAGGGCCATACTAATGTCTAGGCATACTATGTACGAGCTAAACATCTAGACCCTATAGCCCCATGTAGGGTCATAATAATGGCTAAGCACACTATGTACGAGCTAACCATCTAGTCCCTATACTCCCATGCGGGGCTATACTAATGGCTAAGCGCACTATTTACGCGCTAAACATATAATCCCTTTACCACATGTAGGGCCATAATAATGGCTCAGCACACTAAGTATGAGCTAAACATCATCTCTATTCCCCCGTGCAGGGCCATGATAATGGCTAACCGCACAAGGTACGAGCTAAACAGCTAGTCCATTTACCCCATGTAGGGCCATAATAATGGCTAAGTGCATTAGGTACGAGCTAAACATCTAATCCCTATACCCTACGCAGGGCCATAATAATGGCTAAGCGCATCATGTAGGAATTAAACATTTAATATCTATACCCCTTATGCAGAGCCATACTACTATCTAAGCACGCTATGTACGAGCTAAACATCTAGTCCCTATAGCCACATATAGGACCATAATAATGGCAAAGCGCACTATGTACGCGCTAAACATCTAATCCCTTTACCTCACGCAGGGTCATAATAATGGCTAAGCGCACGATGTACGAGCTAAACATATACTCCCTATAACCCATGCACGGCCAAACTAATGTCTAAGCGCACTATGTACGAGTTAAACATCTAGTCACTATACCACCAATGCAGGGCCATACTAATGGCTAAGCGCACTATGCACGAGCTCCACATCTAGTCCCTTTATTCCCATGCAGGGCCATACTAATGGATAAGTGCACTATGTACGAGCTAAAAATCTTGTCCCTATACTCTCATGCAGGG
This sequence comes from Chaetoderma sp. LZ-2023a, assembly GCA_034401795.1. NCBI lineage: Eukaryota > Metazoa > Mollusca > Caudofoveata > Chaetodermatida > Chaetodermatidae > Chaetoderma > Chaetoderma sp. LZ-2023a. Next base: position 12,125,266 of record CM067361.1, on the reverse strand, counting down.
CCATAATACAGTCTAAGCGCACTATGTACGAGCTAAAGATCTAGTCCCTATACCCCCATGCATGGCCATAATAATGTCTAAGGGCACTATGTACTGGCTAAACATCTAGTCCCTATACCGCCATGCAGGGACATATTAATGGCTAAGCATACTATGTGTCCCTAGTATCCATGCAGAGTCATAATAATGGCTAAGCGCACCATGTGCGAATTACACATCTAGTCCCTGTATCCCCATGCAGGTCCATAATAATGTTTAAGACTGCTATGTACGAGCTAAACATCTAGTTCCTATACACCCATGCAGGGCCATAATAATGGCTAAGCGCACCATGTGCGAGCTAAACATCTAGTCCCTCTACCCCCCATGTAGGGCCATAATAATGGCTAAGCACACGATGTACGAGCTAAACATATAATCCCTATACCCCATCCGTGGCCATACTAATGTCTAAGCGCACTATGTACGAGTTAAACATCTAGTCACTATACCCCCAATGCAGGGCCATACTAATGGCTAGGAGCACTATGTACGAGCTCAAAATCTACTCCCTATATTTCCATGCAGGGTCATACTAATGGCTAAGTGCACTAGGTACGAGCTCAAAATCTTGTCCCTATACTCTCATGCAGGGCCATAATAATGTCTAAGCGTGCTATGTACGAGCTAAACATCTAGTTCCTATACACCCATGCAGGGCCATAGTAAAGTCTAAGCGCACTATGTACGAGCTAAACAAGTAGTCCCTATACACCCATGCAGCGCATATAGCTAAACATCTAGTACCTATATCTCCTTGCAGGGCCATAATAATGTCTAAGCGCGCTATGTACGAGAGAAACATCTAGTCCCTATACTCCCAAGCAGGGCCATAATTATGTCTAAGCATGCTATTTATGAGTTAAATATCTAGTCCCTATATCCCCATGCCGAGCCATAATAATGTCTAAGCGTGCTATGTATGCGCTAAACATCTAGTCCCTATAACCCAATTCCGGGCCATAATAATGTCTAAGCGCACTATGTACAAGAGAAAAATCTAGTCCCTATACCCCCGTGCAGGGCCATAATAATGGCTAAGTGCACTATGTACGAGAGAAACATCTAGTCCCTATACTCCCATGCAGTGCCGTAATAATGTCTACGCGCACTATGTACTGGCTAAACATCTAGTCCCTATACCGCCATGCAGGGACATATTAATGGCTAAGCACACTTTGTAGTCCATATTATCCATGCAGGGTCATAATAATGGCTAAGCGCACCATGTGCGAACTAAACATCTAGTCCCTGTATCCCCATGCAGGTCCATAATAATATCTAAGTCTGCTATGTACGAGCTAATGATCTAGATCCTATAGACCCATGCAGGGCATTAATAACGTCTATGCGCGCTATGTATGAGCTACACATCTAGTCCCTATACACCCATGCAGGGCCATAATAATGGCTAAGCGTTCTAAGTAAGAGCTAAACATCTAGTCCCTATACCCCCATGCAGGATCATAATAATGTCTAAGCACGCTATGTACGAGCTAAACATCTATGCACTATGCCCCCATACATGGCCATAATAAGGGCTAAGCGCACTATGTAAGAGCTAAATATCTATTCCCTATACTCCCATGCAGGGCTATACGAATGGCTAAGCGCACTATGTACGCACTAAACATCTAATCCCTATACCCCACGCAGGGTCATAATAATGGTTAAGCGCACTATGTAGGAGATAAACATCTATTCCCTATACCACCATACAGGGCCGGTATAATGGCTAAGCGCACTATGTACGAGCTAAAGATCTAGTCCCTAGCACCCCATGCCGGGCCATAATAATGACCAATCGCATTATGTACGAGCTAAACATCTAGTCACTATACCTCCATATAGGGCCATGAGCTAAACATCTAGACTCTATACTCCCATGTAGGGTCATACTAATGTCTAAGCACACTATGCACAAGCTAAACATCTAGTCACTATACCCCCATGCAGGGCCATGATAATGGTAAGCGCACTATGAACGAGCTAAACATCTAGTCCCACACACCCATGCAGGGCCATAATAATGTCAAAGCGCCATATGTACGAGCTAAACATCTAGTCCCTATATCCTCATGCAGGGCCATAATAATTTCAAGCTCGCTATGTACGAGCTAAACATCTAGTACCTATATCTCCGTGCAGGGCCATAATAATGGCTAAGCACGCTATGTACGAGAGAAACATCTAGACCCTATACTCCCATGCAGGGCCATAATTATGTCTAAGCATGCTATGTATGAGCTAAATATCTAGTCCCTATATCATCATGCCGAGCCATAATAATGTCTAACCGTGCTATGTACGAGAGAAATATCTAGTTCCTATACTCCCATGCAGGGCCATAATTATGTCTAAGCAAGCTATGTATGAGCTAAACATCTAGTCCCTATACACCCATGCAGGGCTATAATAGTGTCTAAGCGCGCCATGTACGAGCTGAACATCGAGTCCCTATACCCCCATGCAGGGCCATAATAATGTCTAAGCAGGCTATGTACTAACTAAACATCTAGTCCCTACACACCCATACAGGGCCATAATAATATCAAAGCGCACTATGTACGAGCTAAACATCTAGACCCTATATCCTCATGCAGGGCCTCAATAATGTCACAGCATGCTATGTATGAGATAAACATCTATTCCCTATACACCCATGCAGGGCCATAATAATGTTAAAGCGCACTATGTACGAGCTAAACATCTAGTCCCTATATCCTCATGCAGGGCCATAATAATGTCTAAGTGCGCTATGTACGAGAGAAACATCTAGTCCATATACGCCCATGCAGGGACATAATAATGTCTAAGCATGCTATGTATGAGCTAAACAACTAATCCCTATATCTCCATGCCGAGCTATAATAATGTCTAAGCGCGCTATGTATGAGCTAAACATCTAGTCCATATACGCCCATGCAGGGACATAATAAAGTCTAAGCGCGCTATGTACAAACAAAACATCTAGTCCCTATACCCCCATGCTGGGCCATACTAATGGCTAAGCGCACTATGTGCGAGAGAAACATCTAGAATCTATACCCCCATGCAGTGCCGTAATAATGTCTAAGCGCACTATGTACGAGCTAAACATCTAGTCCCTATACCCCCATGCAGGGCCATAATAATGTCTAAGGCCACTATGTACTGGCTAAACATCTAGTCCCTATACCGCCATGCAGGGACATAATAATGGCTAAGCACACTATGTAGTCCCTATTATCCATGCATGGTCATAATGATGGCTATGCGCACCATGTGCGAACTAAAACTCTAGTCCCTGTATCCCCATGCAGGTCCATAATAATGTCTAAGGATACTATGCACGAGCTAAACATCTAGTTCCTATAGACCCATGTAGGGCCATAATAATAGCTAAGCGCGCTATGTATGAGCTAAACATCTAGTCCCTATATACCCAGGCAGGGCCATAATAATGGCTAACCGCACTATGTACGAGCTAAACATCTAGTCCCTGTACCCCCATGTAGGGCCATAATAATGGCTCAGCGCACTATGCATGAGCTAAACATCTAGTCACTATACCCCAACGCGGGGCCATACTAATGGCTAAGCGAACTATATACGAGCTAAACATCTAGAATCTATACCCCCATGCAGTGCCGTAATAATGTCTAAGCGCACTATGTACGAGCAAAACAATTAGTCCCTATACCCCCATGTCGGGCCATAATACTGTCTAAGCGCACTATGTACAAGAGAAAAATCTAGTCCATATACCCCCGTGCAGGGCCATAATAATGGCTAAGCGCACTATGTAAGTGCTAAAAATCTAGTCCGTATACCCCCATGCAGTGCCATAATAATGTCTAAGCGCACTATGTACGAGCTAAACATCTAGTCAATATACCCCCATGTAGGGCCATAATAATGTCTAAGGGCACTATGTACTGGCTAAACATTTAGTCCCTATACCGCCATGCAGGGACATATTAATGGCTAAGCATACTATGTAGTCCCTATTATCCATGCAGGGTCATAATAATGTCTAAGTGCGCTATGTACGAGTGAAACATCTAGTCCCTGTATCCCCATGCAGGTCCATAATAATGTCTAAGACTGCTATGTACGAGCTAAACATTTAGTTCCTATAGTCCCATGCAAGGCCATAATAAGGTCTAAGCGCGCTATGTATGAGCTAATAATCTAGTCCCTATACACCCATGCAGGGCCATAATAATGGCAAAGAGCACTATGTAGGAGCTAAACATCTAGTCCCTATACACCCATGCATGGCCATAATAATGGCTAAGCGCACTATGTACGAGCTAAACATCTAGTCCCTATATTCCCATGCAGGGTCATAGTAATGGTTAAGCGCACTATGTACTGGCTAAACATCTAATCCCTATACTCTACGCAGGGCCATAATAATGTCTAAGCACGCTATGTAGGAATTAAACATCTAGTCACTATGCCCCCATACAGGGCCATACTAATGGCTAAGCGCACTATGTACGAGCTAAACATCTAGAACCTATAGCCCCATGTAGGGTCATAATAATGGCTAAGCGCACTATGTACGAGCTAAACATCTAGTCACTATGGCCCCATACAGGGCCATAATAATGGCTAAGCACACTATGTACGAGCTAACCATCTAGTCCTTATACTCCCATGCGGGGCTATACTAATGGCTAAGCGTACTATTTACGCGCTAAACATATATTCCCTTTACCACATGTAGGGCCATAATAATGGCTCAGCACACTAAGTATGAGCTAAACAGCATCTCTATTCCCCCGTGCAGGGCCATGATAATGGCTAACCGCACTAGGTACGAGCTAAACATCTACTCCCTATACCCTACGCAGGGCCATAATAATGGCTAAGCACATTATCTAGGAATTAAACATTTAATATCTATACCCCCATACAGAGCCATGATAATATCTAAGCACGCTATGTACGAGCTAAACATCTAGTCCCTATAGCCACATATAGGACCATAATAATGGCAAAGCGCACTATGTACGCGCTAAACATCTAATCCCTATACCTCCCGCAGGGTCATAATAATGGCTAAGCTCACTATGTATGAGCTAAACATCTAGTCCATATACACCCATGCAGGGCCATAATAATGGCTAAGCGCACTATGTACGAGCTAAATGTGTAGTCCCTATAGCCACACGCAGCGCCATAATAATGGCTAAGCACACGATGTACGAGCTAAACATATACTCCCTATACCCCATGCATGGCCATACTAATGTCTAAGCGCACTATGTACGAGTTAAACATCTAGTCACAATACCCCATGGAGGGCCATATTAATGGCTAAGCGCTCTATGTACGAGCTAAACATCTAGTTCCTATAGACCCATGCAGGGCCATAACAACGTCTAAGCGCGCTATGTATGAGCTAAACAGCTAGTCCCTATACACCCATGCAGGGCCATAATAATGGCTGAGCGCACCATTTGCGAGCTAAACATCTAGTCCCTCTACCCCCATGTAGGGCCATAATAATGGCTAAGCACACGATGCACGAGCTAAACATATAATCCCTATACCCCCATGCAGAGCCATAATAATATCTAAGCGCACTATGTACGAGTTAAACATCTAGTCACTATACCCCCAATGCAGGGCCATACTAATGGATAAGTGCACTATGTACGAGCTAAAAATTGTGTCCCTATACTCTCATGCAGGGCCATAATGCAGTCTAAGCGGACTATGTACGAGATAAAGATCTAGTCCATATACCCCCATGCAGGGCCATAATAATGTCTAAGGGCACTATGTACTGGCTAAACATCTAGTCCCTATACAGCCATGCAGGGACATATTAATGGCTAAGCATACTATGTAGTCCCTATTATCCATGCAGGGTCATAATAATGGCTAAGCGCACCATGTGCGAACTAAACATCTAGACCCTGTATCCCCATGCAGGTCCATAATAATGTCTAAGACTGCTATGTACGAGCTAAACATCTAGTTCATATAGACCCATGCAGGGCCATAATAACGTCTAAGCGTGCTATGTATGAGCTAAACATCTAGTCCCTATACACCTATGCAGGGCCATAATAATGGCTAAGCGCACCATGTGTGAGCTAAACATCTAGTCCCTCTACCCCCATGCAGGGCCATAATAATGGCTAAGCGCACTATGTACGAGCTCAACAAGTAGTCCATATACACCCATGCAGAGCATAGAGCTAAACATCTAGTACCTATATCTCCGTGCAGGGCCATAATAATGTCTAAGGGCACTTTGTAGTCCATATTATCCATATTAATGGCTAAGCGCTCTATGTACGAGAAAAACATCTAGTCACTATACCTCCAAAAAGGGCCATAATAATGGCCAAGCGCACTATGTACGAGCTAAACATCTAGTCCCTATACCGCCATGCAGGGACATAATAATGGCTAAGCACACATTGTAGTCCATATTATCCATGCAGGGTCATAATAATGGCTGAGCGCACCATGTGCGAACTAAACATATAGTCCCTGTATCCCCATCCAGGTCCATAATAATATCTAAGTCTGCTATGTACGAGCTAAACATCTAGTTCCTATAGACCCATGCAGGGCCATAATAACGTCTATGCGCGCTATGTACGAGCTAAACATCTAGTCTCTATACCACATGGAGGGCCATATTAATGGCTAAGCGCTCTATGTACGAGAAAAACATCTAGTCACTATACCTCCAAAAAGGGCCATAATAATGGCCAAGCGCACTATGTACGAGCTAAACATCTAGACCCTATAACCCCATGCAGGGCCATAATAATGTCTAAGGGCACTATGTACGAGCTAAACATCTAATCCCTATATCCCATACAGGGCTATACTAATGGCGAAGCGCACTATGTACGCGCTAATCATCTAATCCCTATACCCCATGCAGGGCCGTTATAATGGCTAAGCGCACTATGTACGAGCTAAACACCTATTCCCTATAGCCCCATGCAGGGCCATAATAATGTCTAAGCGCACTATGTACGAGCTAAACATCTAGTCCCTATACCCCAATGCAGGGCCATAATAATGTCTAAGGGCACTATGTACTGGCTAAAAATCTAGTCCCTACACCGCCATGCAGGGACATATTAATGGCTAAGCACAATTTGTAGTGCATATTATCCATGCAGGGTCATAATAATGGCTAAGCGCACCATGTGCGAACTAAACATCTATTCCCTGTATCCCCATGCAGGTCCATAATAATATCTAAGTCCGCTATGTACGAGCTAAACATCTAGTTCCTATAGACCCATGCAGGGCCATAATAACGTCTATGCGCGCTATGTATGAGCTAAACATCTAGTCCCTATATACCCATGCAGGGCCATAATAATGGCTAAGCGCTCTATGTAAGAGCTAAACATCTAGTCCGTATACCCCATGCAGGATCATAATAATGTCTAAGCACGCTATGTACGAGCTAAACATCTATTCCCTATACTCCCATGCAGGGCTATACGAATGGCTAAGCGCACTATGTACGCGCTAAACATCTAATCCCTATACCACACGCAGGGTCATAATAATGGCTAAGTGCGCCATGTAGGAGCTAAACATCTATTCCCTATACCCCATGAAGGGCCGTTATAATGGCTAAGCGCACTATGTACGAGCTAAACACCTATTCCCTATAACCCCATGCAGGGCCATAATAATGACTAATCGCACTATGTACGAGCTAAACATCTAGTCACTATACCTCCATCTAGGTCCATGAGCCAAACATCTAGATTCTATACTCTCATGTAGGGTCATACTAATGTCTAAGCACACTATGCACGAGCTAAACATCTAGTCACAATACCCGCATACAGGGCCATAATAATAGCTAAGCGCACTATGCACGAGCTAAACATCTAGTCACTATACCCCCATGCAGGCCCATGATAATGGCTAACCTCACTATGTACGAGCTAAACATATAGTCCCCTTACCCAATCTAGGGCCATAATAATGGCTCAGCGCACTATGCATGAGCTAAACATATAATCCCTATACCCCATGCATGGCCATACTAATGTCTAAGCGCACTATGTACGAGTTAAACATCTAGTCACTATACCCCCAATGCAGGGCCATACTAATGGCTAAGCGCACTATGTACGAGCTCAACATCCAGTCCCTATATTCCCATGCAGGGCCATACTAATGGATAAGTGCACTATGTACGAGCTAAAAATCTTGTCCCTATACTCTCATGCAGGGCCATAATAAAGTCTAAGCGCACTATGTACGAGCTAAAGATCTAGTCCATATACCCCATGCCGGGCCATAATTATGTCTAAGGGCACTATGTACTGGCTAAACATCTAGTCCCTATACCGCCATGCAGGGACATATTAATGGCTAAGCATACTATGTAGACCCTATTATCCATGCAGGGTCATAATAATTGCTAAGCGCACCATGTGCCAACTAAACATCTAGTCCCTGTATCCCCATGCAGGTCCATAATAATGGCTAAGCCTGCTATGTACGAGCTAAACATCTAGTTCCTATAGACCCATGCAGGTCCATAATAACGTCTAAGCGCGCTATGTATGAGCTAAACATCTAGTCCCTATACACCCATGCAGGGCCATAATAATGGCTAAGCGCACCATGTGCGAGCTACACATCTAGTCCCTCTACCCCCATGTAGGGCCATAATAATGGCTAAGCACACGATGTACGAGCTAAACATATAATCCCTATACCCCATGCATGGCCATAGTAAAGTCTAAGCGCACTATGTACGAGCTAAATAAGTAGTCCCTATACACCCATGCAGCGCATAGAGCTAAACATCTAGTACCTATATCTCCGTGCAGGGCCATACTAATGGCTAAGTGCACTATGTACGAGCTCAAAATCTTGTCCCTATACTCTCATGCAGGGCCATACTAAAGTCGAAGCGCGCTATGTACGAGTTAAACATCTAGTTCCTATGTACCCATGCAGGGCCATAGTAAAGTCTAAGCGCACTATGTACGAGCTAAACAAGTAGTCCCTATACACCCATGCAGCGCATAGAGCTAAACATCTAGTACCTATATCTCCGTGCAGGGCAATAATAATGTCTAAGCACGCTATGTACGAGAGAAACATCTAGTCCCTATACTCCCATTCAGGGCCATAATTATTTCTAAGCATGCTATTTATGAGTTAAATATATAGTCCCTATATCCCCATGCCGAGCCATAATAATGTCTAAGCGCGCTATGTATGAGCTAAACATCTAGTCCCTATACCCCAATGCCGGGCCATAATAATGTCTAAGCGCACTATGTACAAGAGAAACATCTAGTCCCTATACCCCCATGCAGGGCCATAATAATGTCTAAGGGCACTATGTACTGGCTAAACATCTAGTCCCTATACCGCCATGCAGGGACATATTAATGGCTAAGCACACTATGTAGTCCCTATTATCCATGCAGTGTCATACTAATGGCTAAGCGCACCATGTGCGAACTAAACATCTAGTCCCTATAGCCCCACGCAGGGCCATAATAATGACTAATCGCACTATGTACGAGCTAAACATCTAGTCACTATACCTCCATATATGGCCATGAGCTAAACATCTAGACTCTATACTCCCATGTAGGTTCATACTAATCTCTAAGCGCACTATGTACGAGCTAAACATCTAGTCTCTATACCACATGGAGGGCCATATTAATGGCTAAGCAGTCTATGTACGAGATAAACATCTAGTCACTATACCGCCAAAAAGGGCCATAATAATGGCCAAGCGCACTATGTACGAGCTAAACATCTAGACCCTATACCCCCATGCAGGGCCATAATACTGTCTAAGGGCACTATGTACTGCCTAAACATCTAGACACTATACCCCATGCAGGGTCATAATAATGTCTAAGCACGCTATGTACGAGCTAAACATCTAGTCACTATGCCCCCACACAGGGCCATACTAATGGCTAAGCGCACTATGTACGAGCTAAACATCTAGTCCCTATACCCCATACAGGGCTATACTAATGGCGAAGCGCACTATGTACGCGCTAAGCATCTACTCCCTATACCCCATGCATGGCCGTTATAATGGCTAAGCGCACTATGTACGAGCTAAACACCTATTCCCTATAGCCCCATGCAGGGCCATAATAATGACTAATCGCACTATGTACGAGCTAAACATCTAGTCACTATACCTCCATATAGGGCCATGAGCCAAACATCTAGACTCTATACTCCCATGTAGGGTCATACTAATGTCTAAGCACACTATGCACGAGCTAAACATATAGTCACTATACCCGCATACAGGGCCATAATTATAGCTAAGCGCACTATGCACGAGCTAAACATCTAGTCGCTATACCCCCATGCAGGCCCATGATAATGGCTAACCGCACTATGTACGAGCTAAACATATAGTCCCCTTACCCAATGTTGGGCCATAATAATGGCTAAGCGAACTATATACGAGCTAAACATCTAGACTCTATACCCCCCATGCAGGGCCATAATAATGGCTAAGCGCACTATGTCCGAGCTAAACATCTAATCCCTATACACCCATGCAGGGCCATGATAATGGTTAAGTGCACTATGTACGAGCCAATCATCTAGTCTCTATACTTCCATGTACGGTCATACTAATGTCTAAGCGCACTATGTATGAGCGAAACACCTTGTCATATTACCCCCATACAGGGCCCTAATGATATCTAAGCACACTATGTACGAGCTAAACATCTAAACCTTATACCCCCATGCAGGGACATGATAATGATAAGCGCACTATGTACGAGCTAAACATCTAGTCCCAATACACCCATGCAGGGCCATAATAATGTCAAATCGCACTATGTACAAGAGAAAAATCTAGTCCCTATACCCCCGAGCAGGGCCATAATAATGTCTAAGCGCGCTATGTATGAGCTAAACATCAAGTCCCTATACACCCATGCAGGGTCATAATAAAGTCTAAGCGCGCTATGTACGAGCAAAACAACTAGTCCCAATACCCCAATGCTGGGCCATAATAATGTCTAAGTGCACTATGTACAAGAGAAACATCTAGTACCTATACCCCCATGCAGGGCCATAATAATGTCTAAGGGCACTATGTACTGGCTAAACATCTAGTCCCAATACCCCAATGCAGGGCCATAATAATGTCTAAGGGCACTATGTACTGGCTAAATATCTAGTCCCTATACCGCCATGCAGGGACATATTAATGGCTAAGCACACTGTGTAGTCCCTATTATCCATGCAGTGTCATACTAATGGCTAAGCGCACCATGTGCGAACTAAACATATAGTCCCTGTATCCCCATGCAGGTCCATAATAGTGTCTAAGACTGCTATGTACGAGCTATACATCTAGTTCCTATAGACCCATGCAGGGCCATAATAACGTCTAGGCGCGCTGTGTATGAGCTAAACATCCAGTCCCTATACACCCATGCAGGGCCATAACAATGGCTAAGCATGCTATGTATGAGCTAAACATCTAGTCCATATATCCCCACGCCGAGCCATAATAAAGTCTAAGCGCACTATGTACGAGCAAAACAACTAGTCCCAATACCCCAATGCTGGGCCATAATAATGTCTAAGTGCACTATGCACAAGAGAAACATCTAGTCCCTATATCCCCATGCAGGGCCATAATAATGTCTAAGGGCACTATGTACTGGCTAAACATCTAGTCCTTATACCGCCATGCAGGGACATATTACGGACAGACAGACAGGCAGGCAGGCAGGCAGGCAGGCAGGCAGGCAGGCAGGCAGGCAGGCAGGCAGGCAGGCAGGCAGGCAGGCAGGCAGGCAGGCAGGCAGGCAGGCAGGCAGGCAGGCAGGCAGGCAGGCAGGCAGGCATACACTCGCTTGCTCGCTCGCACGCACGCACGCACGCAAGCACGCACGCACGCACTTACCCACAAACACACAAACGTACACACGCACGTACTCACGCACGCGCGCACGTACGCATGCACACACACACACGACACAAACCACAACACTCACTCCGGCCTTCGCCGGCCTCAGTAACAAAATAGCATTACAGCGAAACCTGTATATAACGAACAGTTGTCTGTGGGAGGGGGAGGGGCATCCATCTTATGGTCCCATAGACATTTTATGTGACAGTCAACTCAGAAATGATCGGCAATGTGCTCGTGATGTATGATTACTTTATTCTGCGGCTGTAGTAATAGATATATCCTACATCTGCAATCGGGCCTTCTTCGCTTTTGACCACCGTGTCTTGTCCATTCTTGACTTCAGGTTAACGAGTCCTCCTTTCTTGAGGTCACATCGCAGCACGCTTAGCAGATTTATGCAATGACGTCCTCTCCCGGCTTTGTATTTTCTGGCTCACACCAGCGCGAATTCCAAGGCTCTGTGTGCTGGCGTGGCTCCTGGCATTCTAAGGACATGGCCAAACATGACCCATCTTTGCTGGGCGACTTTTACGGACATCGGCGATGTATTACACATCTTATAGTGCATCGTTGGAAATTATGCTGTCTGACAATCAGTGTCCAGTACTGGTGCGTAGGTGTTTGTGTTGGGTGGCATCAAGTGTGTCTGGAGCTTCCGTTGGAGCTGCCCATCTGTTACAGTTATACAGCATCAAGCATACGCAGGTTGCGTTGTATACATGTAGTCTTTTTGCCAAGTGCATCTTTGAACTAGTGTGTCATAGTTGATGTCACGCATCCTTACTTTATTAGACGCCAGTATCTTCTAATATAAAACACACGTGGTATGTGGTACAACAGTACATCAAGGTAGCAAGGTACGTGGACGTGTTCATAAATGCAGATATGTGATAACAAACAATGGGTGAAATGGAATGGACGACACGATACGAGCTGGGGAGTCATGAAAGTCCAAATGGGGGCACACATGAGAACTTGTCAGTGTGCCAAAATTGTCATGTTAAAATAAAGCAGTTTAACTAATAGTAAAGACCAATCCGATGGATATTCATTGCGTTCCCACACCACCGCAAATTGTTTTTAATGGATTCATTCAGAGGCCATCTCCGGCATTTCCAGACATAAATGTTGGCAGACGGTTAAATTATCATGAATTTTCCTGAAAGAAATAGTTGTCTAAATTTAGAAAATCTATGTCACCAAGCCAGATCCGCATACATGTATAGCTATTAAATCGAGATCCTGGAAGGCTGAATAGCAACATCAATGGCACGCAACGCAGACACGTGGCTGAATTCAGGTATCGGCGAAGCAGCCTCCCAGAAGACGGAAGAATTGACATATCCGGTTTTAGCTATGCTCCACCATTCTCTAGCTAAGCTCCACCCACACTTCGCTCGTGTTGTGATCGATCGATCTCTGAATACCCTGACTATTAATTTTTTTCAAAATACACAAGTAAGCTGTTGAATATTTTGAAACTAATTTGAGTGGGTGCTGTTGCTGTTGGGTTAAATTAGTTTCAAAATATTCAACAGCATGTTTATTAAATAGCAAAGACTTACAAATACATACAATTCATACAACGTGTCGGACTATTTGAGATTTGATGACGGTCTATATGTAACCCTTCGTGACGTAATGGCTGTGACGTCATCATACGCGCGCTGAGCTGATTATGACGTAATACGAGGTCAGATGATGGGTGGATACTCTGGAAACGTGAATTGATAGGGGGGTTGAGACCAGAATCCAGTACGCACACACCATTGACACACACACTTATTCATATGGAGGCCAAGGCGCAGCTGATAAATACCATCTTTATACCTACCATAATATACCCGTATCCAACATGGGTGCAGAGCAAACACCCTAAAAGAAAGCTAACCGTGTTTGAGAACGACAGTAAATAAGGCCAGAAAATGCATGATTAGAAATGACAATATCAGATAAATTGTAGGAACGGCCCCACTCCACCATCACATAGACAATCAAAGGGACAAGTGGTTCGGAAACTTGGACAGAATTGCTACACACCAACTAGCATTCACAGCATAGAACTACACCATTCTCTGCTCCGGATTCAAATCAATTGCAAATTCAAGAACAAAGATAAATTAGTGGCGAGACAAACCCGTGCAGAACCATGGCCTATCAACGCGCCAAGCATTACATTTGGCAGCCGACAGAAAACCTCATCTCCCCACAACACATCGTCGACTTGACCGACGTCGAAAAGATTTTGAACCAGTCCAAGGGGTTGTCCTTCCGAGTTGCAGATACGCAAACACGTGTGTAATTAAAGAGGAAAGAATTTAGTGGAACCTGTCGAGCATGGGCGCTATGAAGAGGCGACAGACTTCGAAAAGATTCCGGTGATGTGATGGTTATCTGGTTCAGGCGCAAGAACGGGCGTTAACTCCTGGATCATCTAATTAAAGCTATGTTTATCCTGACTGCCAGCGCGAAGCTGTTTAAAAAGGAAAACTAAGCAACGGAGCAGAGCTACGGCGCAGTGTTTCTTTTAAGCCTAGGGCGATACGCTTAGTGCGTCATAGTGATTGGCGCGAAGCTTAGGCGGAGAAACCTTCGCTATAGAAAATATAATGGTCACAAGACCTGTTCAGGTAGTCAAAAAAAGAATGGCAGTGAATGGTCGAGGCCTTGAACGAGAAGCATCCAGGGGGGTGGAGGGGGGGGGGGGGTGGCAGTCTTACATAGCGCAAAGTGATATCGCAATGTCGAAACAGTTTGCTACGGAGCAACTAGTTGGAGATGAAGTTTTCAAGTGCGAGTGAGGCGACATGAGATGCACAGCGAACCGAGGGACCTAACATTCCTAGTCCTAACAATATTTCCTACTCAAAAACAGCTCTTAGCCAAAGCCAAAGTAGTGCAGTTCTGGGTGTTCGAATGCACGTACCGATTGCAGGAACTTCGACGGGAGCGAACAGGGAAAGTAGCAGATAGTCCGCAGGCGACAGTTATAATATTTAGAGGTGGTCCAAGTGAAATGTGCGGGAATACTGAACAGAAAGATGTAGCCTTTTTGGCGGGGAATCGGCGCAGCGCTGAGGGGATTACACGATTAGAAAAGTGGCAAAAAGGGTGATCTCCCTATCCATAAGGTATTTATGAAAACCACGCCATCCCAACGCTAGCATTTGTCTTCACATTGCGCAAAACCATCGGCCACACGCTACAGTCAAGATGGGCCGCATCCTTCAGAACATTCCTAGATGCAAAAAGGGGCATCCACTAAAAAGGTGTAAATATTATAAAGAATGGAGCTTAAGGCGATGTATCTAGAAATCTGTAAGAAAATAGAGAACTAGATTAGTGTTTACATTAAGGAGTCTATCATGCACAGTTCAAGTCGTAAAGCGTGCTAGAAAGTTCGCTGCCACAGTTGAAAAACAGTCCCACGAATGTGGGGTCTGACTAGGCTTTGTTATTGCAGGCATTGCTGGCTTTTAACCAACCTTCGTCCGTATATTCCCAAGCACAATGTCATACGGTGACTTAATCCTCTATGGCCAGAGCTCACAACAAGACTGCGGGCGGTGCTTCTTAAAATGGAAGAAAGTTCAGTGGTTCCTCGTGGGAAAAGAGAAGGGGCACAGATAGAGATTATTTATCTCACAAGTCAACTAGATCGGAAGCGGCACATAGCGAAGCAGCAGAATTAGAATCAGCTGTCTAGGAAAAGCCCTTTCGTCATGGCGGAAATGTCCTTTAGATCAAGAACAACATGCGGCAGAAGCTGAAATCGGTCAGATGCTAGTACCGGACTGATGTTTCCTGAATCTCTTAGTAGCACGCACTGGGTGGCAGCTGTGTTTCTTGGTCATGTTTCGGCACAGAAAAAATCAACGTCAGCCCAGGGTGCAGTCAAATCTACTTCCCTTCCAAGCCAGGAGACGGCATAGAGGTTTAGTCAGCGGAGTTTTCTGAGCGGTGCAGGAGCAGCGGAAGTTTCTGCATAGCAAAGCGAGCAGCTATTATACCTTCAGCTCTGCATTTCATTATCTTTTGACGAATGGCTGGCTTTCTTACGATATCAGCAGCCAATCAGAAGTCGTTCTTGCACATACGTCTGTCTCTGCAGCACTCAGCAGGAGTCAGAGAGTTTAATTGTAAGGTCACGTCCTATACTATATTTCCTTAGTGTGCTCATGGATCTGGGAGTGCACGCATTACTTTCTTCGTGCATTAACGTGCCGCTATCATCACGAGGAAGCGGAACCTTCAGGCTGTCCAATGGTATCAAACATTCCCAGAAAAATGTGTGATCATCGCCATTATTATGAGGAAGAAATCGGGCAAAGATCTTATATACAAGATAAAAGTGTTTACTGTCATCAGCATTGCGCAAACGCAGCCGTGTCTCATTCTATGAAAGAAACCTCTATTAGGGAGGTACTTCCAGTGGCCCAGCGCATGCGCACAGGAGACAAATTGTGTCTTAGACATTCTTGCCATCGTGCGTACTTTCGGTATATTACATCATAGGGAGGCGGTTACTGGTTCCAGGTCGGCTAGTGCTTCCCGCTACCCAACCATATCATACAAGATAGCTTATACGACTATTCCAGTACATGTCTCTAGGTGATTCAGCGATGATTTATTGAGTCAACTTTACATGTTGGCAAACAAATTGTGTTGCATAAACAGTGTAGGATTTGGTTACATAAACGCTTGTAAAATGACTCATCGGGCTCATAAACTAAACCACATTAACATGGGCTTGAGGAGAGTAACTATTGGCTGATATTTACAGTTGTGAGCCAGTTACCTAAACTCACCCCTATTCTATGATAGGGGAAGGTGTGCGTGCGTGCGTGTGTATGTGTGTGGGAGACCTTCCATCCTCTCTGAATAGCCAACAACTGTTTACTCACGAGCAGAGACACGTTGTCAGCAAATATATGTTGTGATATCACATAATTAGTAATGATATAATGCGCAGTCGAGGGCATACCAGCACAAATCCTCCACGCGTTAGGCAACAGTGGCGTTTGTATTCACACCCACACTCGCCACATGCTCTCACCACACTAGCTGGGTGGGGTGTGGGGGCTGTCAATGACTAACGTAAACGACATCTCGTAACCAATAAACAGAAGTGCAACTCACATAACAAATTTGCTTAAAGTCCGCCAATCATGATGTTCTTCTACCACCAAACGCAGCCCCACCCCTACCACACTATCACAAATCCCTACACTTTCGGCGCACAAAACCACACTGCCCCCACCCCCGCCCTCCCACGCGCCCTCATCACCCTGCGAGTCATGCAAATCATATCGGATTTGTACGTGCATATGCGGGTTTTAAAAGGCCCACCGTGGCTATAAAAGGCACCAAATTGCGCTGGTGACACATCTATCAAAATATAAACACGTTTCACATCTATGTAGCATATTAAACAAAAGGCCCAAGGGGCCTGTGTCGCTCACCTGCAGCACCATCAATTTTTGTCAAAATTGTTGGTGGGTGGTTTAGCAGTCTTTTAAATGAGTTTGTAGACATTTTTGCAAGTGTAATATGGCTGTCAAACACACCTACAGTTTGATTGCCCTACGGCGCCCATTTTTTGTTGATGGATCAACTTCCCGTGAACAAATTTTAATGGCCCAAATTTCGGCCTGATCCCTTTAGCGGTTCTGGAGGAGTCATTTTCGTGAAAACCAGGTCATCCAAGATGGTCGCTGAACCATTTGGTCAAGCAAGTCCTCTTGAAGAAACTTGGCTTGCCTCATGGCCTAGATGAAGATTCCCCAAGTGGTTTCGGAGAAGATTTTTAAAGACGTTTCCTGAAATTGCCTGAAATCCAAAATGGCCGCTGGACAAATTGGCCGATCGGGTTCATTTGAACAAACTTGGATCGTTATGCCCTAAGGATGCTTCCTGCCAGATATAATTGAAATCGGCCTGGTAGTTCTCGAGAAGACATTTTAAATGTCCCATTGCTTTAGCATGGGAGCTTTTGACAAGAAAATTATCCAAGATGGTCGCCAAACCGTTTATCCGACAGTTTCGAAAATTGCAAATTTGAGCTCAGAATACCCAAAAACATATATAGAACCAATTTTGGCCTCAAAATCCATCAAATAAAGAAATCCAATATGTCCGCCAAACACGCTACAATTTGATTGGCCCAGGGCGGCCATGTTTTTTGATGGCGCAACTTCCCTTGAACAAACTTTAATGGCCCTTAGTCCCTAATCATATCTCCCAAAGTTTGGCCTGATCCATTCACCCGTTCTGGAGAAGAAAACTAGGTCATCCAAGATGGCGGCTGAACCATTCGGTCAATCAAGTCATCTTGAACAAACTTGCCTTACCTCTTTGCCTAGATGAGGTTTCATAAGTTTTGAATTAATTCCCCAAGGTGTTTCGGCGGACAAGATTTTTAGACATTTCTAAAAATCGGCTGAAATTCAAGATGGCCACCGGCCAAATTGGCCGATCGGCTTCGTTTGAATAAAATGAAATCTCTATGTCATACGGATGCGTCCTGCCAAATATAATTCAAATTGGCCCAGTAGTTCTCAAGAAGAAGACATTTTACATTTCCCATTGCTTTAGTATGGGAGCTTTTGGCGGGAAAATGATTCAAGATGACTGTCAAACCGTTTATTCGACAGTTTCGAAAATTGCAAATTTGAGATCAGAATACCCAAAAACCTATATAAAACGAATTTCGGCCTCAAAATCCATCAAATAAAAAATCCAATATGGCTGCCAACCACACTATATTTTGATTAGTCCACCGCGGCCATGTTTTTTGACGAATAAACTTCTCTTGAACAAACATTAATTGTCCTTAGTTGCTAATTGTATATCACACATTTCGGCCTGATCGCTTCAGCGATTCTGGGGAAGAAATCGTACTTGTAAAAACTAGGTCATCCAAGATGGCCGCTGAACCATTTGGTCAATCAAGTTCCCTTGAACAAACTTAATTCAGCGCTTACCCTAGATCATATTTCGTGAGGTTTGAATCGATCCCTCAAATGGTTTGGAGGAGAAGATTTTTAAAGACATTTTAGAAAATCGGCCGAAATCCAAGATGGTCGCCGGCCAAATTGGCCGATCAGGTTCGCTTTAACAAACTTGTGTTAAGGATGCTTCATGCCGAATATAATTGAAATCGGCCTTGTAGTTCTCGAGAAGAAGATATTTTTAATTTCCCATTGCTTTAGTATGGGAGCTTTTGGCGGGAAAATGATCCAAGATGGCCGCCAAAACGTTCATCCGACAGTTTCGAAAATTGCAAATTTGAGACTAGAATACCCAAAAACCTGTATACAACCAATTTCGGCCTCAAAAACCATCAAATAAAAAATCCAATATGGCCGCCAAACGTGCTAAATTTTGATTGGCCCACGGCGGCCATGTTTTTTTACGGATTAAATCTCTTGAACAAACTTTACTGGCCCTTAGTCCCTAATCATATCGGCCGAATTTCGGCCTGATTCCTTCAGCGGTTCTGGAGAAGTTATTTTCGCTAAAACTAGGTCAACCAAGATGACCGCCGAACTATTTGACCAATTAAGTTCCCTTGAACAAATTTGGTTGAGTTCTTGCCCTAGATTATATTTCATGAGGTTTCCTTCAATCCCTTAAGCGGTTTCGGAGAAGATTTCTGAAGAGGTTTCTAAAAATCGGCCAAAATCCAAGATGGCCACCGGGCTAATTGGCCGATCGGCTTCATTTGAACAAACTTGGATCCCTATGCCCTAAGGATGCAAATATAATTGAAATTGGCCCAGCGGTTCTTGAGAAGAAATTGTTTAAATGAAAAGTTGATGGACGGACGACGGACGGACAAATGACACACGGCGGACGGCCGCCACAACATAAGCTCACTTGGCCTTTCAGGCCAGGTGAGCTAAAAATAAGGTATAAACCCTTACAGATTTCTTAGATATTTTCACATTAGATTCTTGGTATAGCACTGGAATTGTCATCTCGAGGAAATTGTTGAAAATTGTAATTTAAATGAAAATTAGCTAAAATAATCATGACTGCTGAATAAAATTTGAATTTCGTGGACGGAGCTAAAACTGTGACATGATATTGCGAGAAAAAATACTCTGAATGACTGATGAGTGTAAATAGCTGATAGCAGCCACGTGCACTATGAAACGTTCTCTTTAATAATATGAACCATAATTTCCTAGCTGATCTGTTTGTGTAATTTATGTGCAGCTATGTGAAGCATTTGAATTTATCACTGGGATGTCTGGCTCTGTTACAGAGTTACTTATTCCAGTGGTAAATTAAAAAAAAAACCTCATATTCCTGCCGACAACTGCAATGACTGATTTGGCCGACTTGACATTTAAAGAGTTAAATTGGCACAATTGATTGGCGGTGCTTAAAGACCCACCACCAGCTGGTAAATCTCAAAAAGTGAATATACAGATTGTGCACAGAACAGCTCTAGTGCCGCAATACTCACACTTGAACATCATTTCTGATAAATGCGACCAGTCAATAGTAAAATAGGATGCAAATTATGAATTTCACAAATATTAAAATTGCAAACATTAACAGAACTAACTATGTAGATCATGGCCCTGTTGCTTTGCAGATGCATAGAGATATCGCAAGCATAGCGATATCGCCAAGTGATTAGTTTAGTCCATCAGGTTCGGGGTCAACCGGTACCAAATTGCTGACCAAGGTTATTTGGTTTCATTGGAAAAGTGAACATTTCAGGAGTTCATGTATGCCTGATAACAAACTGGAGCTGGTAGCTTAAGCTCTGTAAGCCACTCTAAGTGCACCCCTATCAGAATCACTAAAATAGCTACTCAAGATATCAAATTCTACCCGCATTAAGTGACCATAACTGTCTATATTCTGTCTGCAATTGTTTGCATTCATTCTATGTAATTTCTCTTGGCTATGACAATATAATCGTATAGAGTGAAGTGCTGCTATTTCCTTGTGTATTTATGCCTACTTTGCTATTAGAACAATAACTGAACCATGAACTAGTTCAAAGGTGTATTACAGTCTAGAAATCCTTTTGCAATACTGTAATGTGGTGATTATTATTACCATACATAGAGCACACCATGTATATACAACAGTCTTTAGCTGAAATTGACAGCAAACAATGCTGAAACCTAATTCTATACCTTAAATAACCAATTATTTAATAAGAAATATTTTATGAACATTACTGGTAAGGGATTAACGCTAATGTTCACAAATGTTTTGGAACAACCATATATGGCACTCATGCCAAAAAAGGTAGATGACCGCTGCTGTAGATTTTGGAAACAGTGATGTTGAAAGCTGTTGCCATCTTAGAGATCAGCACCTTACAAAAACATTATATCTAAAATAAACAGCAGCTACATGAAGCGTATGTAATTTAGGAAACTTAAACCACGATGATGATTATGATCATAAAATAGAGGGCATCATTTATATAACGATATTCATTTCAAATAGAAAACACTTTAAATTACCAATTATCAATGAGAAACAAATGACTATTGCTCATATAGGCTTAATAATTGTTAACATGAAGTTCATCGTAAGGTTTAAGCATTGTAAGGTTTAAGCATTGCAAGGTTTAAGCATTGTAAGGTTTAAGCATTGTAAGGTTTAAGCATTGTAAAGTTTAAGCATTGTAAGGTGTAAGCATTATAAGGTTTAAGCATTGTAAGGTTTAAGCATTGTAAGGTTTAAGCATAGTTAACATGACGTTCATTGTAAGGTTTAAGCTTTGTAAGGTTTAAGCAGTTAACATGAAGTTTGCTGGCAATCATTAATGAGAATACTTTGGAACAAACCTGTTTCACACTTATGCAAAAAGGATGATTGTTAATACATGCAAAAACCAAAAGCTTGGAGTAGATTTCGGAAAACATTGATACTGACAGTATTGAATTACTATTGGATTACTATTCAGTTGTCACAATCTACTAAACTACATAGTTCTGTACATTTCAAACCGGTCGATTGACACGTGCAGTGAGGAGTATACGAGAGAGAACATTTGCATGCCACCATGGCACTATCCATCCAATCAATGGTCAGCTCCGCTGTAGATCCCATCACATCGACCTCTTATCCATTACCATATGACATTGGTACATCAGGCTTAGATTGAAGACGTCTCCATTTAGCTGTTTGGTAGTTGGATCGCATTGTGTGCTTCTTAACTGCATCGGTACATGGGGGAAGTGATGAGGCTCCGTCTGTCCCTTTTTCGCAGAGAATAACTGGTAGCAGAGCTCATTTACTGATGTAATTGTGCTAGAATATCGTCACATACAGTTTCACCAAGTACCACTGCAATCTTGTTAGTGTCTCTGTACTTTATATTAAGAGTGGTGCTCAATTAAGAGTGAAATACTGATGTTGCATGCGAAACATGCAGCATCAGAAGGCGTCAACAGGGTGGTGATAGTTTCAGATGACACAGACATATTCTTGCTTTGTTTGGCATTCCAGAAAGACAGCCTACATTTATATCAAGAGTGTTACTCAAGTAAGAGCGGATGCTGTTATCATTTTATGGAATGCCAAACAAAGCAAGAATAAGTCTGTGTCATCTGAAACCATGACCACCCTGTTGAAGCCTTCTGATGCTGCGTGTGTCGCATGCAACAACAGTCCGGTGTCTGCCTCTTCTTAGGTCCACTGTAAACCAGGAACAACTGCACACCCACTTTGCTCAATGCGATAGCATATCACTGGACATCGATGGGCAGATGCCATAATTTCAAAAGATGCACTATACAAAATATGCAGTACGTCGCCGCTGTCTGTAAAAGTTGTGCATCAAAGATGGTCCCTGTTTGGCCATGTGCTAAGGATGTCAGAAGACACACCAGCACAGAGCCCAACTCGGAGCCAGCAAATACAGAGCCATGAGAGATTTTGCCTGAGGACAAGACACAGTGGGCAAAAGCGAAGAAGGACTGATTCCAGCTGTAGGATGTTTCTACTACTACAGCCGCAGAATACAATAATCATACATACATAGCATATGTCTTCACATGTTACATACATTCATTATTTGTCGTTCTATGTAGCTTGCTGGTGCTTTCTCGCAGCATCGACTCATTGGTGATAAAAGTAATGAAGTTTGTTTTGCTTGCACTCCTTGCTGGACATTTTCCCCACTGTACAATTGTTTGCCTGGTCGTTATTTTCTTATATTGTGTGTTACCATGTTGCCGTCTCCATTTAGCTGTTTGGTAGTTGGATCGCATTGTGTGCTTCTTAACTGCATCGGTACATGGGGGAAGTGATGAGGCTCCGTCTGTCCCTTTTTCGCAGAGAATAACTGGTAGCAGAGCTCATTTACTGATGTAATTGTGCTAGAATATCGTCACATACAGTTTCACCAAGTACCACTGCAATCTTGTTAGTGTCTCTGTACTTTATATTAAGAGTGGTGCTCAATTAAGAGTGAAATACTGATGTTGCATGCGAAACAGGCAGCATCAGAAGGCGTCAACAGGGTGGTGATAGTTTCAGATGACACAGACATATTCTTGCTTTGTTTGGCATTCCAGAAAGACAGCCTACATTTATATCAAGAGTGTTACTCAAGTAAGAGCGGATGCTGTTATCATTTTATGGAATGCCAAACAAAGCAAGAATAAGTCTGTGTCATCTGAAACCATGACCACCCTGTTGAAGCCTTCTGATGCTGCGTGTGTCGCATGCAACAACAGTCCGGTGTCTGCCTCTTCTTGGGTCCACTGTAAACCAGGAACAACTGCACACCCACTTTGCTCAATGCGATAGCATATCACTGGACATCGATGGGCAGATGCCATAATTTCAAAAGATGCACTATACAAAATATGCAGTACGTCGCCGCTGTCTGTAAAAGTTGTGCATCAAAGATGGTCCCTGTTTGGCCATGTGCTAAGGATGTCAGAAGACACACCAGCACAGAGCCCAACTCGGAGCCAGCAAATACAGAGCCATGAGAGATTTTGCCTGAGGACAAGACACAGTGGGCAAAAGCGAAGAAGGACTGATTCCAGCTGTAGGATGTTTCTACTACTACAGCCGCAGAATACAATAATCATACATACATAGCATATGTCTTCACATGTTACATACATTCATTATTTGTCGTTCTATGTAGCTTGCTGGTGCTTTCTCGCAGCATCGACTCATTGGTGATAAAAGTAATGAAGTTTGTTTTGCTTGCACTCCTTGCTGGACATTTTTCCCACTGTACAATTGTTTGCCTGGTCGTTATTTTCTTATATTGTGTGTTACCATGTTGCCCTCGGATCTGCCCTGTAATCACTTTGATGGAATCCGTTTGGTACACATCAACAAACACAATGCCAAGGAGTTCACTACCTAATGCTGATGCTTCATAAAGTACTTTAGAGAGGATAGATGACGATAGTTCACCACACGTTTATTGTTTTCCTTGTACTGTGGTTTGTTCACATGTGACATCCCATCTATTATACAAGCTGAATGACTCGGAATCACCTCTGCTAGTGCCGAGTTCTTCTGTATCCTTTTTCAAAAACTGATTTGCTGTTTTTCTCAAAATACTGTCTGCTATGGCTAGATCCCATAGAATTGGCCTTGGCCATCAACATCATATTGCCAAACAGGTTGGTAGTTGTCGTAAGCATTACAATCTTACCATTGAATGCTACGTTCTTAGTTTTACTTATATGTGAAAATGTTTTAACATTGCTTTGGGTAGTGGATCATGAAACTTTACAGAAGGATAATCACTCCCCAGTCTTTGTACTTTGAAGGTTTTGTGGCAGTCCTCTCCTATCATCTTTGCTCGTGACATGTCATTAGCAATATCAGATGGTAGAAAACCAGCATTCGAGAAGTTCTGTAAATAGCTCGAATCCTTAAATGGGAGGCACAACATATCTAACACATCTACTGTAAATGCAACAGCCTGTTCATCTAACATAACTTTTGGATTGTTTAGCATCGCATGATGGCGGTCATCACGGGTTAAATCCAGTTTATCACGAAACATTCCAATATATGCACATCTATATTCTGCAGTGATGTAGTAGCGGCTTACTGGTCCCGGCGTATTTGTGTCTTTATTTACACTCTATTCACATGCCTGGTCGACTGGTTTCTTATCACACGTATTAGATGGACACATTTGCATGGAGAAATCCTTGGTATATATATGGATATTTTGTAGGCAGCTGAGACATCTCGGCATAATATCACTGGGGTAACACTTATAATTCAGCTTGTCAAATGCGAAGCACCCTGGGAGGAGAGAACGTATGGAAGCCATATGTTGATCCCAGTCACGTTCTCTTGTTGCAGGAATCAGGAATGTCCATGCAGTTGATCCAAAATGAAGATAATTCTCCATTGTCCTTTCTCAGAATGACATATAGTGTGATATCATACGACATTTTGTTCGGCATTGTGGCCTTAAATGTTTCAGATGATAGATCAAAGTGACCTCAATGCCTTCCTTTACCTGAGTAATATGCTCAGAGTGGTGATATACGAGGTAAGTCCTTTCAAAGCTAAACAGAGAATCGCTTCATACCCATATTTACGTACAGTATCCTGGTATAAGTTACCAATAACTTACAATAGATTACATTTAGTATGGAATGTCCCCCGCCCCCTTCTCACTATGATGTTATCGAACTGTTGTTATTGATTCCAGATAATCTTAATGGTGTTGCCATAGAGGGCCTTGTTGAATGTTAACACACTTTCTTACAACTGTGGCACGTCCCTTATGTGCACAGATATGGTGACTATCTCGTAAACAGTTTACACATCCGTTGCCGAAATACATGTATTTATTGCATGCATGGTAGCAAATAACAAATCCTATCCTGGGAGACTGCAACATCTTTCCATATCATAATATTAAATCCTGTCCAACTCATAACCTGTTAAGGGGAAGTTCCAGTCGATGCGTAAGAAACCGCACCATGCTCTTTTGAGCATTTGAAATCGTACTTGCTACATTTGTGTTGATTGTTTCTAAAGGATGAGGGCCAACTTTACTCCAGGGACATAAATGTCTACATTAGTGATGCTACCTTTGTCTATTTCGCGATTTAGGGAACTCTGACTTGAAAAGTAAGGGTTCAAACACTCTGGGTTGAACAGCTACTCCATTAACCCTATGAGAAGTACCTCCATTAGTTAAAGACACCCCACACCTGGCAATATTGTCCCATGCCAACGTAATGAACACATGTGCTTGAATATTATCTGGGATAACAAAACTCGCTTTCACATCTTACCAGTTTTGCCATGCACAATGTTGTTCCATTCTTTTCTATGAGAGGGTACGAGACCTCATGGCCGAGACGGTGTAGTGCTTCGACATTTCCCGTCAAAGTTTTCAAAACACAGGGGAGAAAGATGTGCGTCAGTGTAATTTGTGACCCACAACTGACAGCATAATTGTAATCTTGAGCAAATGAAGCAATGGGCCACATGCACCGAGCCATATGCACCATTGAAATGGATTCTTAGGAACAACTTCACCAGTAAGGAAACAAAACAAGAACATTTTTATGTCACCTGGTAACTTAACACATGATTCTTCAAGTGATGAAGGAAGTAATAGCCAACATGTAGATGCACTATTTGATTTTATTGACGATCTAGATTTCAGAGCAACTCCTCTAATATATTTACTGTCAGCAGGCAGGGGTTTCAATGATATAAGCTCATTCTTTAGTTTCTGATTTCCAATGCCTAAATCATATATTGCCAAATTATCAGGGAACACAAGCAGCTTGCTGATTTCATCAGCATATATACTGCGCATGTTGCCGAATTCTTCTTCAAATATTCTTATTTCCTAGTTAAGTCTTTTACCGTTAGGTCACAGTCCTTGAGATAATTGACCAAAATCTCTGTTAGTTCTGTTACTGTAGGTCTAACACCCTTTGGCAATGAACATAATGTGCTACGAATGACGTGAACAGCATAGCATATGCTCCCTCCCTCCGTCTCTCCCTCCCCTCCCCTCCCCTCCCTCACTCCCTCCCTCCATGATTAAATATATGCGTCTTCACTGCAAGATTTTACAGATATATGGTTGCCTTAAAAAATGAGATCAGACGATTTCAATAATGATGGAAGTAAAATGGATTCTGAACAAACACGTCAATTAATTACTCTGTTATATGTGTTGGGTAGTGTAGGAGCTGTGTTTTCCATGTTTCCTCACACGATATGAGCATTTAAACAGTGTTTAATAGTATATGTGTTCTTGAGTGTGTATGGTTCTGAGTGGGTTATGCGATTTTGACACGGTGTGCAATTAAAGTGATATACAGGGCTTAAGCTACCAGCTCCAGATTGTTATCATACAAAAATGCCTTACTGGCATGACAACCTTTCAAATGCTACCAAATAACCTTGGTCATAATTTTGGTACCCGTTAGCTAAAATTTAGCTCGAACCAGTTGGACTAGTTTGTTTGATATCAGCTCTATAAATGATTGCCGTTCGGCGCTCGGTAATGACACTATTATTAACTCGTATTTACTGATGATATAATATCGCTTACATTAAACCGTATCAGACTGATTTCAAAATACACCACGTGCATAGGCCTACTTTTTCATGTTCAAAACGGCCATACTTCTAAATTGTTGATTATTGCTAAGTTATTTAAAAAGCAACAGCTTCTAATCAAATTTGTTTCAAAATCGTCAACACCTTTCCTTGTATCCAGAGTGTTTCGTGGTATCACGTGACTAGAGTAATAGAGTTACTGAGAACGTAATTACAATAAAGAAATGCAAACGCGTACATACAATTCATATATATATATAATGACGAAAAATTAGTTAACTTTCCGGGATGTAGAAATTGTTTGAGTGTAGCTTTCGTGACCATCTCGGTCACCTCTTCAGCACTAACTGAGATATCCCCCAAAGGCTCCACTCAAACAATTTCTACATCCCGGAATTGACAATTATGATATGTACAGAAGACCTCAGATATACTCTAACATGTTTCCAGAACAAAGAGAGAAAAATTTTAGTAAAAAATGTTATGTTGAATATGATAAATATAATTTGATTGGAAGACATTAAATGCTGCCTTAGACAGCAATGTCTTCCAATCCAATTGTGTTCAAAATATTCAACAACACGTTTTATTTTGTTTGCGTAATATTTTAAGTTATTTCTGAGCTGTACTGTACACTGCTCAGATTATCCGACCGAACGTGGTACTTGTACTCTCTTAATTAAACCGCTAACACTCATATCAGCCAAAAATGGCGTCAGCTTGCAGACCAAAAGAAGACTACTTTTGAAAATTTACCACTTTCAAAGAGTCTTCTTCTGGTCTGTAAATTGAGATTTTCTAAGAGGAAATTGAAATTTTTTGTAATAAATTGGAGGGTTAAACGGTTAATTATTGTTGTCGTAAGCCATTGTTATATATACAGCAACAGTTTTCAGCAACATTGACTGCACTATATGCAACATACGCTTTATTAGTCATAACATTATTTTGCATAGAGCGGGGTAGGTGGGTGGGGAATAATATTTCAATGTGGCCATATAAGTAAGCTGTTGATTATTATAAAGCTAATTTGCCGGAAAGTTGTTACTGATTTAGAGAGGGACAACTTCTAGTCAAAATTAGTTTCAAAATACTCAACACGTTTGCATTATATAATTAAATGTGAGATGTTTCCGGTATTCTGTGACTAAACGCATATAGCATGTCTAATAAATTAACCCCCACACGATCCCTGCCCCCCCCCCCCACCAATCCCACAACAACCACCACCGATCCCCCACCAATCCCACAACCACCACCACCACCACCACCCTCCCCCCCACCAATCGCACAACCACTACCACCACCACCCCTCCCCCTACCAATCCCACAACCACCACCACCACCACCACTACCACAGCAACCACCCCTTCCGCCCCCACCAATCCCACAACCACCACCACCACCACAACCACCACCACCACCAGACACCACCTTATTTGTCTCAAATCGATAGTTTATATTCGACCCTTACGCATAGGTTTCCGGTCCGATCTGGACTAAACTTTTGCCACATGTCCACAGCTATATTGACCGTCTCATTTCGCATGGGTTTTACTTTATCCCTATCATAATCCTGGGTAGAACGCCTCCCGCAACAAGGCGCCCACGAACAGTTGCAATTGTGATAAATCCAAGATGGTCGCAGATCCCTCGACTGGACACATGGCCAAAAGTGGAAAATTTGATATCGGCACACATTATTATGTAAGTGTGGAACATTTCACAATTAAAATCGATCAAATAAAATTTCAAAACGGCTTCACAAAATATCGAAATTGATTGGTCACTCCATGTTTTTAATGCTCTCAACTTCCCTTGAACAAACTAATGATATACTCCAATTTCGGCCCGTCCCGCTCGACGTTTCTGGAGAAGACGTTTTTTTGTGAAAACTAGGTCATTCAAGATGGCTACCATTGCTCCGGGCGGATCGGCCTGTATTGGGCAAACTTGGTTCAAGCCTGGCCGTAGAGAATATATCCCAAATATCTTTAAAAATGCTGAAATTCCAAGATGGTCGCCACCCTAATCGACCAATAGGATTCAGCCATTGTCAAAAACCAGCCCGTATGGGTCCCTATCACCGTGTGTGTCACGTTTCGTCTTGCAGGACAACCCAATTTTAACGGTATTCAACTTTTTCGCCTAGATTTCTGCGGAATAAAATTCCTCCCTTTTTGCAGTTTACAAATACAATATTTACCAAGAACTACGTTCTTATTACATAATAATAATAATAATAATAATAATAATAATAATAATAATAATAATAATAATAACAATATCTTTTTAATGGTAAATCTCATTCAGACATGTAAAAATTAACTCTAATTTGGTAACCCCCATATGTTACATAGTGACCTGGGGCTACTTCCATAAACTTGAATCGTGTCGGTGGTGTTGATCAACGTTGTCGGTGCTGGTGTCGGTATTATTGCCGGCAAAGGAATATGTACAGAAAACGAGGTTTACTCGCTCAAAAGATTAACGCTTCACATCGCGTTAAGCCTCGCTTGGACATTTGTTGTAAACTACACCAAAACTGATTCAAGATTCAAGATTCAAAATTATTTTTTTAATGGTCACTATATAGAATATATACATCACATTTGGGCAGTCCATCAAAGGCAGAGCCTACGAATCGATGGACCTCCTACACATAAAACAAGACATTACAATATATAAGGTGACAGCTGATACACGCATATGTAATATAATAATAACTCCTGTATAGGCGTAAACACAGGACGGTACAACATATATTTGTGTACCATTTTGTCATGATTGTCCTAGAGTGTTCTACAGATAAACGATCTTCATAATATTTTGTAATTGTCTTCCATCTAGGATATTTACTGTAGATACAGGGTTTTTAATATGGTACATTAGGAGTGGGGTGGGAGGGGATGGGTGGGGGTGCTCAACAATAACATAGCAGTATTAGAGTGAGAAAGTGGTTAGTGGGTATGGCTGTAGATACATATTTTGTAGTAGAGTGTTAACATCTGATATGTCCACTGAGAAAAGGAATGTCAGATGAATGTTCAAGCTAATTGGGATCTGATAGGAACCATCTATTTCGGTCCATTTCATGCTTTTCAACGTGGTATAGCTCTCCTAAATCTGTTAACACCTACCACTCTGATGGCAGTATTCCATCATCTATTATATCTAAATCAGAGAAACCGGCGCACAATATTCAGCACATTTGGCGACGATGTTGCTATTTATGACTGCCTGCCTGATCTCAATTGCCCAAACATATATGTTATCAATGAACATTTAGCCGGTGCTCCTTAAATAACTGTTGAGGCAATCGATCAGTGCGCTGGTCAATGAGTTACTCTAATGGTCTTAGATAGGACTAAGTTAAAACCCATCCCATCCACATCTAAAATCGATATATACTTTACACAAGTACACACTTCCAGCCGAATTACTTTCAAAATATTCATACCAACTGTTGAACTACGTGTTCACGAATCATCCCTTAATTACGTTGATAACATATTTAACGTTTTGATACTGATAATACCGAGGTTTGGAATATGATTCAGATCGAATCTCAAGATTGCTTAACTCGTATAGGACTCGTCAACTTAGTCATCGGTAAAAATAAGCGAAATATTTAAAATAAGCTTTGAAATCTAAACATTCAGGATGACGTTGGGGTTTGGCGTAGCGAACATATTTGGCCACTACACAATGCCCAATGTCTTACACGTTATTATGCATAGATTATGGAGTCGTAACGAGTTTATGGAATTATTCGAATAGGGGTGGGTGGTTCAGGATGTAGCCATGAAAGGGGTGCATTGACACATTTCTTTCTAGGTATATCGACTTCAAAGCATGTAACGATATGTCGAAATATTTGTCATATCAAATTTACTAGAGTTTGCAAGGTACCGTATTAGCGCGTCACTCCACGCGTAAAGGTTGCCAAATGGCAACTCGACATTGTACCTTTGACTTTAATTTCAAAATTAGTGAAATTCAAACATGCATGAGTACAGTGGTTACGATCATCCTTTCCGATATAAGGAAGGATTATAACGACTAAACTTCATTTTGACTTGTTAAGCTCAGCCATTAACTTGTTAGCGCTTTTAATGTTTTTAATTTTCAAAGGTTTTTTTTATACAAAACTCGCTTAAGATGGTCGCCATAAACAACACTAATAACGCCAACAATGGCGCCATCAACCAGTGACGTAGATTTAACGTACCGAGTTAGGGGGCAGTGATTTGGGGGAGGGTCTTGGATGGGGTGTCCCCCTTCCAATAGCCGGGGGTCCTGGGGAGTAATTTTAAAATCTTTAAAAAATTAAACGTTCCGAGAAGCTATCTCCGGCATTCTGAGCGAGCAAACACTACATTCACTGTGCTTGCAAATTATATCTAATTTTATTTTAAAAGACAGACGATTAACCCGTGTAATAAGAAATTTTCAGCTTCTATTTTTCAGTTTCCGTTAACATGATAACTGGTGTCCATTTGAATGATATGGTACAGAACGGTGTTGCTGCCATAGATAGCACCAACTTTCAGCTGCACCATTCTCAAAATGAACACCAGTATTCCTGCAACCGGTTTATAAATATTTTTATGTCTATCAGGCAGAACAAGGGTTAAATAGGTTTTTATTTTGAATATGTTAAAATATGTACACAAAAAAACACAAATTTACACTAATGAAACAATCATTATTTTTAGAAACCAGGGCCACATCTCGGGTTTTAATATGTGTATCCACTTCATTTTCATAGCTCAAATAGATATTGCCAAAAGGAACATATTTGACAAATTTGCTTTTAATCCTTCAGCAAATGGCAAAACGTGCCGCCATTGTTCATAGACAGACGACGGACAGACGTCGGACAAATTGCCATCGTATAAGCTCACTCAGTTAATTTAACAAATAACAGCAAAATATAAGAATAAAAAAATACTACAGTCAAACCTGTCTTCAACGACTGCCTTATGGAGCACCAAGAATTGTTCACAAATGACAGATGGTCTCTTAATACAAATTAGCTGTATTGGACGTACACATGTCTTTTGCGGGACATGCGGCAGGTGGTCAATGGAATACCTGTCTTAAAGAACCGTTACCTTGTGGCCCCAAAGTTAAGGTGGGCGCTAAAGTAGGTTTGAGTGTATATGATTAAACTGCCAGCGTATTCCTTAATGAAGTCAGTCAATACAGTTGCCAAACATGTTTCGTTGAGTTTCCGAACGACCTGCCAGTTCTTGTGGTTGTGCACATTACACGCACGAACATAGTTGAGCTTCCACTGAGTCATAGTACTCCTTAGCCATGTTTTGAGGCGTCTCAGTACGGGAAATCTACGTTCACACTCACAAGATGTCACCGGACACACAAGCAACAGTTTCAGTAACACAAGGACCTGTGGATATAACGTTCGAATGTCTGTGGACGTGCTTTGATAGGCTATTTTCCCTCATGAACTGTGGCTGCTCCAGTAGTATGCTTGGACAGTTCCAAAGTGCTCCACACGCTATATCTACTAAACTGGTTGGATTCTGTGAGTATCTAGCTATGTGCAGATACAAAGAATATTTCGCACAATAGCGCCAGAGAAATGGCACCGATATTATCTTGTATTCATGTTCCGCAAATTGTGTTACAACGATTATCCCGGATCCACTATAGATGTAATACTAGAAGTTAGTTAAGTCGCAGTTAAAGACGACTGTGCATCTACAAAAAAGTGGCCAAAGTGAAGATCGCACCAAACTACGCTAGGAACGCAATAACATTATGTGTCACATTAGGGAACACTTAACAGATTTTGCTATCCAACACGCACTCGCTAGCAGATGAAATCACTGCCAGGGATGACTGCCACAAAATGTTTCTGGCAGCCCGAGCCCTGAGAGCTCCTGACTATACACCACCACTCACTGTATACAACTCTGAAGGACACTTTATCGGGACTGACCAGGGTAAAGCCGAGGCAATTCGAGAATGGTTCAAGGAACAGTTCATTGACCACGATGATGAGCCCTTGCACCCATTCTCATGAGGCCCCAGACCATTACTAACACCAATTAATACAGTAGAAGTTGAGAAGGCACTTAAAGCCCTGAAAAATGGACGCGCATCTGGACCTGATGGCATGAACAATGAACTATTCAAATATGCATGTGAGATTATTTCAAAATCGATCACGCACCTAATCAATTCAGCTTTTATGCACCACCTTCCTATCGACGCTGTATGCCAAAGCACCCTCATCGCACGGCAATGCAATCTATGTGGGAAAATTCGAGAAGACCAAACCCCACACCCGGTGTCAATACTGGGTATGCGGTTAGAGATGAAATAAGCCGACGATGTGGACTTCATAGATGAGGAAAGGAACTCCCTTGACGAACTTCTCCCAATAGCTGCAAGCAAACTAAAAATTGATAATCTTTTTTATGAATGAATCCAAAACAGACTTCACCCACATACACCTATCTACAAAGCATGGAACTAAAGAACATGATGAGCCACTCCATGGCGGCGAACCATAACGGAAAAGTAAAACCCTGGGCTCACTGCTTTGCAGTACTGCTGACATTTTTGCACGCTGGATCGTGGGGAACATAGCTTTCCAGTCTTTCTGGAAGCTATGGATTCGTTGATCAAAGATGCCCTTGACAAAAAGACTACGTTTATACAATGCAACCTGCGTATCCTTAATGATGTGTAATTGTAACAGCTGGGCAGCTCTAGACTAACTCGACGTCTGGCACCGCAAACAATCACTGGACACCGATGGCCATGGAGCATAATTTCCCACGATGCACTAAACAAGATGTGTAATACGTCGCCGCTGTCTGTAAAAGTCGCCCAGCAAAAATGGTCCATGTTTGGCCATGTGCTAAGGATGCCAGAAGACACACCGGCACAGAGAGTCGCCCTACTCGGAGGCAGCAAATACAGAGGCAAGAGAGGGCGTCATTGCATAAATCTGCTCAGCGTGCTTCGACGTAACCTCAAGAAAGCAAGACTAGGTACACTCAAGTCAAGACTGGACCTGAGGAAGATAAGGATTTTGGCTGAGGACAAGCCATAGTGGGCAAAAGCGAAGATGGGCGGATTGCAGCTGTAGGATGTTTCTACTACTACAGCCACAGAATACAGCAATCTTACATACTAGAAGTTATTCACATATAATCAAAATTCGTGTCTGAACAAATTATCGTTTGTGCAACTGCCCTGCCCGCCCTATCGCTTTGTCACTTGGGACTCCCCTGAATATGTATAACGTTTAAGATTTTAGCGAAGCTATGAAAAGTTGGGGTGGGTGTTACTATAGGTCACCAACAACACCAACACACAACAACCCCCCTCCCCCACCACCAACAACAACAGCTTACGAGACCACCAACAACAACGACACCGACGACGTCGATGATAAAGACTAGTAAAACATATAAACGGACTGTGAATAGTAATGATGCGATATAAGCATAAATATCAGTACAAATTCCGAGATATGTGCAGCGCCGCGCTTAGAGACTACTGGAAGCTAATTAAAGAAAGGTGGTCCACAGGATCCATGCCCAGTAAATATTCACAATATGTACACATTTTCTTAGATCTCTAAATGAAAAGGAAGGCGACAATGAAGCGACTAATGAACGTATACATCTGGACACTATGGAAGAGACTCACATACTTAATAATCCCATAACAGGCAAAGATAGATGCATGTATCTAAAGCTATAAAAAGTCGAAAACATAATAAAGCGGCTGGAGTAGACGAAATACAAATGAATACATCAAACCTACAGAACACATAATGACAAATATATACATACACCTATTCAATAAAGTATTAGACTCAGCACATGCCCCAGACGCTTGGACTGAGGGTATCATCATACAACTATATAAGAGAAAAGGCGATGCGAATGACCCAAAAGTTTATAATCCAATTACACTACTCAGCTGTCTAGGAACAATTATTTACGTCAATAAAAAGTAATAGAATAACCAGTTTTCTAGAGAATGGCAATAACCTATGCGAGAACCAAGCCGGCTTCAGAAAAGGATATTCTACCAGTAATACTATTTTCTCACCATAATCAACGTATTTAAGAATAAAAAGAAGTGATTATTTTGTTGTTTCGTGAGCTTTGAAAAGGGCTTTGATTCGGCATGGCGTAACGATCTTTTGGATAAAACTCGGCCAGCATAAACTAAAAGGTCATATATTTCTAGTAATACAAAGTATTATAATAGCATAAAATAAAAAATCAAGCTCAATAACAAATTCTCAGATACACTTAGCTGCAAATGGGGATTCCGACAAGGCAAAAACTTCTCCAAGGTGCTATTTGCTATATACCTAAGTGACTTAGAAAGCTATTTAATTAACCAGAACAGCCAGCATTAGACTTACTTGACCTAGAAACTGAGGGTAACTACTCTACCTATTATATTTATATGCTGACGACACATTCATATCTACTTAGAGCTTACTCAAATTCCTGTCTTAAATACTGCGTTAAATTTATGACATAATGTAGTCCTGTTCAACCCATATAAATACAACGTGCATGATCGCCACCACGTTGCTATATAATTATAATGTATTCAACGAACGAATATGGAAGGTTATCAAAATGAAATTGGAGGAGACCCTTCCCCGCTTGATTGTGCGATATGAGTATAGGAGCCAATGAAACGCATGTATAATGTAATATGCCGCCAGTTGTCGCACATCTATATTGCCTTCATCCATGTATATGGCGGTCTTCACATATGACTATAATAATTGTAAATAATAATGATAATGTACAATTGTTACTCTGTCTACTATAAGATGTACTATCTTCTCTCTCCATATGGCATGTATGTATGACCTGGGTGTAATAAAATTCAGTTCAGTTCAGTTCAATTCATTTATACTAGCAGAAAGCGCAAACAAACTAAAAATAGAACAGCGTATGATTACACACTGGATACAACTTATATCAGAAAAATAAACAAAATTAGCATCAAGATTACATGCTAAATGATTATAATCACAATGGCAAAACATATCAGTGGCCAATGTGACTGAGTGATTTCACCGCTGGTGAAGTCACTGTGTCACAGTGGTTGTCATTATTTTCACTGTATTTTAATTTTAGATATTTTATTGCGGCAACGTTAAGTTTAATGACGTACATGTATGGATGCCATTTCATGCATGAGTTAGTGCAATAGTTAACATGCACTAGCGGCGTAGTAATATTTCACAAATTTACATGAACATTCCTGCAAAGTGTATGGCAAGGGTTGTCTAGGCTGTATTCGTGATGGGTATGTGTAGATAACTACAAAACAAGGACGAAATGTACGTGTGATTGGTTAAATCGATGGCACTATTTTTCTCTGTGCGCGTGGTTACCGAAAACAGTTCGCGCAAGTAGTCCACGATAGGTCCGAGTTATGTAGCATATGTCATTCGCCATATGGAAGCTGTTGGGACCACACCACATGCGTCTGCTTCTGCCATTTAGCAGCCACCATCAACAGGTTGATTATTATACTACTGTAGAGTGCGCATGACAATGTTAAAACCCATGTCTTTTTGTGGTTTTGAATTTTCTTTTACAACAAGGTTCTGTGCGCTTACTGTGTGAGAGACTTGAATATGTCGAGGCTCTCAGCTTGTACTGTAGTTGCTGGTAAGGCGTTCAGCTTGAATGACACAATCGGTCCAAAACCACACGTGCTCCCGAGAGCTGTACATCTGTATACAAAGGGGTGGGGGATTATTTTTGAAAATTTACAACCCTAATGACTGGCTCGGTAAATCGAACGAGTCATTCCGGTGATAAACCCCCAAAACCAACCTTCTCTCTTTTAACATGGTTGCTGGGTAATGACTTCAAATTTAATGCAGAGTTTTAACAACAGATCAGTGGTTGCGCAATGGGCAAACGTTTCAGTCCCCGCTTTGACAACATTTACATGGCCGAGCGGAGGATGGTGCCCTACACAGGTGCAGCACACGTCCTCTCAGTTTCAACAGATACCCTGATAATATCTTTTTAATCTGGTCACACACAATGGATGCATTTATAGGTATAGGTAAATTTCCTGAATTCCTACAAATTCTAAACAAACATGATACTGACATTAAATTGAAAGCATCCATCAGTGCTAACTCACTGGACTTTCTGGATGCCACGGTATACAAAGGTTCAAAAGTTGATGTATCTCGTTATCTAGATCATAATGTATACTTTTACGGCAACAGACTTACACCAGTTGCTACTCAAAATGTCGTTCCACCCACCTCACACTTTTGATGGGTTGATAAAATCGCAAATTATCAGATTTCATAGAAACTATAGTAACAAGAAAGCACTGGATTCGGCCTGTAGTTCTGTACTATTTCAAGCTCTGAAACCTAGAGTCTACAGACCTCACTTTCTATGAACAATTCAGTCTGGTATACATTGTATAAGATAAACTTGGATCAATATAATAAAGTGGATAACGCCAACATAAAAATTTGGTATAGTCGATAGGCACCTGGAAATGGTGAATCCCGAAAATTCGGAAAACAAATAAGTAAGTTGGAAAAATTGATTCCGAATCAAGACAAATTCACGAGCTACCAAGCCAATGACAAGTTTCGATTTCAATCAAGCCTTACTCGTGATACTGAAAACTTCATCTACCTACTAGGATACAAAGTATGTCAAAAACAATATGTAGGTCAAGCAAAGGCTTATTCCCCGCGTGCGCGCAACCAGACGCATTCAGGGCATACGAGTAAATGAAGATACCACTGTAACTGCCCACTTTAAACGTTCGGGTCACATAAATAATCAGGACTTAGAAATCTTTCCCATTGAACAAACACCTCTACAAGACACTGAGAATGAAACAGAAAATCACTGACTGTTTCGAGACGATTTTGTGATTAAATGCCTAAAAACTAAATTGGCTTCTAGATTAAATATGGATACAGGGCTACCGGATAAAGAGCCGGTAATGCATTTTGTCCTCACATACAATAGCAGAAATGTAGAACTTGCCAAAATGTTCAAGGAAGTGTATGCTAACTTACAAACCAAATTGCAAATGGGGATTCCTGACCAGTTATTGCGTATAAGAAAGAAGTTATTGCTTATAAGAAAAACCCTAATCTATATAAGTTTGCAATAAACGATGAAGACAACCAGCAGCTAACCAAATGAAACAACAACTCTCAGGTAATAAAATAAATAAGAAATCCCCTGTTTTAAGGAAGCTGAGCCAGTGCGTTTGATAATTTAAAAAAACCTACGTATTAGCGAGTGCCAGTCAATTATTCTATTATTTAAAAAGACTAAATATGCACACATCACGATACTGTCATGCAGGCAACTCTAGTTCTCTATGTAAATACATGGGTTTGCATTTTGATACAGTGGCGTAATAGAACACGCTTTCATAAAGCAGTTCATTGAGGAGACGTAGACGTAATACAACTAAGAAAAGTGGGCCTCACAGAAAAGAGATATAACCAATGTAAAGCAAGAGTAAGCCAGATTGGGAGGCAACTGCTTCAGCTGTGCAAAAATATGAATTTATTTATATTAAACGGAAGGAGTGGACATGATAAATAAATAGGAAAAATAACAATGACAAATGAGAGTGCCCTAGCCTATATAATATGGAACACACAATATATTGAAATAGTAAGACTTCAATGTAGATGATTTTAATCCGATAATATCTGATATATATTGTGCTATAAAGTTAACTATTGAACAAAATGATATATCTAAAAAATATCCTACCCGAAACACCATGGAAAATTTCATCCTGACCCGGGTGGAAGAAGATGAAAATAATAACAAGAAAAATGGAAATGTCCCCAAGAATGATAATCGCTTTATTAAATGGAATGCAAACAAAAAGTTACATTTTGTCCAAAACCTAGACCAGTACCATTAGAAACAATTTACCAAGAGTTGTCTTCAATACAGCAAAATGGACTAGACAGCTGATAAACAAAACTGTGCATCTAATTGGCGATCTATTTATCAAAAACGCCAAAACTATTTTTGGATACCGCAAAGCGTATAAAGGAAAAATAGAAATAAATAACAAATCTTGCTTCGGACCTGAATGCAAAAAGAAGCGTAGAGAATATAATAAAATAAGAAAGCTATATATTTTCACCCAAAAAATTGATCAACCAAAATTCTGAATAGATTTTCCAGAGCTTACCACCATAGAACCCATTGGCGAAATCTGTTTTGAAATATGTCAAGCAGCTAAACAGGGGTAGCAGTTTGACAATTTCTGGTACATTTTTCATAAAATCCCACATTTTCATGCAAAAAATTGATGAATCAAAATTCTGAATGGATGTTCTAGAGCCTGTGGCCATAGGATACGTTCAGCCTAATTTGGTTAAAACCGATCAAGATGGTAAAGAGAAGCAATTTGACAATTTCCAGTACATTTTTCATAAAATCTCAGATTTTCACCCAGAAAATTGATGAATCAAAATTCGGAATGGAGGTTCTGGAGCCTATGACCATTGGGTCTTTCAGCCAAATTTGCGTGAAATCGCTCAGAATGGTAAGGAGAAGCATTTTGACAATGTCCGGTACATTTTTCATAAAATCTGAGATTTTCACCCAGAAAATTGATGAATCAAAATTCTGAATGGATGTTCTGGAGGCTATGACCATCGGGTCGTTTCAGCCAAATTTGGTTGAAATCGCTCAGAATGGTAAGGAGAAGCAATTTGAGAATTTCCGGTAAATTTGTAATAAAATCTATGATTTTGACTCAAAAAATGGAGGAATCAAAATTCCGAATGGAAGTTCTGGAGCCTATGACGATCGGGTCCTTTCAACCAAATTTGGCTGAAATCGGTAAAAATGGTAAGGAGAAGAAGCATTTTGACAATTTCCGGTAAATTTTTAATAAAATCTAAGATTTTAACCCAAAAAATTGATGAATCATAATACCGAATGGAACTTCTGGAACCTCTGACCATTGGGTCCTTTCAACCAAATTTGGTTGAAATCGCTCAGAATGGTAAGGAGAGGAAGCAATTTGACAATTTCGGGTACATTTTTAATAAAATCTAAGTTTTTCACCCAAAAAATTGATGAATCAATATTCTGAATGGAGGTTCTGGAGCCTATGACCATTGGGTCCTTTCAGTCAAATATGCTTGAAATCACTCAGAATGGTAAGGAGAACCATTTTGACAATTTCCGGTACATTTTCATAAAATCTAAGATTTTCACCCAAAAAATTGATGAATCAAAATTCTGAATGGAAGTTCTGGAGCCATTGGGTCCTTTAAGCCAAATTTGGTTGAAATCGCTCAGAATGGTAAGGAGAAGAAGCAATTTGACAATTTCCGGTAAATTTTTAATAAAATCTAAGATTTTGACTCAAAAAATTGAGGAATCAACATTCCCAATGGAAGTTCTGGAGCCTATGAGGATTGGGTCCTTTCAACCAAATTTGCTTGAAATCACTCAGAATGGTAAGGAGAAGAAACAATTTGATGA
Organism: Chaetoderma sp. LZ-2023a; assembly: GCA_034401795.1. Classification (NCBI taxonomy): domain Eukaryota; kingdom Metazoa; phylum Mollusca; class Caudofoveata; order Chaetodermatida; family Chaetodermatidae; genus Chaetoderma; species Chaetoderma sp. LZ-2023a. Next base: position 12,084,199 of record CM067361.1, on the reverse strand, counting down.
TTTCCGGTAAATTTTTAATAAAATCTAAGATTTTGACTCAAAAAATTGAGGAAACAAAATTCCGAATGGATGCTCTGGAGCCTATGAGGATTGGGTCCTTTCAACCAAATTTGGTTGACATCGGTAAAAATGGTAAGGAGAAGAAGCATTTTGACAATTTCCGGTAAGTTTTTTAACAAAATCTATGATTTTGACCCAAAAAATTGATGAATCATAATACCGAATGGAGCTTCTGGAACCGCTGACCATTGGGTCCTTTCACCCAAATTTGGTTGAAATCGCCCAGAATGGTAAGGAGAGGAATCAATTTGACAATTTCGGGTACATTTTTAATACAATCTAAGTCTTTCACCCAAAAAATTGATGAATCAAAATTCTGAATGGAGGTTCTGGAGCCTATGACCATTGGGTCCTTTCAGCCAAATTTGCGTGAAATCGCTCAGAATGGTAAGGAGAAGCATTTTGACAATATCAGGTACATTTTTCATAAAATCTCAGATTTTCACCCAGAAAATTGATGAATCAAAATTCTGAATGGATGTTCTGGAGGCTATGACCATTGGGTCCTTTCCGCCAAATTTGCTTGAAATCGCTCAGAATGGTAAGGAGAACCATTTTGACAATTTCCGGTAAATTTGTAATAAAATCTAAGATTTTGACCCACAAAATTGAGGAATCAAATTTTGAATGGAATATCTAGAGCCTACGACCATAGGATACGCTCAGCCAAATTTGGTTGGAATCGTACAAGCGGGCAAATGAGGAGTAGCATTTTAAAGCAAATGCTGATGGACGATGGATGGACGACAGACGGACGGAGGGACGATGGACGGTCACCACGGCATAAGCTCACTTGGCCTTTCAGGCCAGGTGAGCTAATAATAGACCTAAGATACATGCAGAATAGAGAGAAATATTATCAGAATCACAGACAGGTTTTAGAAATGGAAGATCAACTGTAGACAGTATATTCTCTCTGCACCTAATAAATGAGTTGTTACGTCTACAAAAGAAAAACTCTTGTGCTGCTTTATAGATTTTAAAAAAGCCTTTGATACTGTATGACGTCATGGTCACTGGACCAAGCTTCTAAGACGTAACATATCAGGCAAATGTTTCAACGTAATTAAAAATATGTATAAATCAATCAAATCATTTTTGTGTCAACAAATCAGAATCAGATTATTTTTGGTGCAGAATTGGTGTACGACAGAGAGAAACCCTTTCGCCGTTCTTATTCTCCATATTTTAAAATGATCTAGAACAATATCTGCAAGAACATTCCATCTCTGACCTGTCATCACTAACTGAAGTTGCCTATGAAAACCTAAATTTTTTTCTATAACTTGTAATCCTTCTCTATGCAGATGACACCCTGATTATGTCAGATTCCGCACAATCACTTCAAACAACATTAGATGTGTTTTGTGACTACTGCTTAAGATGGCAACTAAAGGTAAAATACTGAAAAACAAAAATAATGATATTCTCTAGAGAAAGACAACACAGACATTTAGAATTTTATATGGGAGGCCAAAACATTGAGATTACTGATGAATTCTTCTACTTAGGTGCTATCTTTAAAAATAACCATAGTTTTTTCACAAGTCGCAAACGAAATCTAAATCAAGGAATAAAAGCAATGTATGCATTAATTAAAAAGATAAATGAAAATGATATACCTTTTGATCTACAATGTAAACTTCTTTTAGTATGATGGTCGTCCCTGAACTGCTATATGCCTCAGAGGTATGGGGGCTTTGAGAACACAAAATTATTTTAAAAAACTGTCAAATAAAATTCTACAAAACTATGTTGAAAATGAAAAGGAGTACTCCGAATGTCACAGTTTATGGTGAGACTGGCACCTACCTATTAGATATTTTAATCAAGTACACTATGGTTAGGCTCTGGATAGACATTATTAACTCAGGCTATAGCAAATTATCATCCATGTTATACTTCATTGCCGTAGACTACACAAGACACAATAATTATAAGATAAAATGGATGGAATATATAGAAAATATCCTAATGACAACAGAAAACATCCATATCTTAGATGCGGAAACTATCAATAACAAAAACAGGTAATGAAGCAGATTAAGAAAACCGTACAGACTCAATTCGATAACAAACTGGATACATGAAATACAGACATCAACTAGGTTAACTTTTCATGCAAAAATAAAGACCACTATTAAATTAGAGCCACATCTAACAGTACTGCCATATAAGGAAGCCATTACACTGAGCCACTTTAGAACTTTAAATCACCAACTAGGCATTGAAACTCAGATGGGTTGGAATAGAGAGAGCTGAGAGACTATGCGAAAGATATAACGCTGTAGAAGATGAGAATCACTTCTTATTTTACTGCCAAAAATTGTACAATGAACGGCAAAAATGCATTCCAAATTATTATGCTGTAAGCATCAATGATGAAAAGACAAAGGCGCTATTATCCCAATGCAATAAACCTGTTTTGATTACATTATGTAAATATATTAGATTATCAAAGAAGCGAACGTGTAACAGACACCTTACACCTGTATACATTTAAAGGAATGCTAATCTCATCTCACATATTGTATTGCATCAATAGATTGTGGTATATATATTCCGTAGCATTCATAGCATGTCACTTTCACTTGTCTGTACCAGGATTATCTGCTTTGTAATATCGCATACATGTTGAACAGTGATCTCCATCTAGCGATAGTGAGCGATAGTGTGTGATGTCATGCAAGTAACAATGCATTACATTCTTTATTACGTAATAATAATATTGCTGAATATTTTGGAACTAATTTGACTATGGCAGCAACAACTCCTGACCAAATTAGTTTCAGAATATTTAACAGCTTACCTGTATGGTTGCTTTTATACCGCATTGTCAAACTATAGATGTCACCCCTATGACTGAGCGGGTATACCGAGGCAGACGTGCTAGTTTTGGGTTTTTTTGGGGGGTGGGGGGGTGGGGGGGGGTTGTTTTTTTCTGAGTGGTTGAAAGGTAAACCATGACCGCCATCCTAGGCTGGAGAAACGTATCACTATTTAGCTACTCAAGCTTGAATATCTGTTGTTAGCGGCACGATAAAAAGCTGAAAATGCTTGCATAGTTTATGAGTCGCCTATTAGATCATCTGTGTAGCTATCATGAGATCAGGTTACTTATCCTTTAATATATCCATAGATCCACTAAGGTGTGAGAATATGGTGTTGAGTATATTGGGACTAGACTGACTGGGGATAATTGTTGCCTAAGACAGCATCAACATCAGACTGGTTCGAATATATTCGGCAGCTTATCTGATCACGATTTTGGAACACGAATGCAAAGATAACAGTGTTCTAAGGAGAAATGTTTATTCCATGTAAACGTTTTTAAAAATATTACTCCACCGCCACTATATGATGTAAATAGATTCACCTCCATATGCAATTGTATAGCCCGGAAGAAATACAGAGAACTTGAACTTGAGAACCACGACCGAACGACGACGGTATGAGACCCTGTCTGGCATGAATTGATGACTCAGGGTCACCCACCCGTCACTAACATCATACTGAATAATATCAACGTCCATCACATATATCACACACATACACACACGCACGCACGAACACACAAATACGCGCACACGTGTGTCGAGTAAAATGGTCCCTTTAGACAGGTCATGTACAGTACAGGTACCATTAAAAATGACACGTAGTACAATTTTGGAGGAAATAATTTTGAAAATATTTTGTCAAATAGGATTGTGGATATCTGAAGTAGCAACGACTTTCAGTAAGCCTTTTTTTTTACTTCTCCCATTGCTTCTGCTAAAACACAAGGAATGGACAATTGAATTCTAACCATTGTACCCGAGATACCAAAAAGCACCACAATCATTTACGCTTTAATAAATATTGTTGGGTACTTTGAAACTAAATTGACTGTGGACTTTTGGGTTAGAAAAGTACCAAAAACACCACGATCCTTTAGGTTTAATAAAAATTATGTCGTGTATTTTCAAGCTAAGTTGACTGGAGGCATATGCTGCCTAAGGCAGCAACATGTTACAGTCAAAAGGGTCTCAAAATATTCAACATGCCCCATTCTTCTATATTTTATTAACCTTTTAACACTCATATCAGCCAAAAACGGCTTCTGCAGTGGTCTTGAAAAATGTCCGTTTGCAGACCAAGAGAAGAATATTTTTGTTAATGTACCACTGGAATGACTGACTCGATAACCGAGCCAGTCATTCCAATCGTAAATTTAAAAAAAATAGTCTTCTCTTGGTCTGTAAATTGACATTTTCTAAAGTTTTGGAACAGATTCAAGGGTTAAAGGTGTAACAATATAAAACTTATCCAACATGAAGAAGATCGTATTTCACTTGGAGACAAAACAGGCCCTAATGATCAGAAATAAGTTAAAATATTTCCACTCCAATTATGTTCAAAATAATCAACAGAACGTTTTATTTTGTTTTGAAAACATGCTAAGCTATTTCTGAGCGTCAAAATATAAGATCTGCATTCTGAAAACAAAGATTTAGGCCTTGTTCTTATTAGAAAGTTAATCGGGAATAACACCATATCGCTAGCGAGAAAACACCCTAATGTCATGTTCTCACTGGAGAACACAGCCTTGGTCTCTAGTGAGAGCACGGCCATAGCCTATAGTGAGAGCACGGCCTTAGTCTCTAGTGAGAGCACGCCCTTAGTCTCTAGTGAGAGCACGGCCTTATTCTCTAGGGAGAGCACGGCCTTAGACACTTAAATCATGGTTATCATACTAGTGGGCTTATCTAGGCACCTATATATTTGGACGCCATTTTGGAGGCCATCTTGGAAAATGTCTCACCATGTGTCCGTTTCACAATACCTTACATCTGAATTTTTCGTAGCCCACTTTACTCGCACTCATTCGATAATTTGAGACTAATCCGCCTCATTATTACAATATAGCAGTTTCTTACCTTGATGATGAAAATCTCGTTTGATTGCGTTGATCACAAACACGTCAGAAACAGACACTTGCACAAATGTACAGGACACAAATCAAATTCTTATTTTAAAGGTTTGAAGTACACGTGACGTGGCCTACTGAATACCAGGCTACAACACGTGATATAACGTGAAATGTAAAACCCCATATACCGTCAACGTTATCGACCTCGTCATTCATTCGAACACGCGTCATCAGAGAGAATCTATTCACACATTGTTGAATCTGGCACAGATTTGACTGATATTGCTTGGTGCATTTGACGGCGTCAATTTCCAGTCAATCTGGTTTCAAAAATATTCGAAAATGGTTTCGGAATATAAGTCCCTCCAAACTAGGTATCTGTTTTGGAAGATACGGCATGAAAACTATTAAAACGGTATCATAGTTTACTTCCCGAATCTGTGATCATGACACACCTGTCCTGAAAGACCACCTTGTATTTCACGAATCTGAGGTCAATAAGGACAGGTGGTCATCAGCTCCAGGTAACGATAGGGAATAATGGTGTAGTATTAAACGTTGGCCAGTAACGCGTCGCCAATTAGCCATTAGAACACAAAAAGCCGAATTCGTGAACTCATTTACAATTTAATGAATGTTAAGTTGGATATTTTAAAATTAATTTGACCGGAAACTGTTGGCAAATTTGTTTCGAATAGGCTATTAAACAGTCTGTCTGTATAGTTACCTTGAAATTGTGATTCTGACATGTTGAGATAGGCAGTCTTAAAAATGAAAATATATCTTTAAAACAACTATATGAGGGGCCCAATAGACAGTTGGCCGCTCCATTCATGTAGGGGAATGAGTTCCCAAGTTGCGCTAAAAGATTGTGAAGAGATTGGAAAATATCGATCTAAGAGTTATTTGATGGAAGCTATTTGAGTTTCACAGAAGACTGATTTTGAATACTACTAGTAATTATGTAGCCAGTCTATATTAGGCACAGTATGCGTCATTGCCACTTTCACCCTCATATCAGCCAAAGACGGCTTCTGTAGCGGTCTAAAGAAATGTCCATTTGCAGAGCACGAGAATACTCTTTTTGAAAATTTACCACTGGAATGACTGGCTCGATAAACAGCCAGTTAAATAAGAAACCAGAAAAGTAAGAATTTCCTACCCCAAAAGAAATCCTAACCTAATTTTAATTTTATTATAGAAACTGACAATGAAATGGTCATTGTGCATGACAAATCCGAAATTGTGCAGTCAACCGTTAGTGGTTTACTCATGCTTGCCAGGATGCAGCATGGAATGTGCTGTCTGGTGAGATTCAGCGACGCACTTGTTTTCTCAAAGAAGACAATAAAATTCCTTTACTTATTGCATTTGAAGTTTTTGCTAATTGTTTTCGTACAATAATGCTCGCAGTCGTCGTCTGCGCGATTAGGACATTTTCCAAGGCACCGGCCTGCTGCAAGTCTGCTGGATGCGGCAGAGTAGATGCTGCCATTTGAATCAGCCAGAGTGTCATCCGCAGGGAACTGGTCCAGTACCATGTCAGTCAAGTGAATAGACGGCAGGGTGCAAGACGTGAGGACAAACACACAACCACGCAGCAGGTCTTATCCAAACACCTATATATACACAATCTCGGCTTGAAACACCTATATAACAAGAGACCCAAGGGGCCTGTGTCGCTCACCTGGAGCATTATGCATTTGTGTCACAATTGTTAGTGGGTGGTTTAGGAGTAGTCTTCCAAATGAGTTTGGGGACATTTTTGCAAGTCCAATATGGCCGCCAAACACTCTACATTTTGATTGGTCCACTTCTGCCATGTTTCTTACGTAGAGCCTTCCCTTGAAAATACTTTAATGCACTCAGTGCCTAATCATATCTCTCAAATTTCGGCCCAATCCGCTCAGTGGTTCTGGAGTCATTTTGGCAAAAATGTGGTTATCCAAGATGGCCACCATACCATTTGCCCAATCAAGTTCCCTTGAAACAAACTTGGTGCAGCTCTTGCCCTAGATGATATTTCATGCGTTTTGAATTGATCCTCCAAGTGGTTTTGGAGATTTTTAAAGACATTCTAAAGCAGCCAGTCTTTTTGACAGATTAACTTCTCTTGAACAAACTGTAATGGCCCTTAGTCCTTAATCATATATCACAAATTTCGGCTTGATCGCTTCAGAGGTTCTGGGAAAGGAGTCGTTTTTGCGAAAACGAGGTCATCCAAGATGGCCGCTGAACCATTTAGTCAATCAAGTTCCCTTGAAAAAAGTTGGGTCGGCTTTTAGCAAAGATCATATTTCATGAGATCTGAATTGATTCCTCAAACGGTTTTGGAGATTTTTAAAGACATTTCTAAAATCAACTGAAATCCAAGATGGCCGCCGACCAAATGGGCCGATCGGCTTCGTTTGAAGAAAATGGAATCTCTATGCCCTAACGATGCTTCCTGCCAAATATAATTGAAATTGGCTCAGCAGTTCTCGAGAATACATTTTACATTTCTCATTGCTTTAGTATGGGAGCCTGGGTGGGAAAATGATCCAAGACGGCCCTCAAACTGTTTATCCTACAGTTTCGAAAATTGCAAATTTGAGATCAGAATATCCCCCTGTCGGCCTCAAAATCCATCAAATAAAAAAATCCAATATGACTGCAAAACAGGCTATATTTTGATTGGCCCACCACAGCCATCTTTTTGACGTATTGACTTCTCTTGAACAAAAGTAATGGCCCTTAGTCCCTAATCATATATCACAAATTTCGGCCTGATCGCTTCAGCGGTTATGGGGAAGTCGTTTTTGCGAAAACTAGGTCATCCGAGGTGGCCATTGAAACATTTGGTCAATCAAGTTCCCTTGAACAAACTTGGTTCAGCTCTTACCATAGATCATATTTCGCGAGTTCTGAATCGATCCCTCAAACGGTTTTGGAGATGTTTAAAGACATTTCTAAAAATCGGTAGAAACCCAAGATGGCCGTCGACTAATCGGGTTAGTTTGAACAAACTTGAATCTCTATGCCGTAAGGATGATTCCTGACAAATATAATTGAAATCGGTCCAGAAGTTCTCGAAAAGAAGACATTTTAATTTTCCCATTGCTTTAGTATGGGAGTTTTTGGCGGGAAAAGGATCCAAGATGGCCGCCAAACCATTTATCCGACGGTTTAGAAAATTGCAAATTTCAAATCAGAATCCCCAAAAACCTTTATAAAAACAATTTCAGCCTCAAAGTCCATCAAATAAAAAAATCCAATATGGCCGGCAAACATGCTATATTCTGATTGGCCCACGGCAGCCATGTTTTTTGACGGATCAACTTCTCTTGAACAAACTTTACTGGCCCTTAGTCCCTAATCATATCTCCCAAATTTCGGCCTGATCCATTTCAGCGGTTCTGGAGAAGAAGTCATTCTCGCTAAAACTAGGTCAACCAAGATGGCCGCCGAACCATTTGACCAAACAAGTTCTCCTGAACAAACTTGGGTGGGCTCTTTCCCTGGATCAGGGTTCCTTCAATCACTCAAGCATCTTCGGCGCAGAAGATTTTTAAATACGTTTCTAAAAATCGGTAAACATCCAAGGTGGCCACCGGCCAAATTGGCCAATCAGCTCCGTTTGAACAAACTTGGATCCCTGTGCGCTAAGGATGCTGCCTGCCAAATACAATTGAAATCGTCCCAGCGGTTCTTGAGAAGAAGTTGTTTTAAAGGAAAAATTGATTGACGGAAGGACGACGGACACACGACGGACGGTCGCCACGACATAAGCTCACTTGACCTTTCAGGCCAGGTGAGCTAAAACTAGAGGCGTGACTTTTTCGAGAATACACCTTTAATGTAATGACCGGCCATCTTATTACGGCATCACAACGACTAGACTGTTACACAGACTCCACTTCAGAGAACAGACAGATCGAGACCCAGTCTATCTCTGTAGCAGACTGTAATAGCAACGCTGTGGATCGTGTTGATTTTTCTACCAGCTTAATCTCTGTATCACTAGCGTAATACATTAAAATCAACTCGATCCTTCGTGTGATATCACCATCTACGCAACGTCAGCAAATTCTTGACCTCATTTTGTGTGCGACATATACATTCAGAGGGACTATTTTTCTGTTAACTACTTTCCATACAAACTACTATAGGCTTTAGATCATCTAGTTTTACGTGAAATAATATTGTCAGGTATGAAGAGAGTAGCTCTCGTGTAATTTTAGGTTTCAATTCTCTCTACCACCATATTCTGGTTGAAATCACAACGCCAATGGCTACTCAATACATACGAGATACTACATGTATTTTCGATCTCGTATCGAAGGAGATCTCGTGAGATAAGAATGCTACGGTATGATCTAGTCTAGTAAGTTTGTATTCAGTAATACAATAAACTGTCGTTCGTGTCTACGCGGGTGAATGCCATTCAGCACGTAACTAAAGGGTAGTCATTTCCCGGAAATTCCATGTCAAGAATTCCCACGAAAAGCTGTCTGTCTGAATATTTTTCGCGATAATAAAGAGATTTGGACAAATTGACAGCGTAAACGTAATGATTATCGGGAATCTAACTTAAATCTACTTAAATCAGCGTTCAATAGTCTGGCAGATATACGAACATGCCCCCGTAAAACAAAACGATGTGATTCTAACGCTATCAACCAAAAACCTCACGTGATAAAAAATAATATGTTTTACAGATAGATTTTTAACAAAGTGCATGAACAGCTAGACCTCTTCTTATTCAGTGTAGAGCTGGGCGATATTGGATTTTGGTAGACGGTAACGATATCTGGACAAATACTGCGGTATCACGATATATCGTCTAGGTGATTGGGCTTTAGGATAAGATGTTTTTCAAACTGGTAATAATTGCCATGAAAACCCAACCCTTTCGAAAATCACGGCTCATACCACAAACGGAACATCTATGACATTACTGATCACCACTAGCATGAATTAGGTGACCTAAAAGCCACATGTGATATATAAAGCAAGCATTAACTTTTGTATTTTATGCCGTTCTCGCTGTTTTATTCAACCATTTAACGAATTTCTGCCGTAAAAAGAACATTCGCCATTTGTAAAAGAGAATTCCTAAAGCTCATATATGATTGGCTAAGATAGAAATAGGTCTAACGACACATTCGACTAGACAAATATAGTTAACTAGCTGTGACTATTGTCCAGTTGAATGCACTATTTTCGACTGGCAAATAATCAGGTCACTTATCTGGAGAAATCATTTTCGGGAAAAACTAGGTCATCCAAGATGGCCACCAAACCATTTGGTCAATCAAACCTTCTTGAACAAACTTCGCTTACCTCTTTCCCTAGATGATATTTCATAAGTTTTGAATCGATTCCCACAGAGGTTTTGGAGAAGATTTCTAAAGATATTTCCTAAAATCAGCCTAAATCCAAGATGGCCGCCGATCGGCTTCATTTGAACAAACTTGGATCCATATGCCCTAAGGATGCTTTCTACCAAATTTAATTGAAATCGGTCAAGTAGTTCCCCAGAAGAAGACCTTTTAAATTTCCCATTGTTTTAGTATGGACACTTTGGTGGGAAAACAATCCAAGATGGCCGCCAAACCGTTTATCAGAGAGTTTCAAAAATGGCAAATTTGAGCCCAGAATACCCAAAAACATATATAGAAACAATTTTGGCCTCAAATTCCATCAAATAAAAAAATCCAATATGGCCGCCAAACACGCTACATTTTGATTGGACCACGGCGGCCATGTTTTTTGACGGATCAATTTCCCTTGAACAAACTGTAATGGCCATTAGTCCCTAATCATATCACCACAATTTTGGCTCAATCCCTTCAGTGGTTCTGGAGAAGTCGTTTTCGGGAAAACTAGGTCATCCAAGATACCCAGCAAACCATTTGGTCAATCAAGTCTTCTTGAACAAACTTGGCTTACCTTTTTCTCTAGATGATGTTTCATGAGTTTTGAATCGATTCCTAAAGCGGTTTTGGGGACGATTTCTAAAGACGTTTCCTAAAATCGGCCGGAATCCAAGACAGACCCTCCCTCAGGAGCCTTCGACCATATGATCCTTCCAGCCAAATGTGGCTGCGATTTAATGGATGGATGGCCAAGTGAGCTAATAATAATCTCATGACATATTATTATATGTATTTTAGAAATTTGTTTTATTGGAACCACTAGCATGGTTACAGTATATACCACTATCAGAACTGTGGCCAAATGCAAATGCATGTAAATACTTTTTTCAAGTATTAGCATTTGCATTTGACGATTTCAATCCACAACTAGTTGAATTTGCATTTAAATACTTTTGCTAAAGTATTTGAAATTTCAAATAGTTTTCAAATTCAGTTTCAAATACTTTTCATATTAATAATAATAATATATATATATATATATACAGACGACTCTTGCCGTAACGGTAAAGTGTTTTGGGTGTGGAAAGGATGGACATTTCATTCGGGACTGCCCAAAGAATGGACAGGCAGTAAGAGAGGGGCCACCAACTGGTCCCGCATGGGCCCGATCAGGGGGTCCGCCAGCCCGACGCGCGATCAAGCATCCTCGCACCGACGATGATCTCGACATTGACGTCGTCGACCGACGACAGCAGGAAAGAACTATCACACCGCGCGACTGTTCCAGGAATGTCAGAAAAGACTTGAACAATCGTTTAAGAAGTAATGGCGAATATGAAGACCACAGCAGTTTTGTGTTGACCGGTGAGGGGACGGATGAAATGGGCCATTATTCATATGGTGTCGGACACAATTCATCCTCCCGCCGGAACAGCTATGCAGAAGTGGTTAGTGTACGGAGGAGTCCATCAAACGACGACGGAGGAAACCGTTGGTGAATTCACCGACCGAGCGGTTTCTAATCCCTCTGAAAATAGATAAAAACGGTCCAACGGATCAGGGTGAGTACTTGCATGCCTTAGTGGATACTGGTGCTAGTACATCCTTGATTCGCAAGGATATATGGCATAGCATGTTGAATTCTAGGCCATTGAAAAGGGCGAAGACGCTCTTGGCAGTAAATGGTTCCCCGATAGAAATTTTGGGGGAGACCCAAGTAAAATTCAATAACGCCCAACCTATTCCGAGTACGGTAGTAGCGAGAATGAGGCATGAATGTTTGCTTGGTGCTGATGCTTTCCACTTGGAAATGCAAAGATTGACTATCAGGCCAAAGTTGTAGTATGGTTTGGCCAGATATATCGCTTTAGGTATCCCTATAGGGAACAGACAAATTATGTTTATGAGAGTTGTAAAGAAACGACCGGACTTTAGGATTGGTCCCCAAAGTGAAGTGTACGGTACCAACAGGAGATGCGTTTCCTATAAGGCAGAAAGCCTACTGTCTACCACTTGCCAAGCAGTATGTAGTCAAGAATCAAGTGGCTGAAATGCTGGCAGCGGGCGTCATAAGACCGTCGTCGTCACCCTGGGCGTCGCCCATTACGTTAGTGCCCAAGAAGGACGGGGACATGAGATTTTGTGTTGACTACAGGAAGTTGAATTCTGTATGTCGCAAAGACAGTTATCCATTACCGAATATAACAGATATCTTTGACTCGATGCGCGGCGCAACAATATTTTCGACTATGGACTTGAAGTCTGGCTATTGGCAGATACCAATGGACAGCCAAGACATAGAGAAAACAGCGTTCGTTTGCAGTGAAGGTTTGTTCGACTTTTTTCGGATGCCGTTTGGTTTTTGCAACTCAGGTTGTGGGAAAATATTTGCATGTTTTTGTCGATGATGTAGTCGTATATTCAAGAAATCCGGCTGAGCATGCACAGCATTTGTGTAAGGTTATGCGTAGGATTCGAGAATACAATTTACAGGTTAAGAAAAAGAAATGCGAGTTTGCCCGCGAGTCTGTGGACTTGTTGGGGTATCATGTTTCGGCACTAGGAGTGGCTCCTCAGGTTCAGAAGGTCAACGTCATAAGAGAAATGTCACCGCCATGCGACGTGGGGGAGGTGAGAAGTTTCCTTGGAGCTACATGTTATTACCGCTCTTGTGTGCAAGGCTATGCCGAAATTGCTAAGCCTTTGATAGAATTGACTAAGAAGTATAAACGTTTTGAGTGGGGTAAGGAGGAACAGCAAGCGTTTAAGAAATTACAAAACTTGCTGTGTAGTGAGACGGTTCTCACCTATCCAAATTTAAATGATCCGTATAAACTATATACTGATGCATCAAGCTATGCGATAGGTGCAATATTGGTACAGGTAGATGATAAGGGTATAGAACGAGTGATACAGTATGTAAGCTCGACCCTGAAGGACAGTCAGCTAAACTGGCCTGTAATAGAAAAGGAAGCTTATGCTCTGATATATGTATTGAAGAAGCTTAGACCTTATCTATTTGGCACGCAGTTCACCGTGTATACTGACCACAAACCCCTAAAGAGTTTGTGGGAGAAGTTAAGAACACGAAAGTGCAGCGCTGGGCGGTGCTGATTGCCGAGTACGGATGTAAGATTGAATACATCCAAGGCTCGAAGAATATTCGAGCGGACATGTTGTCCAGGTTACGTCGTCCAGTGGAGATCGCCACCTTAGACACAGCCGATTTTGTCATACCGGATGTAGACGAGGGTGCATTACCGCATGTCCCTCTCGAGGTATTCGACATTCCCTACGACGAGTTGTGTGCCGAGCAGACCAAGGAATACCCGGAGTTGTTCAAGAACACCCCGGAGGAGTATATGGTCAAGAACGGTATTTTATATTCTTTAATTACGCCTTCAGCATTGGACGCTGAGTACCCCAGAATCATGTTACCTACCCTGTTCCATGAGAAAGTGCTCCGGATGGCTCACGAACGAGCCTGTCACCAAGGCCTGCAGAAGACCATCGGTATGGTAAGAGATTCGTTTGTGTGTACGTCTTTAAGGAAAGACGTGGTACGTATGCTAGAGACCCGTCACTACCCAACCAAGGTACAGTGAGATGCCCATGGCTAATTATCCGAGTCAGATAATCAGCATGGATTTGATAGGTCCACTGTTAGAGTCGAGTAAAGGTAATGTGTATATCATGACGGTAGTCGATCACTGTTCTGCGTGGGCAGAGGCATATCCGATTCCAGCTAAGACATCTCAAAATGTTGAAGACAAGTTCTTCAATGAGTACGTCGCTCGTCATGGTGTCCCTGAGATCGTGATAACCGATCAGGGAAAAGAGTTTTGCTCTAAATCTCTGGAAGAGAGATTCAGAGAGCATGGGATCGATCATAGAAGGTCGGGTCCTTACCACCCACAAACTAATGGGCGTACCGAGAGGTTCAATCGGACCCTTAAGGACTTACTCCAGAAAGGGGTGAACAATGCTTCTCGCATGTGGGAAGACGAATTGGGTGCGGCATTAACAGCTTACCGCAGTACTCGTCATTCCACTACTGGTTATATGCCATTTTATCTGACATACAGTCGACGGGCAAGACTTCCATTTGCTATTCCAATAGACGCGTCGCAGGATCTTGGTGAGAGACTGACCTGTCTCAACAATGCCCTACTGCACGCTCGTATGGAAATGGCTATGTCTCGTGAAGTCCACCGTGAGCAGATTGACAAGCATGCACACGCTGGTGTATTTAAGGTGGGTGATTCAGTGGTCGTAAAGGCGGAGGAACGCATGAAGTTGACCTCTCGCAGTGACCCCGAATATGAGATCTTTAAGATCAACGGGCATGTGGCTCATGTCCGCCATCAAAGGTCTGGGAAGGTGCGTCTACTGAATATATCTAAGTTACGCGTAGTCGACTCAGAAATGTGCTGGGACAAGGTACGGCCACGCCCTGTTCGTAATCCTGCGAAGGGTATGAAAGATAGCCATCATCCAAGGGTGATGTTGCTCCCGAGGTCCGAAGAAGGGCCGGAATCCCACCCTAAGGCGACCCTCGATAGAAGAGCTCGTAGGAAGCGACCAGCTTCTGATAACGAACCAAGGGTGAGCAAGGTGGGTAGGATGGTTGATAATAACATCAGTCAACCTGGTACGAGTGAGAATCGAAACCATGAGTCACCGATGGAAACTCACGTGGCTCCTCAAACTGTCGTGATGGACAGCTCAGAGGAGGTACCCGAGAGTGTGCCAGAACCAATGGAAACGTTGCCAGCGCCGCGCTACTTTCTGCGCAAGCGCAGCCATGTGCCTGATGTCGAAACCAACAATAAGCGACTCAGGATTGGCGCGTTCGGCCGCGCCCTGTACGATGAATTCATCGATCATATAGAGGCAGTTATACTGCGCCGTAGCCGCCGATAGTTTTCCTTCTGCCTATAGTTTGTACCAGTAAACATCGCAATAGTGTAGCATCAGTGCTTCAGTTAGGAATACTTAGAACATGGCATGGGAATCCGTTAAGCTCGAGTTCGCTCGGATAACCAGCAACGCGTATCCGCCAACGCGGGGGTCACAGTTTGCAGCCGGATATGACTTGTATAGCACCTATGATTACGTGATACCGGCTTGGGCCAAGATGGTCGTGAAAACGGACCTTCAAATTGCGGTCCCGAAGGGGTGTTATGGATGGGTAGCGCCTAGGTCGGGGTTGGCCGCTAAGCATTTCATAGATGTGGGTGCGGGAGTAATCGATCAGGATTACCGTGGGAATGTAGGTGTGGTCCTATTTAACTTTGGCCGGGATAGCTTTCGCGTATGGAGGGGTGACCGGATAGCCCAGCTAATAATGGAGATGATAGTTATACCGGACATAGTAGTGTGTAGTGCTGGATCAGACCGAACGAGGAGCGAGTGGCTTTGGTTCCACGGGGGTCAGATAAGGGTCGATAAGACCCACGAGCCCTGCATTGTTAGTATATTGACAAACACTACCAATTGTAAGTGTAATATTCAACTATCAGAATCAAACATAACCGCTAGGGAATTACTTGTCAAATAATAAAATAGGCATTGTGTTGCAAACGTTCGCTGAAACAATGGATATACACTGCGACGGATGACTGACCGACCGGTGTGTGGTGAGTAATGGAGTGTATGCATTAATGTCTGGTGAATGTGGTTATAGTGGGAAGGGCTGGCAATTCGAGCCTGTTGCGTCTTACAGTCGGACGTACACTCGGGTTAGCCTGGCCATTGAGAAGCCCCACTTGGATGTGACCGGGTTCTTAACCAGTCCATGATAGTAAATCATTTAAAAATGCAACCCTGGAACCATTTACAAAAGTCCAAGTACGTGCCGCTAGCACCATTATCCGCGATCGACCCAGTGATGGTCGATGGCATTGTAGTACGCTCTTTCGTATCGTATTCAGTGGGCTCCTCTGTTGTGGTGATTGTGATAGTGCTTATATTATATAAATGTGGTATTTTGAACCGAATGTGGATTTGGATCAAATGCAAGCCACCTGCGGCCCATAGTAGTGCGCCACGTCATATTCATCCTCCACGACCGCGGGGAACTGCAGCCCTGCCGGTAATGGTGGAGATGTTGGCCGGGTCGTCGCCTAACGCTGTTGCCAGGACTGAGATCGAACCGACGGCTGACCATGGGATAGACGTGGAGCTATACAATGACATTGGTACACATAACGTGGATCTTAGTGACCGATTGGAATCATCCCAATGACATTTTGGAGTTAATTTCATATGCTGTGTATGGAACACTCAGTGGTAGAAGATTGACTTTATACTATTCTAGTAATAATTGCACATCATTTGTAATGGTATTTGCACTGTGGATTTATATGGTACTGATGTTATCGTATTAAGAGTATTATATTTATATCTTAATGATGCTATTAATGTGTTTCCGGGGATGGTCATTTGCGCATGATATTCCATTACCCAGACAAGTTTGTAATTTGTATAGGATTATGCTGTTTTCCTATGTTTCCGGGGACAGTCATTTGCGCATGACATTCCATTACCCGGACATGTTTAGTTAACAGTGTTGGAATTAAGATATGATGTAGTCGGATGTATGACATAGTCTGGAGGACTCTGGTAGGGCGTGGTTTAGGTTGTTGATGGTGCACAACGAGTTAATTATCACTCTCTTTAGGCCTTAAGAGACGGCTAATTAACTTCGGTTGAGGGGCATGTGTAGATATGGGATTGTCTTGTGGGAAGTCATGACCCCGCTGGACATCTTATATGTACGAGTAAGTCCCGAGTAAAATTCAGGTGTGAATACCAGGTGAGCTAATAGACTATGTCACCATGTATATTAAGATGTACCGATCAGCGGCTATGTTTACATAGTTACTAGCACTGATCATCATCTATACTTAGATGCATTACCAGCATCTTATTATTTGGATATATATTATCAGCACTGGATGACTGGCAGAAGGTACGTCAGCTAGTGCGCAGGTACCGCTTCGCAGATAGTGAATCGAGTATGGTTAGCACCAGGTTGGAATCAATCAAAGAGATTAGATAGGGCAAGGGGACTTAGTTAGTTACGTAGCGGTCTGTGTTCTCACGGAGCGTGGGATCAGATAAGCCGAAAATAATCCAGCCATGAGGAATGGTAACTCGTGTGCCGATTAACTCTAGCATCCTACAAGTTGTCGACTAATAGGTAAGGAACATGACATGGACAGTGTAGCGTCATGTATGCATTAGGCACGCAATCGAAAGATATTATCAAAAACATATTAATTGTATAGGCGTGCTAATCCACCGGTAAGCCTTGCTATCAAACAAGCGTTCGTCATTCGTGGCAGGGCATCCGTCAGAAGAGGCATGGTAATCCAGCCCAAACCCTTGTTATCAAACAGGCATTCGTCATTCTTGGCAGGTCATTCGTCAGGAATGACATGGGAAGCCAGCTGGAATTCTAAAATAAAGTTAGGGGAACGACAGATCCCATCACTCAAGAACCAGCCAAACCGCAGGTGCTAGGTAGAAAGCACCCTCCCGGGAAGGGAGGGTCGGGGTCTTGATTGGTCAAAATGATGTCATAATCCAATGAGAATCAGAGCAACCTCCGGCGGTGCGAAACCAAGATGGAGGGAGAATAGAAACTGCGATAGTACATAAGGGGGACTTTAACTTTAATCGAGAGTTCGGTCCGCTTCGCACCTTGTGAAACTCTTTGCTGAATGGTTTTAAGTAGGCAAGAGCTGGTTGAAAGTTAGGGAAGCTTAGGAAACATTGAATTGTAATATTTACTGATTGTAAATAGATCGCTAGGTAACAGTAAAAGTTACCAACTTTGTAGGTTTATTGTATAGTTAAAGTTAGCAAGTAAAACGATCACCTTGTGATATATACAAGGCAAAAGTTTGTCATATATTTGTTGTTATTCTGGAGAACACGGAAGACCACCGTGTCGAACCAATCGTTCTGAAAACGCGCATGTAGATCAGGCCCAGGCACTAATATAAATATCGGCAGGTCCCTGTACCTAGGAGGCGAGCTAGTGTCACGCTCCATCTTCATCGGTGGAACCGGTTGTCGCAGCAACCATCCGTACAAGGTTTGATCGAAGGAGGTAGGGCACACGTCATCAACAAGGATAGACAACCCGAAATCTTCAATGTGACGACGCAATGGCATCAACGCTTGACTGCAATACGTCGTTACGACACCCATTTACTGTGATTGTCTGCGTTCCAACGCAGTGCGGTAAAACTGAGATGATAAAAGCACTAATAAGAGATCCCTATGCCATTACTCCCCCTCCACAGAGGAGTGTGTGCTGCTACGGTGCGTGGCAAGATGGGTATAACGATTTGGCAAAAGAAGTTGAATTTAAAGAGGGTGTGAATGTTGAACTAGACAGAAGTTGCAGAGCAGTGGTGGTGCTCGACGATTTGATGAATACATGCGACGAGAATGTAGCTGACCTATTTACAAAACGTTCTCACCATGACAATTGTAGCGTAATATCTGTCGCACAAAATCTGTTTCACAAGTCGCGCAATTAACGCGACTTATCAGTTAACTGTCACTACATGGTATTGTTTAAGAATCCATGTGATGCGTCATCCATTCGTTCTTTATCTAATCAGATGTAACCAGGCAATACAAAGTATTTGATCGAATCATATAAGGACGCTACACGAGAACCTCACTCATATCTACTCCTAGATTTGAAACAGACGACACCTGACAATATCAGACTCCGTTCATCTGTTCATCCGAAGGAGGGGTGCTACGTTTACATACCTAAGAAAAACGGCATCACGTAAAACGGAACGCTATTTACCTATGCTGCAATATTTGGCTAAAGTAAAGCTTTCAATCAGAAATGATGTAATCAAACAGTGTTCGAACGAATTGGTGGATGTACTATGCGAATCATGCCTAAACGTATTACGTGGGAATGTTCATCTCACTAAAATACGACACAAGCAGCTGAGTAAATACAAAGCGAAAATGCGTACGGTGAATAGTCGCGGTGTACCATATGCACGTAAAAGAAAATTGCTACAAACAGGCGGATTTTTAGGCAATGTGCCTATTTCCGTATATGCTGATGCTTTAGTTACAAAGTGTATAGACATAATGTTCCAGTGGAGAAGATTACAGAACTCTACGCTCATTAAAATAATTCGTCAGGAAATTAAAGATCTTATTGACGAGGGGTACGCATACGATGTAGCAGTCTTCTCAGCTTTTCGAAAAAGAGAGTTTCTGATCAAGAAGTACATAAGGAACCATCTAGTTGCTGAGGATAATGATGATGATTCTGTCGGTGATAGATCTGATCCATAAGGAATCCGTCATGGATAAAATGGATCTCCATAACATTGACTATTTGTTTATGCTACATCAACTATACGTGTTATCATATGTAATATTTACTTCAATGTAAAAATATGGATACAAAAAACCCATTGTTTTTTCATGCGCGTGTTTGATGATTGTAGCTGCCCAGCCAGGTCCCCCCACATCCCTCAATATACAAATCGGAGTGCTGTTGTACTTAGGGGTGGTGGCGGTGGGGTTGGCGGTTGATAAAAATAGGTGTTGTGGTGGATGATGGGGTGGGATTAATGCTTGGTGGTGGGCGTTGGTGCTTAGTGGGTGGTGGTGCTGGTGGTGATAGAGGGATGGTGATGGTGATGGTGGTGGGGATGGTGATGATGGTCGGTATTGGTAGTAGGTGGCTGCGGTCGCAATGTCCAGACAATGGTTATCCAACTATATTATTTTTGTTGTCGGGGTCTCATTGAATAGGTACTCATAATGCATTCATACTGTGTGTACCCGGACATGGTAATTTTTCCTAGTTTTATTACCTTCAACTGGCTGACTGGCGAGGTGTTTCAGACATTCCAGGGATCGACTTCCTAGCAAAATATTTTGGAAACGATTTGAGCGAAAGTTGATGCAGACAGGCAAATTATTTTCAAAATATTCACTAAATATCATGGAAATGATTTGATAGAAAGTTGTCGCTAACACCGCAGTCACATTTTTTTCAAAATATTCGTACAACGCACATTGCCGACCTTGTAAACAAGTATGCTAGTATACCTCATCCCTCGTGCCAGGCAGCACCGCGCTAGCATACCTCATCCCTCCTCCTCCTCCTGACTCGTTCGACCTCAGTTATGCGACCACCCCTACACTCATTCCAGGGATGTTATTTTCTGATTGTTCAAACCTATATCATGGCGCATTCGTAGTTTAAGCGAATAGTTTTGATACTAATTTGACATAGGAAGCTACAATTCGCACTAGCGCCTTCGTGCGCACAAACTCTTAAAAAAGTTCTGTTCAATGCGACAATTTGACATAGGAAGCCACAATTCCGCTTAGGGTCAAAATACTGTTTTACTACAACCACGAGGGACCGCATCGACCACCTAATACGTTAAACGATACAAGGGTGCTCGTCATTATTCGTCAACGATGACGACGGTGTACATTGTTCCCACCATTTTTATAACAATTTTTAAAATTTAATAATTAAATGACTGATGCTTTAAAGACCACTCCTTAAATACGAGATGTATGATTATTATCTATATAATATTATGCATACAACATCGCTTGGCTTAGCTATATATTACCCGCATAGAGATGTACCTTGCTCTCTTTTAAAAAATTAAATGACTGGTAGGAAGCCGCTTAGTTTCGTGTTTGAGGGTTTTAGATGAAGGTTAACGCATTTGCATACAAATTGAAGGATTAAAAGCGAATCATAGATGCGTTATGCACAATAACGAGGTGGTCAGAGAAAACATATTTCCCTGGATACGTTTTTAACGTGCACAGATTTTTACGCGCATAAACCATTTAACAAACTGATCCATCGCGTCTAGCCAGTGAACATATCCAAGATTTTCGCCTGCATGTATGCGTCATTATATGGAGGCCAGTACGCGACAGTTTTTGATAGGACGCTAGTCATCTCAAGCGATATTCCTTACTTTTTTTCTTTTCTTTTTTGTAGTAGAGCGATGTAGTATAAATGTAAATGTTAATGTACATTCGGCTAAAATGTGTTGTGGATTTGCCTGCGCGTGTTGCGGATGGCAACAAGTATATGCACATGCCTGAACACGCATACAAGCCAAAATGCATGCGTACATGTGCGGCCGCATGCGGTCCGCGTGTTGTGGATTTGCGGGCGCGTGTTGCGGATTTGCGGGCTCCTGTTATGGATGTTGACTTGGTAACTTGTTGCGGATGGCAACAAGTATATGCACATGCCTGAACACGCATACATGCCAAAATGCATGCGTACATGTGCGGCCGCATGCGGGCGCGTCTTGCAGATTTGCGGGCTCGTGTTGCGGATGGCAACAAGTATATGCGCATGCCTGAACACGCATACACACCAAAATGCATGCGTACATTTGCGGCCGTATGCGGGTCGCGTGTTGCGGCTTTGCGGATTTGCGGCCGCAGTACATATATTCCTATAAACGGTACAAATTCAATCCATTTTCTCATTCCAGTTTAAACATCGCAAAGTGGTTGGATGTCTAACTGCAGAGTAGTTAGGTAGCCTTAGGCAGTCAGATTTCATCTCACGTGATATTCCTTATATTTTTTTGTAGTAGAGCGATGTGGTATAAATGTAAATGTTAATGTACATTTGGCTAAAATGTCCAGCAGTACAAACTTTGACGGATCAGACACTGGGTATGTGCGATGTCGTTGGTGTTCCATCGACATCCGCGACGCCATATGCCGACGGTCGAAACAAGAGAGGGTCTGTAGGCGTATGATCAAGAAAACAGAACCTAAAGAGATGGTGTACACCTGCAAGGAGTGCTATTGTCTATTACCAATCAAACAGTATCCGCATGGGTGTCCTGTAATCGGTGATACTCCGACTGATATACAAAAAGCAAACATGACGCAGTTTGTTACCAAACTGACAACCACGCCTGTGCGGATCTGCGAAGACTGAGACCTATCTCAAAACATGGCCCTTTTCAGGGCCCACAACTCATTCGAAAGAGAACTCTTTATCTGTTCAAAAAAATAAAATAATGTAATAAAGTTTTTACACACAACAACCCGCTTCACACATGCATACGCAAGCACACATTCTGATCCGTCAAAAGTGGTCGATGGATGCTATTGTTCTAAATGGCCCTCTGTACGCTATTGTTTGTGTACGATTAATGCATTGCCATTGACTAGGAACGCATTTTGTTCATATTTTTTAAAAATGTATAATTAAATGACTGCCATTTTAAAGACATAAATACGATAGATAACACTATCTATATAATAGCATAGGAAAACTTACTGTGTACGTGTCTAATTTTTTTTTAATTAAATGACTGGGGAACACATTTTGCTCATATTTTTGAAATTTTAATAATTAAATGACTTCCACTTTAAAGAATCGCCTTAAATACGTAAGATAAAATTATATATATATATATATATATATATATATAATATATATATATATATATATATATATATATATATATATATATATATATATATATATATATATATATATATATATATACAACGTAGATCACTATAACCCGTGTAACGCAACGCTCTGATAATTTTGAAAATTAAATGTCTGGGAGTTTGTTCATATTTAAAAAAAAATAAATGATTGACGCTTTAAAGACATAAATATGGTAGATAAAACTATCTATATAATATTAAACAACATCGATCGTCAACGATGACCATTTCCATAACAATTTTGAAAATGTAATAATTAAATGACTGCCATTTTTTTAATGACTTAAACCAAGGAGGGGGTTAATGGTGACTAAACCGCCAGCGGCTTACAATCAATTATTTTCAAAATATTCGTACAGAGATATCGCGCAAGACGTTGCCTCGGCGAATACGCTAGCATATACGTCAGCCATCCTCCTCATCCCTCGCGACAACTCTACGAGCGACCACCTGCATTTTCTTAAAGGACCACCAGGTGAATAAAGGCACGCTCATGCGCGGAGAACAATGCCGAGCAGAGGGTGGCCGAGATAGCATTCCTCCCTCCTCCTTCGACCTTCGTTATCAGACCACCTCTCTCTTACCTAACATCGTCTAATAAGAAATTAAAATGTACACAGTCAAATCGTTTTCAAAATATTCAGCAACCAATCAATTTATTCAGCAACCAATCAAAATATTCAGCAACCGATTATCATAATATTCAGCAACCAATTATCAAAATATTCAGCTACCACTCAAATTATCAAAATATTCAGTAACAAATTATCAAAATATTCGTACATCGTGCATACCTTGTAAACAAGTACGCTAGCATCGCCCTCATAATCACCCAGCAATATCAACTGAGGAGGAATGCTATATCATTCTGCCTCAACTGACACGGACAGTCAAATTATTTATTAAATATTCAACAGTTTTCCTGTATGGTATCGATGAAAATGAGATATGGGAATTCATCGGTGAAAGGGTCAACTTCTTTTTAACCCATGATAGAATCCAATCCATCACCACCAAGTCTTGGTTACCATTCCATCCGAACATACCATTAATACAAGATTATTTTTAATATTTTGTTGCTAATCTGTCTGGTAGCTGTTGCTAAGACAGTAACAGCTTACAGGCAGTCTCTAAATATTCTACAGTTTACTAATAACGTTTACGACGAAACAGTCAAATTATTTTCAAACATCAATACCGTAATTCCTCATACTCCCTCCTCCTCATCCTCCTACGACCTCCATTATCAGACCACCTCTTAAACTCTATTATTTTACTATTACCACTCTCTACTATTATCACTCATCAAACTCTAGTATTGGTACTACGGTAGATAACCACGGAGGGGGGCGCACCGCCGCTACGTTAAAACGTAAAATACACAACATTTAAGGGTTAACATTTTCAAAATAACACCGATATCGCGCACTTCGTCACTGTTCCCAAAATCTAAAACGACTGACGTTACTGCAAATGCAATATTAAGTATTTAAAAACAATTTGCGCGTAATGACGGTTAAAAGTCAAAACGTTTTCAAAATATACAACAAAAATAGTTTACTAATAACGTTACCGACGAAACAGTCAAATTATTTTCAAACATCAATATCGGTCCGTAATTCCTCACCCCTCCTCAGCCTCATACTCCCTCCTCCTCCTCCTACGACCTCCATTATCAGACCACCTCTTAAACTCTATTTTTTTTACATTACTCTCATATTATTTGTACAACGGTAGATAACCACGAAGGGGGGGGGGGGCGCCGCCACTACGTTTAAACGTAAAATACACAACTTTTAAACTGTTAAGGGTTAACTAATTCAAAATAATAGAACATTCCAGAGTGTTGCAAATCCAATAAAACGTGTGCGGATGTACGTCATTGTTATCTAGAAAACGTGTACCGCTGGACGCCATTGTTCTCCAACCAATAGCGTCTATAAATGGAGCGTTTTGATTGGTTAAAACACATTCCAACGAAAAGAACAATAGCGTCCAAAAAAACCTATACTTCTGGAGCATCATAACATTGCTGTCACAAAGTCAAAGGTCAAGGTCACTGGCAAACAGGAGACAGGCGGGACATTTAGTTTCGCGGATTTCTTGTTTATTTAAGCGCCCCACTCGAATAACAATCCAGACCAGGTAGTGCAATGCACCGGGCACATAGAGCATTTACGCTATTGCTTTTTTTTTTTAAATCAATTATCATACTCACCAAAATTTAAATCCTTTGTAAACAGCAGCAATTGTAGTTTACTTATTTTATTTGCCACTTCCAAGTTATTTGAACTTTTTGGAAGATGCATTCATTTCCCCGGACGGATAGAGATGCGCAGACTTTGCGTAGCAAGTCCCAAGACAAAGGAGCGTACCTATATTCCGTTTCATTACAGCTAGGCCCATAATG
Source organism: Chaetoderma sp. LZ-2023a (assembly GCA_034401795.1). Lineage (NCBI taxonomy): Eukaryota > Metazoa > Mollusca > Caudofoveata > Chaetodermatida > Chaetodermatidae > Chaetoderma > Chaetoderma sp. LZ-2023a. The sequence goes on along the minus strand of CM067361.1, from coordinate 12,058,941 downwards.
TAAGCCTCTTAATGTATACAATTTTAACAATTTAATTTTCAAGCATCACTCTGTGAATAATCACCTTTAACTTCTAACTGGTACTTGGGCATAGGCTATCGTCTGTATAAAAAAAACCTCTAGGTCAGTCTATTTGACACACGCACTGGCATACCCCCTTAAAATCCACTGCTGCGGTAATGTTCCCTCAAGCAAGCCTGACTGCACTGTTATTGTCGCTAAAATAGGTCAGTGCGTTACATCAAAACTCTTGTTATACGAGAGGGAGGGAGAGAGAACGAGAGAGCGGCGTTCTTGGCCTTTACGGGACTCTAATACTGACGTGATTTTGTCAGCTTTGACCTATTATAGCAGACCCACATAGTTTGTATCATTTCTTTGAAATGTTGTATTAGAGGTCGGTGCTGCCTAAGGCAGCAATACTTTTTTTCTCACATTTGTTTGAAAATACTCAGTGGTTGTTTTATTATTAAACCTTTATATGTGGACTAGTCTATAGTATTCCGCCATCTGTTCGTACTACTACCACTACTGCTACTACTACTACTACTACTACTATTACTACTACTACTACTACTACTACTACTACTACTACTACTACTACTATTACTACTACTACTACTACTACTACTACTACTACTACTACTACTACTACCATGTAGGCGCCGTTGTCGGGAAATGGCTGATTCATTCAAGTTTTTACAAATAGGGCCTACTACAACTTACCACAGCTGTATCACGTGGCATCGTGTTTGTAAACATGTACTTTTAAAGGAAAACTAATTTGGGGCATAATTTGGGGGACAATTTGTCGATAGAATATATAACATTAGAACAATACATGGTATTTTTAGGGACATATCTACAAAATCCCATATACCTCCATTACCCTCTCGGTGTGATTTTGTCCGAGTGTGCTTATGTCCAGTGGGATTTTGACCAGGTGGGGATTTTGTCCGGTGGGATTTTGTTCAGGTGGGATTATGTCCGGGTAGATTTTGTCGGTGTCCAGTGAGATTATGTCCAGGTAGGATTATGTCCGGTGATAATTTTTCCGGTGGGATAACTGGGCTTTTGCATCCTTTGACTGGAAACTGTTGCTGTCTAACAGATTTCCGGCGAAGTTATCTTTAAATTAATCAATGCTTTATGAATACGTTTCACTAAGGGTAGCCATTTAAGATAGTAGGCCTACGTGGTCACATATATTGTGGGCAAGCTTTGATTCACTTCATCAGGTCTAAACCCTATCGACCAGATAAAGCACATGTATGTGTAGTAGTAGTAGTAGTAGTAGTAGTAGTAGTAGTAGTAGTAGTAGTAGTAGTAGTAGTAGTAGTAGTAGTAGTAGTAGTAGTAGTAGTAGTAGTAGTTGCAGAAGAATCAAATAATCCGGAAGAGACATTCGGAAATCAAACATTGTATAAAATGTATTTGAAAATGTGGACAGGATGAGGGTGTTTGCATTGTGCAGGCTTGGTATGTGATTAATATAACAGGTTATCGCGCGTGACCCTAGTATAAACATGTTAGTGTCAACTAAAAACGTTGCTGTGCTGGAAAAATACTTTTTACCCAACTTTTCAGCAAATAATTAAGTCAGGCTGTTGTTCACTGTTTGTATAAATTGCAGGAAGATAATTGTTTAATAACTTATATAATTTGGCTATTAATTGTAGACTGTTAATACAGGATGTAATGGAAGTGATACTCCACATGCGTGGTTCTCAGTGATTTTAACGATATGCACATCTATTTGCCGGCGAAATCGTGTTATTCTTAGTCAGCCCATTTTATCACATTTTGAAGAATGTTCTTGAAACTGGCTGACAATGTTCATATATGCATCTAGTATCTGCATTTTGAAGATGAATTCGATGCTATCTCAAATGTCGGAGTGCACTTGATTAAAGTATGGGTTCCAATGGACAAAGATATTATGTTCTGAGTTCATATTATCCATACCGTGTATGCACCTCGCCGCTATGGACAACTCGCCCCATTCTTTATGGACGAAGCCCCTCCCCCCCCCCACCCACCCACCGACCACCCCCACCCCCACACACAATGGATACCAATTTATACCTTCTGCTTTCATATTATCGATACTGTGTATCCCCCGCACTGTTATGGACAGTTCGCCCCATGATTTACGGACAAAGCACCCCACACAATGGATATCTACCGTCTGCGTTCATATTGTCAACACGGTGCATGTACCTCACTGTTATGGACAACTCGGCCCGTGCTTTATGCACGAAGCACAACATGCACAATGGACATCGATTTATGCCTTCTGTTTTCATATTATCAATAACGTACATACACTTAACTGCTATGAACAACCACATCATGCTTTATTGACAATACACCCCTACTATTGCATCCACTACTATACTCTGCCATCATGTGATACTCCTTTTGAATCAGGACTGTCTTTTGAAATGCTGTTAGTTACTGTACTATCCTACAGTGTCATACCGTATTGTCCACTAGTGGCTATCATGTTGTTCTATCCTCTTTTTATTATTAAGGAAATCAGTAGTACCTTATGAATCTGGTGCAAAAGAACCAGAGACAACACCCGTAGCCATATAGGTGGTGCGTGGAAAAGCCCCAGACTAGCGACCAAAAAGTGTGTCCAAAAAGTTACACACATAATGGCTGACTACATGACCTGTTCCCCTAGTGCATCATACACCTTTATAACCATTATCTTAAAAGCTAGCTCTAACGACCATCTGCATATGCAATATGAGAAATAATTTGTTAAATTATTAATTTGATTTCCTAATACACCAGTCTCCATTAAACACTTTAGCAAGAGTTATCGAAAAACTAATTAAAACCTCTCCGAAAGCATGGTCTGCCGAGGACTTCTGTTTACTAATAGGCAGGCCCTTTGTTTTATTCAAATTTAATCCATCACCCGAAGCTTTACCGTACGTAGTGAGTGGACCAAAAAATCAGACGTTTTACAGCTTGAGGCGAGTTACAAAACCCTGTCGTATCATCTGCATATAATAACAATTTTACATTTCCGGGATGAGCAGGTAATTTCACTCCCTCTATCACCGTGTCAGATCTGACTTTAATGGCAAATGGGTCTAAAGCACAAACATAGAGCAAAGGTGATAGCGAGCATCCTTGTCGTACAGATCTCTGGATAGGACAGGCATCCGATATAAATCCATTTACTAACACCGAGCTTGAGATGCCAGTATATAGAAGATTGATCATCCTATAAATTTCACAATGTAAATAAATATTCATGATCAAGCCTATCGAACGCCTTTATTTGATCCAGGCACATGAATGACAACGAGAAATATTTATGTACGTCACAGATATTGGGTAATAAATGTAGATTATCCGAGACAGATCTCCCCCTCACAGAACAAGTCTGATCAGGATGGACCACCTCAGACATGACTAATGCAAGGCGATTTGTTATCATTTTTGACAATGTTTTTGTATCTACTGGTAGCAAGGAGATAGGATGCCAATTCTTAACAAATTGCACATCCTGACGATCTTGCAGATTAACGTGATTATGCTGCATTTCTATGAAGCACTTAAACTCCCATTTTCCAAACAGTTATTAAATAGCCGAAATAAAATATCACCAAAAATGCCCCAAAAGGCTAAATAAAATGCCTTCTTCTAACCATCTAAACCTGGATATTTATTGACGGTCATGTCTTTCAAAGCTTCAAATAATTCGTGTTTATCAAATGGTGCTTCACACAGTCTAAAGTGTGTTTCCGTAATTTGTGACAAATCAGCCATAAACTCTCCTAAAATTTCATTATCAATTGTCTCTTTAGAATACAAATTTGCATAAAATGTGCGCACATGGTCTAATAATCCGTTGCTATCAGTAATGTCCTGATCATCATCATTTGTTAATTTTGTAATTATTGTATCCCGAGCTCTTAAAAGCTTCCAATTTGTGGAAATAAATGGAATTCCTCTCTTGTGATGATATTGCATCTGAGCGAGAACGGACTAACGCGCCTTTATTTAAATCAATATAAAATTTGTAAATTTCGAATTTAATAGCTTTAATTGGCTCCGTATACTGGCCACTGTTATCGGAAAGATCCGCTTCAGTTAATGCCACAAGTCTTTCTCTTAAAGCACGGATATCTTTATTTACGTTCGGGCGCCTAATTTACAATAATCAATAATCATAGGTTTCATATCCGTTGTTAAATCATCCCAAACTTCCGCCGTAAAATTTTGAAATTTATCTAACTGAAACAGATTTGAAAAATTTGACAAAAGCTACCTCTTTCAATAGACTATTATAGAAATACCAGCAGCCAGGACCGGAAACAATGCCATTAAAAGGAATGCAAGTCATGATAACACGTGAGTGGTCAGACAAACAACAAGGGGTAATTTCATATTTATTAATATTTCTCTTCAACTCTTCCGACACATAAATTCGGTGGACAGGAAATATTACGACAACGACACGTGACAGCAACACTATTGGGATGACAACATCTATAAACATCAGACAAACGAAAATCACGCACAAACATACGGATAATTTCAGCACCACCGGTACCGTGAACAAGGGAACCACCCACTTTACCAGTGGCCAGATTCATGACACAGTTAAAATCTCCACCCCAAATTATGTGTTTTCTTGTAACTAAATAGTGTGCCACATAGCTGAACAATTACTGTCTTTCAAAATTCTGGTTTGGAGCTATATTTACTGCCTTCACTAATAATTTCCAGTGGACAAAAGTATAAATGAAATGAGAGGAATCAGCCTTGGTTAATAGAGTACTCAATGTTTCCTTTCAGGCACATATTTGGGATGGTCATTGTTAAACATACGCCATGTAGATGATCACTGCATAAATTCCACTGTGCATTACTGCCATATTGAGTCAATTGTTATGTAGGGCATAGTGAATAGTACTATTTTGACCCATTAATTTGTATATTATTCTGGACTCATATATATGGTGGGTGGGTAGTTCATTAATGCATTAGGCATTTTGCCAACATTGACTACCAGTAATTATCTACTGAGACACATACTGCCCTACATTGAAAAAAGGAAGCATGTCCAAGAAATCATTTTTTGAGAAAATAAATAAAATGCATTTATGGATAGCCAGCCCTGTGTCAATGTCCAGCATAGTTCTGTCAAAATTATATCAGAGCGACACATATGTGTTAAAGATTACCATTATTTAAAAGAAAATCAGAATTGGTTCCTTTTAAACAAATTATAGTGACATACTTCCTTTTGCCTTTGTATATATGTGTTTCTAGTGTTCAAATTCCAGAGTAATTACACTTTACATCCTTTTGTCAGTGTAAATTCACATTTACTCCCATTTGTAATTAATGAAACGTATTGGGATAGATGAAAAGAGGGTTCTGTATCCAGTTTCTTCTTACAATAAACATATATACCATTGTTTTAGGTTTGAAAATACTAAAAATCGTTCGAGTCCAAAAATGTATTTTCATGTTAACACAAAACAATATGTAAATGTGTTCCTATAACAAAACCAAATGATCAATTTTTCAAAAAATTTTAGTTTCATTACATTATTTTCACATAAAAAATACATGACGTAAAGGTGTTTTAGAAACAAAATGTCACATTCTCAACTAATTTTACAGCTTCGTTACATAATTTTAACAGAAAAAACCATTTCATTAGGCAATTTAGGTGAAAATACAAATATGATTATTTAAAGTACGCTAAACCTAAACATCATGGCCCGAATTCAATAAGGAGGTTTAGCTAGACTTGGTTTAAGCTTTAAACCAGGTTTTAGACTAGCTATTACCAAGTTGTAAACCATATTTCGTATAATGAGAAATATACTTAAACTAACATGATTATGCATAAAATATGATCGCCGTGGTATTTATGAATCAAATCTTTAGAACCTGGTAACAAATGATGGGTTAAACCGAGTAACAAGCTAAACCGAATACAGGGAGGCAGTCTCGGTAATAAATCTAGGAATCAATTAGCCCTAAATCTTTAACCTGGGATAGGGGGGTTTATCTCCATTCGCCATGTACAAAATTGTCACATCACTATGCGGCAGGTCCTGGCCGGTGATAAGAAATTCAGTGTACTGGATCTCCCTTCATGCGTAATGAGGTCGATATTCGGTAGACATCAAGCATGTGGGTCTTATTTACCAGTACCAAAATCTGTTTATTTCAATATATAACACGTTTTATGGTATTGCTTATTATCTTATTTTTAATGGTAAACTGGTGCTGTAGCCTTATAGTCTAGTTCTAGGAAGACCGACCAATTTTTTAAATTTAATAGCGGACCTGGTTTGTAGACCTGACTTGTAAATTATTAAATCATGTACTTTGAACTAACCATATTATATGTTTACAAGTAGACTGTACTCAATAGTGCAAATCCATACCTTTTTATGCACTTGTTACGTGCAGTGAGAGAACCATGCATGACACATGAGCTAGACATATGCCCTTTTGATATGCAAATTAGATATCTTTGAAGATATTTCGTTGACAAAAGGAAGTATGTTCAGCATTTACAATGACAAAAGGGAGTATGTGTAATATACTTCCTTCTGTCAAAGGAAATGCGGTTACTTCCTTTTGTCATTGTAATTGTCTCTGATGGGGAAGACATACATCATTTTTTTATTTTATACCTAAAAATCGAAAAAGAATTTTACATTGGCAATAGTTCCATTGAAAAGAGCAAGTCCAAATTAGGCAAGATGTGTCAAAATCTCATTTTTGAATTTTTTTTTGTCAGTGGAGGGCAGCATAAGTGACAGACATGGTGTATACATGGAAGTACATATATAGTTTATCATTATTTTATAAGGCAACCCATAACAGGGTACTACATGGAGTATTACAGCACATGCCTGAGAATTTGAAATGCACTTTTATCCCCGTGAATATCTCGTGATACTCACCTGGACCATTGGCATTTGAACCATTTTTGAATGACAGTAAAGAGTTCAGTTTGCCAAACATTACAGCCACAACCCCTGACAAAGAAAGTGTGTTGTTTTAACGTATGCGTATTGCAACTGTTCTCGTTGTAGATGATCTGTGGTCTGGTGTACTTTAACAGTTCCACACGTGTAATGGGTTCTATGCTTATTGAGAAAAGTGTGTATTTGAATGGCCATGACTTCTTATGGAACAGCCATACTACACACCAATCAATGCCACGTGTGTAAGGACTATCGCCAACTGATGCCATTTGTATGTGCAGTTTCAGGAACATTTATATCAAGTCACCATTTCTTTAATTACCACACATTCTCCTACTATCCTGTGATTAAATATGTACGGTGAAAGCAACAAAAAGTGGTAGTAAATGAGATTTGTGATCGGGCTATCAGTGTTGATGGTGATGGTGTGTGTGATTCTCCTGGTCATTGTGTTAATATGGAAGTGTCACATTGCTAGATATAAATAGTAATGGTCATGCTGGTGCTAGTTGTAAATAAAATGTGGCTACTAAAGACAGGTGGTCTCTTACTACACGTCAGTTTCCATTATAAACTGAGATTTTGGTTCACAAGACGGTGATTGCTATTGATGATGATAAATGACCGTAAACTATTTTCCAAAACAAATCAATCTCTATCACGATGTTAGAAATCATCTGTTGAATATTTTGAACATAATTAGATTGGCCTTACGTAGCAATGCCTTCCAATCAAATTATGATACAAATAGCCAACATTACATATTTATCTTGTTTTGGAAACATACTAAGTTATTTATGAGCTGTACTTTACACTGCTTGTACTAAACCTGGTGAATATTTTGAAATCATTTGATTGAAATCTGTTGCTACCTGATACAGCAAATTCTAGTCAAATTAAATTCTAAATATTCAAATATTGAATGACATTTTGACTCACAAGGGCAAAATGATTGCTATTGATGCTGATGAATGATTAATAATACATGGATCCATTTCTAGCTGCGCCCGCCCGTTTCTAGCTAAGCTACGCCAATGCTTTGTGCGTGTTGGATCGATTTATATACTTTGAACGCTGAATTGTAAGAATCTCAATATCAAGGTAATTATACAGGTACGCTGTTGATGTCGATGGCAGCAACAGTGCCCATTTCAAATAGTTTTCAAAATATCCAACATAATGTTTATTAAATAGTAAATCTATCAAAGACATTCCTACATTTGACGGACCACTCCCGCATCATGACGGAGTATTCTCTGTTATTTCTAATTTTGACGTCAGCCTACATGTGACGTAATTGATTATGATGTCATATACTTGAGTGGCAGACTGGATTCATCGATTATGTATGATACATTGTTTATATACATTGAACCACATTAGAGTGGTCACTTACTATAAAACAGTTGTCATTATGAAAATTTAAACGAATCTTTATTTCCCACAAGAACAATAAAATGTAAACTATACATAATGTAAGTTATCATATGTGAATGTGCCCAATGTCCCCAGTATCATTAGATTAATATCAATAAAAAGCTATGACCTAAATTATGACCGTTGCTTTGAACACACATGTTTGCGCATAAATTCCGAGAGGTGTTAACTCTTTCACCAACCAATCTCTGAAAAAGTATATTGTTTATAATATAAAGCTGAAATTAATTTCAAAATATTCAACAGTTTTCCTGTATGGTAGCATTGAAAATGAGATATGGTGAATTCATCAGTGAAGTGGCTAATTTCACTTTCCCGAACATGCAAGACTATAAGCTGAACAATTCACCATAGAGTGAATGAGTCGCCATGATTGTTTTGTCCGCTATCTGCTACTATTAATAGGTTGTACGCCGATTTCTATCAGAATGTTCTAAACCATCGCAAGAACATGGCTATTTCATTTATATTAATTAATTATTAGTGAAGGAAGTAAATATATTGTGAATTCTGAAAAATAAGTGTTATAAAGCCTCCCACACGGTAATTCAGGTATAGATAAACACATATCCTGTAATGGAGGAATCTAGTTTATCGATCAATCATACGATGTCATAATCAATTATATCCCTTATAGGTTGACGTCATAATTGATATAACAGTCTGCCATAAACCTGGCATAGTATGTCAGGTTGTGCGAACTGTGTGTCTTTACTATTTAAAAAACATGCTGATGATTATTTTGAAATTAGTTTGATTGGACCCTGTTTCTGCCATACGCAGCATGAGCGCACAGTCAAATTAGTTTTAAAATTTTCAACAGTTTACCTGCATATTTGTTGGTAACTAGCTTAGCTAGAGATGGATGGAAAAAGATAATACTGGATTCTTCCATTGACCACTGAATATATATCGGCCCCTACTACTTTGTCTGTTCTCTGATGGCCCCTGATATATGGACAGATAACAATAAGGCGCCTACTACTTTGTCCATTCTCTGATGGCCCCTGGTTTATACAGATAGAACCAAGTCCCTTAGTACTTTGTCTGTTCTCTGATGGCCCCTGATATATGAACAGACAGGAATAGGGCCCCTACTACTTTGTCTGTTCTCTGATGACGCCTGATATATGGACAGAGAAAAATAAGCCCCCCTACTACTTTGTCTGTTATATGGACAATGTGTAAAATGCCCCTTAAACAAACAGACAGGCGATGGCTCTTAAGGTGAAAATGTTAGACCAATTTCGCATGCCCCCCCCCCAAATCGCTGGCCCCTGAGTCCCTTATGTTGGTCTGTCTGTCTGTCTGTCTGTCTGTCTGTCTGTCTGTCTGTCTGTCTGTCTGTCTGTCTGTCTGTCTGTCTGTCCGTCCGTCCGTCCGTCCGTCCGTCCGTCCGTCCGTCCGTCCGTCCGTCCATCCGTCCGTCCGTCCGTCCGTCTGCATGTATGCATGTATGCATGTATGTGTGTATGTCAGTCTGTTCGCTGCCCGTGCTGTCCATCATCTGTCAGGTTCTCTACTGATGCACGTAAATTATGTGAGATTTGGATCCAAGCGAGCGCAATTCATTAGCCCGCGTGTGTCAACAGCGCCTCTAAGCGATCACAATGCTACGAAATTAATTAACCGTTTAATAGCCAAGATTTTCAACAAAAATAATTTTTTGCTAAGTAAAATTTACAAGTCAACTGAATACTATATTTTGTAAATCGGCCACATGAATTTACAAAAATATCAAGCTGTTGTCTTGCAAAAACACTGCAAGGTTAACTGTCAAAAACAGCAACATGATTGCTTAGTCAGTGTCCGTTTGCAGGCCAACAAAAGACTTTGTTTAAAATTACCACTGAAATAACTGGCACGTTTATTGACCCAGCGTTCCAGCAATAAATTACCAAAACGACTCTTGACCTTCAAATATATATTCCTCAAGAGTCCGGTTTTGGCCGCTTTGACAATGGACCTTCCCAGTTTTAGCTATGGTCAGCCATTCTCTAGCTGAGCTCCACCCGCCTCCCTCGTGTTGGGATCGATCAATCCTTAACTTCATAACCATCAATTTTCAGAAAACTATACAGGTAAGCTGTTCATTTAACTGGATCCTGTTGCTGCATATGGCAGCAAAAGCGAACAGTCAAATTAGTTTCAAAACATTCAACAGCATATTCATTAAGTAGTAAAGACATACAATTCATATAACCTGACGAACTATAAAACATTTAAAACATTAAATCGAGGCATTCATGACGTAATGATTATGACGTCACCATACATGCCACGTAGTTGAGTATGACGTCATATGATGTCATGTGATGGATAGATAAACTGGAAAGGTCAATTAAAGGGTTAACTTTACACGAGAGCAGTTAAGGCAGGTTTTGGTTCCAAAAGACAGGTGGCCGTTTACAAATGTTTGATTGTAGAAAGAAGAGGTTAAAATTAGCCACAATCCCGTCCAATATGTAGCTAACGATATACAGACACTCGGTGGACACAGTGGTCTGACCTTCATGACCGATGATGCGTTTAACAAATATGATTATCACAGATTTTAGTGGGCATGTTAACACGTCAATGCCTAAGTCGGCCAAAAACGGCATCTGCAGTGGTCGTGAGAAATAACCATTTGCAGACCAAGAGAAGACTATTTTTGAAGATGTACTACTTGAATGACTGGCTCGATAATCGAGCCAGTCTAGTGAGAACATTTCAAATATAGTCTTCTCTTGTTCTGCAAATGGACTCTTTATATGAGAGAATTTATATTTTTCTGACAAGGTGTGGTGAATAAAGTGTTAAAACTGATATTGTATTAGTCCTTGGGATCTGATGGCAATATCATTCCTATTCCATTACTTCTTGTGTATATTATAGTCATACATAGACCTACCTTAAGTTATGTGAGTGCATAGTTCGTATTCTGTTCTTGGCGTGCTCAGTAGGCATAGAACATGGCGACGTTATAACTTCTCTGTGCGACACTGTGAATGTCTAGAGGTAGTATATATAGCTTCCTAGTCTGTAGCAATGTATGTATAAAGATGTTAACCCGCTTTCTGCTAGTGGTATTTCAAATTATGAATTAAGCGATTTAAAAGAACCTATTCTAGCAAACAATTATTTCCTAGGATCACGTGTTATTATTCTTATTAAGTTGTTAAGTCGATACTTGAGCTGCACGATTGTCAATGTACAAATAATCATCATATGCCGTTGTCACGGCATGAGTGTAATAAAGAAAATACGATACGATACGGTACGCCACCCGAACAACCGACCCCTGTACTAATGCATTATAACTCCTGTATGACACACGATAAATTATCATCCGTAGACAAAAAAATCGAGCAAATCTGTGAAATCATAATCACATGTTAGCTAGCGTCACAATGGAGTATTCCAGTTTCTCAGTCAATCATATGACGTCATAATCAATTATACGGCATGTATGATGACGTCATAAGCAGTTACATCGTGAATCGTGTAGCTAAAGTTAGTCACGAACGGTTACTCGATGACGGACTAAGCGTTGTTGTACGAATTGTATGTATATACTATTTAACACACATAGGCAGCAACAGCACCCAGTCAAATAAGTTTTAAAATATTCAACAACTTACCTGTATAGTTTTCTGGAAATTGCTAGTCAGGAAGTTCAGGGATCTATCGATACCAACACGGTCGAAGCGTGGGTGGAGTTTAGCTAAAGATGGGCGGGGCATAGCTAAAACTGGTTTCCTCCATTATATGACGTAGGTCAGGAATGGACAAATGTTGCCAGTAAGCGTCTGACTTTTAGCCAATGTCATTGGTTATGTTTCCATCTAGTAAACATTCTGTTGGTATTATTGTAACTAATTTGGGTGGGAGCTGTTGCTGCATCAGCTGCCAGTCAAATTAAATTCAAAATATTTAAATTGCGAAATTGTATAGTGAATGCGGATTTGAGATTCTGATAATTCAGGATTACAAAGTATTAAATACAATTAAAAATTTCTACGCAAATAGCTTGGCCAGAAATGGTAGTGTCACAGCCACAGATGTAATGGACATAGCCGTACATGAAAATGGCATAGGCCCAAGATAATTTGTTTGTGATTGCTGTTCGTGGCAATTCAAATCATGTCTAATGATACTATTTCGAATAGATATGGACATTTATTTTTAACTCCACATTGTTACCTAATAGTAACCTTCGATCAGTAAAATTAAAAAGGTCGTAACAGTGACTAACACATCCCCACAGAGCGTAGCAAATAAGAGTGCACAGTTATCAAAAGGCTTGCGAATTTAAAACTCATATTAATAATCATTAACTTGTAAAATTGCTGGTAAACCCAATCACTGACTTTAGAAATAGTATTGTCAATGGATGTCCTATAGGTGTACCAAATTTGGTTCGAATGCATCAAGTGGTTATCGAAACATTGTATCTAACAGTGGCCAACGCAGACAAGTGTACTGCCACCATTCCCCATTACACAACAAACCGGGGCGTTTGTGGTAGCATGATCTGAACATGACGTACCATTAGTATGACTTGAACACGTACAGCACAGAGCTGAAATATTGCGTAGAGCAGGGCTCGAAAAAAAATGTTAATGTTGTGTTTCCCCCAGGGGCAAGTATGCAATTTAGATTAGGCTGCCCGACTGTATTTCCATGTTGCCCTATTTCTGTGAATGTATTTCTGTTGAAAATATGTATTGTTGTAAGCTATACAGACCACATAATCTTTGTAAATACCGTTAAATTGGCAGACAAAATAAATACTCACCATGAGTACTTATGTAGGCCCTGAAAGTAATATATTATTTAGGTTGTCCCCCAGGGCAACCAGTGTGTTAAAATGTGATTACCCTTCAGTAAAAAGTAGTTGCGCCGGACCGCGGAAACGTGTGATTTTCGGGGCCTGGTAGAGTAAGTCCAATGTGTATTAAGTGATCCGACCTGTCACTCAAGTATGTAACGTCATAATCAATTACACCACTACTTAGCAAAATAGCATAGCTCCTTCACGAAAATGGAAAATCCGTCACTAAATTGAATTGCATGTCTTTGATGAATCTACAATTTAATAAACATTTTGTTGAATATTTTGAAACTAATTTTATTGAGAGCTGTTACTGACATCGACAGCAACAGCACCCAGTCAAAGTAGTTTCAATATATTCAATAACTTATCTGTTCCTTGAGCTTTTGGGAATTCAGATATCTGGCTCGAAATGGATCCCTTTGTTACACATCATCCCCTGTGTCATGTCGGATGATACATTAGAGGCTAATTCTATGCATATTAGATACGCGTACCATATACCGGCAATACCTTAAGAGCCGGTTCCTACTCCGTCCGTAGTAAGTCATGACCACGAATTCACGGTCAGTGTCCTCCGTAGAGAATATTTTTATTCGACTGGTAAAAAATATAGCGTGAAACAAGCCGGTGCCAAACCGTGTGGCACGTTTCGTGAAGTATGTCACGTGATGAAAAATATGAAAACGCGGGACTTACGGAGCTGAATTCTACTATTATTCACCAGTCACTATGACTGAAAATACCGCTGAAAGTTGGATTTTATTTTCAAGTTTGTAAAATTTAGCTGATATCGTTTTCTGACCCTTCTATACCGATAGGTTTATTTTCATTCGACTGGTACGTTTGCATAGAGCAAATTTTGGCCACTTGGCAAGTAAATTTACTCTACGGAAAGGTCCCAGTCGAATACCGCCATTCATACTCAATTACATCATATGTAAGTTGTCGTCATAATCAAAATAATATAATTAATGAATGACGTATCTAGGTCCGTCATGAAAATTGAATAATCTGGCAAGTGTACACATTGTATATCTTTACTATTTACTAAACATATTTCGAAACAAATTATACTGGGCACTGTTGCTGCAATACCAGCAACAGCATCCAGGCAAATTGGTTGCAAAACATTCCAAAGCTTAACTGACGTGTATAGTTACATTGAAAATGGGATTCTGAGTATTCAGGTTTCAAAGTATATAAACGGATCCCAGAAACGCGCAAAACATGGGCGGAGCCTAACTAGAAATAGGCGGGGCATAGCTAGAAATGAGCCCCTCTGTTACCGATGATACTATATTAAGCAATCATTAACCCTTTTATGACGAAACCGGCCAAAACCGGCCGCTGCGGTGGACCATTTGCAGGCCAAGTGAAGACTATTTTTGAATTGTTACCACTGGATTGACTGGCTCGGTAACCGAGCCAACCACTCTAGTGGTAACTTTGTAAAAAAAATAGTCTTCATCGGGCCTGTAAAGGGACATTCAACAAGCAAATATTTTCATATTTTTTTTACAAAATTTAGTCATAAAAGGTTTAAAATAGGTGCTATGTAGCGAAGGAAATTGAAAACAAAAAGTTAATCGGTTTCATCATAATCTTCAATGGACAACAATAGTAAACATAATACTTAACTGTAATCATAAATACAGTAAACGTATGTAATAAAGAAATATTAGTTACCTCTCTGGGATGTAGATATTGTTCAAGTGTAGCTTTCGTGACCATCTCAGTCACATCTTCAGCACTAACACAGTCAATGCTATCACGTGACTCCTCAATAACAGTTACTGACCATAGTGACGTTTCCGACGACCGTTAGCGAGATGATCACGAACGTTGTAATTAAACTGCATCACGGAGAGGTAACTAATATTTCTTTATTATGAATCATCCTGCGATTATGAGCAACATTTTCGGAAATATTAAATGTATGATTTATAGACCTACTTGGCAAGGCCAGAGAGTGATGTAACGATAAATGATAAAATTCTGATCAGATTATGTCATCTGATGCAAGTTTAAATTGTACATGTTGTCATTATTGTCAGCAACGTGTATGCCTAGCTCTCTGTATTAATGTTAAACGGCGTTGTCATTCATCAATGGAAATTCGATTAGTCGCAGAAGGTAAATACCGTCCACCTGTTCAGAATTGCTTACCTATAGATAAGAACCCGCAAGTAATGTTTTGTTTCAGCAACTTCAACACCACCAATGCTACGGTATACGCCGGTTCTGTCAGTCACTGTCGGAACGTTATTATTTAAACATACACACATGTATATCGTATAATGGCTGAATCCAGTTTTAGCTATGCCTCGCCCATCTCTATCTAAGCTCCACCCACCCTTCTTCGGCGTTGGTATCGATCGATTTCTGAACTCCCTGACTGTTAATTTCCAGAAAACTATACGAGTAAGATGCTGAATATTTTAAAACTAATTTGCGATAGGCAGCAAAAGCGCGTACTGAAATATTCAACATAATGTTTATTAAATAGTATACACATACACTTTGTATAACAGCTCTTAGTCCGTCATCAATTAAGCGTTCGTGACGAACTTATCTACGCAATTCATGACGTAATTGATTATGACGTCATCATACACGTCACGTAGATGAGTATGCCGTCATATGATTGATGAATAAACTGGAAAGGTCCATTGTCAATTGACATACATATTCTTATCGATTTAATGCGCTTCCTACAATGCAGCGTAATAAGACATGAGTAGACGCGCGATGCACCATAAGTCGCTATCCAAATATAGGTATGTCTAGTATATGAATATCCACGTATGAATATCTTTACTATTCAATAAATCGTCTATTGAATATGTTGAAACCAATTTGACTGGGCGTTGTTGCTGCCATAATCAGCAATAGCGCCCAGTAAAATTAGTTTCAAAATATCCAACCTGTTACCCGTATAGCTACCTTGGAATAGGGATTCTGAGAATGAGGGAATCAACGAATGCATATCAATCACAACACGTACACGTACACGGGATGGACGGAGCCTAGCTAGAAATTGGCGAGCCATATCTAGAAATGGATCTGTGAATTATGATGGACAGGTCGTGCCGAATATCCGAGATCAGCAAAATTACATGAATTGTGATTTTATTAGATATGATATTTTCACGGATTTAGAGTCGAGGATTCATTTAAGCATCTGTATTCATTTTACAACATTCTACAGATGATCGCATACACGAAAGCCGAATCAAGCGTACAACTTAGTTAGCAATAAAGATGCGTAGAAGCAATACAACACGTAGCTACATGGATGTTACGTGCGCAAATAGTCATGTTCCTAATATTGGTTTCAGGAGTGTGTTATCCTTATGAGTTCGTTCTGTTATGAGTAAGGGGTGTCACTCTCTCTCTCTCTCTCTCTCTCTCTCTCTCTCTCTCTCTCTCTCTCTCTCTCTCTCTCTCTCACACACACTCTATCCCTCCCTCCCTCCCTCTCCCCACCCTCTCTCTCTCTCTCTCTCTCTCTCTCCCTCCCTCCCTCCTTCCCTCCCTCCCTACCTCCCTTCCTCCCTCACTCCACCCCTCTCTCTCCCTCCCTCCCTCCCTCCCCCCTCCCTCCCTCGCTCCCTCTCTCTCACTCTCTGTCTCTCTCCCGCCCTCCCTCCCTCCCTCGTTCTCTCTATATCTCTCTCGTTCTCTCTCTCGCACTCTCTCTCACACTCTCGTAACTTTGAAACTGTACAGGTAAGCTGTTGCATATTTTGAAAACTAATTTGACTGTCAGTCAAATTGTTTTCAAGAAATTGAACAGAATGCTTGGTAAATAGTAAATCCACCAAAGACACACAATTCGTTCACTTGACGGACTTCTCCAACTTCATAAGAACGAATTGTCTGTCAATTATGATTGTGGCATCAATCTATTTTATGTCATGTAATTGATTATGACGTCAATATATGAGTGACAGATTGGTTTCACCAATTGCACGGGTTATTATAGATAGGGTTGACCGTAGTTTTTCAATCGACTGGAATTTAATATTAGGTTTATTACGAAGCTCATATACAATACAATCGCTCTACCCAGGCGTGCAATGTAACCCTCGTATCCTCATATGGGCAGACCACGGCATGTGTATTCTAGGAAGACTGGCATTTCCAAAATAGCTAATGCTTGAATTATCGCACGCGATAAGGGGTGAAAGACTGAAGGCGATTCCCCGTAAATATAACTTCCTCTTTAAGATAAAAAGTCGCAATCGACAGATATTGATCGGTATCAAGTGACATGGTATATTTGCATGCTTGTTTTATTATGTATGTTAAACAGGGAAGTTAAAGCATTGCTATTTATGTACACCGATTGTAAGGTGAGAAGAGCGTTACTAACAGATATTAAGGTATGTTCAATTCTTTATTTATGTTTTATTACTAAATATCGGCGACAGATGCTAACAAATTACCAACTATCTGATCAACCAACTTCTGAAACTAACCTAGGTGATAAGCAATGGGCACTTAACTCTAAGATAATAAAAGACAGTTGGCTGCAATTTCGGCGGCGATGAAATCATCGTGTGGTTCTTTCTTAGCTTCAAATACGCATAACCTTATCTTCATATTCAAAATCTATTATTAGCTCACCTGGTCTGAAAGGCCAAATGAGCTTATGCCATGGTGACTGTCCGTCGTCCGTCCGTCATCCATTGTCCGTTAACATTTTCTTTAAACGACTTCTTCTCAAGAACCACTGGGCCGAGTTCAATTATATTTGGCAGGAAGCATCCTTAGGGCTGAGGGATCCAAGTTTATTCAAATGAATCCGATCTTGAATTTAGGAAACGTCTTTAAAAATCTTCTTCCCCGAAACCGCTCAGAAGATTGATGCAACTTTCATGAAATATGATCTAGGGCAAGAGCTGGACCAAGTTTGTTCAAGGGAACTTGATTGGTCAAATGGTTCGGCGGCCATTTTGGTTGACTTAGTTGTAGCATAAATGACTTCTTCTCCAGAATCGCGGAAGGGATCGGGCCGAAATTTGGCAAATATAATTAGGGCCTGAGGGCAATTACAGTTTGTTCAAGAGAAGTTGATCGGTCAAAAAACTTGGCCGACGTGGGCCAATCCATATATAGCGTGTTTGGCAGCCATAATGGATTGTTTTTATTTGATGGATTTTGAGGCCGAGATTGGTTTCGTATGTGTTTTGCGGTATTCTGATCACAAATTTGTAATTTTAGAAATGGTCGGATAAACGGTGTGGCGGCCATCTTGGATCATTTTCCCACCAAACACTTCCATACTAAAGCAATGGGAAATTTAGCATGTCATCTTCTCGAAAACTACTGGGCCAATTTCAATTATATTTCGCCGGAAGCATCATTAGGGCATAGAGATTCAAGTTTGTTCAAACGAAGCCGATCGTCCAATTGGGCCAGCGGCCATCTAGGATTTTGGCCAATTTTTAGAAACGTCTTTAAAAATCTTCTCCGAAACCGCTTATGGGATTGATGCAAACCTGATGAAATATGATTTAGGGCAAGAGCTAAACCAAGCTTGTTCAAGGGAACTTGATTGTTTAAATGTTTCTTCGGCCATCTTGGTTGACCTAGTTGTCGCGAAAATGGCTTATTCTCCAGAACCTCTAAGGGGATCGGGCCGAACTTTGGCAGATGTGATTAGGGCCTAATGGCCATTAAAGTTTGTTCAAGAGAAGTTGATCCGTCAAAAACCATGGCCGCCGTGGGCCAATCAAAATATAGCATGTTTGGCGGCCATAGTGATTTTTTTTTATTTGATGGATTTTTTTTTAGTGTATGTGTTTTGCGGTATTCTGAGCTCAGATTTGCAAGTTTCGGAACTGTCGGGGGAACGGTTTGGCGGCCATCTTGGATCATTTTCCCATCAAAAGCTACCATACTAAGGTAATGGGAAATTTTAAATGTTTTTTGCTCGAGAACTACCTGGCCGATTTCAATAATATTCGGCAGGAAGCATCCTTAGGATGTAGAGATTCAAGTGTATTCAAAGGAAGCCGATCAGCCAGCTAGAGATGGGCGGGGCATACTTAAAAAATGGAAAGGTCCATTACGCACCACAGGGCCGCAGATAAAACACAAACAATTTTAAGAAAATGGCAAGAATCGACGCGGAAATTAGAAGTAATAACTAATGTGACGAAGACAATATCAGAGTCGTTGCCGTGTCGTGTCAAATTAATCAGACTCGTTTAGTAAGATCTCATTTCGAATTTGCAAAACCGCTGTTCCAACTGAGAGCTTACTACAGTTGTGTGATAAATTTGATGCGAAATGTCGACTCGTGTGGGATCGCGGTGTGGTTGCTCCTTTTTGCAGCAATGGCTCCCTATCGGGTTAGTTTCAAAATATTTAGCAGCATGTAGATCTATCACAGACATACACTTGATACACTTGATGGACATTTCAGTTTCAATTTTCAATTATTAGTCTCACTATCCTTAGGCGGTGTTTTCACTGGAGAGTTAATTGGGTATAACGTCATACTCCAGTCTTGCGTTACGCGGGTCAGTCTCTAGTGAGAACACGGCTTTAGTAAAATTACAATTGAAAAATTGTAAGCATAAATAATGTTAATGCATATATGTAAGTTATTAGACTTTAGCGAAACTAGAATAGCTAACTGTCTTTATAATGCAATGTATAATGACTGGGTTACAGAGAATTACTGCAATAATTGGGTCAAACATCTTCGCTATATGCTATGTTCACGACGATTTAGTTAATATGGGAAACGCAATACCAAAACATGGATAGGGAATATTTCATAGGGTTATATAGGAAACAGTCCCGATATATTTGCCTTCAGGAATGGATAGGCCAGTTAGAAACTAGCAATAAGTCCCGTTTAAATAAGAATATTTCAGAGGAATTTTTGTATAAATGTTATTTAAATACAGTTAGAATGATCAAACATCGACATGCTCTATGTAGAATCCATACCGGATCTCATAGACTTAATGTAGAAGCCAGTAGATGGCACAAGCCTATGCCGATACCATTCAATGACAGAACATGCCATTTCTGTGATGACATCGAAAATGAGTACCAGTTCATAATTGTATGCCCCGTGTAAGCTAACACAACTTCAAAATTCGACAAACGGTATAGTTTTAAGAAAACTTGCTGCTTTTATACATGCGGCTTTCTCAGAGCGTAATGAACTCACATAATAAGCATTTTCTCCGAAGTCAAGGAGAGACGATGTAGGGTTTTTTATTTGCATTTGGCAAACCCAATGGAGGGGTCCATTTAAGCTATGCTCATCCAATTTAGCTAAGCGTTTTCCATTTTGTAGGCGTGTTGAAATCGATCCAGCGATGTGAAACATGAATTTCTAGAATCAAATTTTCAAGCTAAATACATAGATCCATACATAGGTAAATACATAGATAACTACATAGATAAATACATGGATAAATATATAGATAAATACATAGATAAATACATAGATAAATACATAGATAAATACATAGATAAATGCATACATACATACATAGGTGTTGGGCATTTGTAAAAAGATTGACTGGGGGGCTGTTTTCAAAATGGTCAACATAATGTTCATTTAATTGTATTTTTTTAATCAAAATATGCAATTCGTTCATGTGATGTTAGTTAGTGAAGGACTATCCCACGTTTACGTCAAGCTGATTATGACGCCACCAATCATGTGGCGTAATTGATTATGATGTCAGATATTTTGAGCAACAGATGGGATGCCTCTATAGCAATACTTGCATGCATGCAAGTGGAGTTTAGATCAGTATTGGACGATACGTCCAAGCTTAGCTCTTAATAATAGATGCAAATACGACGTGTTGGAATCGATATTAACTTGAATTCCTAGAATCTAATTTCATGGTAATTACACAGATGAGCTGTTGAGCATGTTGGGAGTAAGTTCACTGAGCGCCGTTGCTGAGTAGGCAGTAACAGCGCCCGGTCAAGCCAATCTCAAAACATTTAACATAATGTTTAGTAAATTATAGATTCGTCAAAGACATTCAATTCGTATATTAACGACGGAGCATTACGTAATGGTTTTATGACGTAAAATACTTGGGTGACAGATTGGGTCTCCCCATTATTCGCACAGTGGTACACAGCATATAGTGTCATGTTGCCTTTGCAATACAACTAGGAAAGCACTGATTTTTAATTTTAATTTAATTTTGTCAATCTAAGGTATCCGCTAAGCATGTATGTTGTATAATATACACTCAAGAGCCTATGGCTTATTGTGAATAAATTATCTATCTATCTATGTAAATATCAAATAGCATTTTATTCTAAAATTATCAAGTACAATTGTAACTTACCGCCTTTTATGGGTCTTGTAGGGAAAGAGTCGAATCTAAGTCAGTTTGACTCAATCCCATTGTTATTAATTGACAATAAAATATGTTTAAAACAACACGTAGTCCGTTATCGATTAAGCGTTTGTGACTAATTTAGCTACGCCATTCATGGCATAATTAGATGTGACGTCATCCTACAGGCCGCGTAATTCAGTATGACGTGATATGGTTGACTGAAAAACTGGAATCCTCCATTGTGACGCTGGCTAACACGTGATTATGATTTCCAGATTTGCTCAGTTTCAGTTTCAGTTTTCTTTATTTCACTCAGGCTGTTATTAAACGGAATATGAGGGTACATGAATCGATAAACATGTGACGGTAGAGATCTGTATACATGAGTGTACTGAAATTATTATTATTATTATTATTATTATTATTATTATTATTATTATTAATATTATTATTTTTGAAGTTACGATGATGATGATGATGATGATGATGTTGATGCCGCCGCTTAAGGAGTAGTGGTAGCAGTAGCAGTAGCAGTAGCAGTAGCAGTAGCAGTAGCAGTAGCAGTAGCAGTAGCAGTAGCTGTAGCAGTTGTTGTTGTTGTTGTTGTTGTTGTCGTTGTTGTCCTTGACAACAAATTTATTGTTGTTGTTGTTGTTGTTGTTGTTTTTGTTGTTCTTGTTGTTGATGTTGTTGTTGATGTTGTTGTTGTTGATGTTGTTCTGTTGCATTTTGTTTTGAAAATCGTAAGCATTTACACATCCTGCTTAGTATCGGTTTATTACATATTGCGAATAGACCTTTGATTTTTTCAAATATATTCTCCCTTATATAATAATGGGGTATATATCGGTGTCTTTCTCTCACATATTTCTGACAGTGGAAGAGAAAATGGATTTCATCTTCTATAACATTGCAGATAATACAAAGGCGCTCATTGCGTTCTATTCCGATCCATCTCTTTGTCTCAATAGCGGGTTGGTGATTTAGCGTACGAAAGTGGCAGAATGTTATGGCGTCCCGATACGGGAGTAATTTTAGGTATTTCTCGGGCTCAAAATTCGAGTTAATTTGTTTATTTGTTAATTTGCTAGAATTCTTGTCTACATATGATAATTTATCTTGTTTCAAACTTGATTTGATAATGCAGTAGTACAGTGGTTGTTCGGGGTGGCGTATCATATTATCTAGATTGAATGGCCTTTTATAAATTTAATATTACAGCGAAGTGTAAAGGCGGTCATTCATCGTACCCAGCCGTGCAGCACAAGTATCGACTTACTCACTCAGCAAGTTAATAATAAGGATACCACTTTACCCTAGAAAATAATTATCTGATAGAATATATTCTTTCAAACCGCTTTATTCAAAATCTAAAACACCACTGGCAGCACGAGGGTTAAGATATGATCATTATAAATAAATATCTACAAACTAGGAACATATATGTTTCGAAATTACCCAACGTATGTGATTGAGGTTTGTACACGGCGCACATTGTCGATAACGGTTTGATAACATGACTACCATGACTATCACAAACAGTGTGTTTATGTTATATATGTCGCACGGGGAAGTTAAAACGTCGCCATGTTGTATCCAACGCACTAAGAACGGAATACGAACTGGAGACTCACATGTTCCTAAGGCAGGTCTATGTATGACTAGCAATATATACAAGTAGTAATGGAATAGGAATGATATTGCCAACAGACCCCAAGGACTAATACAATATCAGTATTTAACACTTTATTGACCAAATCTTGTCAGAAAAATAGTAATATTCTCATAGAAAGAGTACATTTGCAGAAAATGAGAAGGCTATTTTAGAAAATTTCGCAATAGAATGACTGTCTCAGTTATCGAGCCACTCAGGCAGTTGTAACATTTTCAAAAAGGTGTTCTCTTAGTCTGCAAATCGTCATTTCTCATGACCTACAGATGCCGTTTTTGGTCGGCTTAGGAATTAAAGTCTTAACAAATTCGTGATGGTTAAACATATTTAAAGGATCTTGGTGACCAAACCACTGTGTTTACCGAGTTTCTGTATATCGTTACCTTCCTTTTGGACGGGATTATGGCTAAGTTCAACATCTTTCTACAATCACACATTTGTAAACGACCACCTGTCTTTTGGAACCAAAACCTGTCTTAACGTCTCTTGTGGAAAGTTAACCCTTTGGTTGACCTTTCCAGTGTATCCTTCCATCACATGACGTCATATGACGGCATAATCACCTACGCGACGTACATGATGACGGCATAATCATTTCGTCATGCTTGACTCGAATTAATCCGTCTTAAATGTTTAATAGTGCGACATGTTGTATTAATTGTATGCCCTTACTATTTAATAAACATGTTGTTGAATATTTTGAAACTAATTTGACTGGTCCCTGTTGCTGCCATAGGCAGCGACAGTCCCCTGTCAAATTAGTTTCAAAATATTCAGTAGCTTAGCTGTATAGTTGTCTGAAAATTGATGATCATGAAGTTCAAGGATCGATCGATCCTACCACTAGCGAGGTGGGTGGAGCTTAGCTAAAGATGGGCGGACCATAGCTAACACGCTGAAGGTCAATTGTCAAAGTGGCCAAAAACAGGACTCTAGGAATGTATATTTGAAGGCCAAGAGAAGACGCGTTTTTTTGGAAATCTACTGCTGGAAAGCTGGGTCGATAAACGAGCCAGTTATTTCAGTGGTAAATTCAAACAAAGTCTTCTTGGCCTGCACACGGACATTGACTAAGCAATCACTTTGCTGTTCTTGACCGTTAACCTTGCAGTGTGTTTGGGAAATATCATACACATATACAACTCATTTCATATGGTAAATAACTGTGTGGCTAAATGACGGTGGTTAATAGAGGGAATCATTGTTAACTATGCGCGCTCATTTATAACCAATAGGAAGCGATTTGTATACTTTGAAACCTGAATTCCAATATTCTTAGTTTTATACAGGAAACCTCTTGAATATTTTGGAAGTAATTTGACTTGAGCTGTTGCTGCCAATAGTAAATTCTTCAAAGACGCAATGAAATACAATTAGTAGACTTTCAAGGTAAGTATGCAGGCAAGTTATTGCATATTTTGAGAATAATTTGACTCACCGCTGTTGATGTCTATGCCAAATTAGTCTTAAAATATTCAATAGAACGTTTATTAAGTTGTAAATCTATCAAAGACATCCAATTCGTATAATGTTGACGCTTCATGACGGAGCTATAATTCGTCATTGTGATTGTGACGTCAGACTACGTGAGTGTGACGTAATTGATTACGGCGTTGTATATTTGAGCAACAGATCGGATCCCTTTATTACGACCACACGTCTCATTGAACCACCATCTCTTGGCCCCGTGAAGCAGGTGTTCGTCATAGACCGGTGTAATATTAGTCAAATCTTTTCCAAAGACAAACATTAGCAATATACACTTGCCGCGAGCCGTGCATTCTGATCATACACCATCGCTATCATCATGGAGAATAATTTAATATTGACATTTATATGGCAACTTGACGGAGTTTTCCTTCCAGAGAGAAATCCCAATTAAAATTGATTACAGAAT
>CM067361.1:12006300-12028800 GCA_034401795.1 Chaetoderma sp. LZ-2023a | reverse complement strand
CGTGGATGTATGAACGCACCTACACATGCACAGACAGAGACTGACACACGTATGCATGTACACATGCCCGTACGCACACACGAACGCGCGCACATTCACGCTAATGTGCGTGGACATGCACACGCTGTGGAATAACCAGCAGATGAGTTTTTCAATTAATCAGCCTTTTATAAAAGTTTTATATTCACACCAAAATGCTTGAAAAGAAAAGTGTTTTGTTAGATACTTTTAGAGGCTTAAATCGTGTACCTCAATGTAATGAAACGAATTAAATCTTAACATATGATGATTTCATTCCATATAAATACATTTCGTAGAATTCGTTGTGAATTTGAATCAGAGACTCGTGTCTCTAATTCAATTTGACAACTTAAACAAGTATATTAATTAATACGTAATGCAATCATCAGATTTATTTTTTCGTTCAGTACACAATTTAAGCCTCTAAAAGTATATAATTTTAACAATTTTATTTTGAACCATTCTGCTGTGAATATGCACCTTTATGCATATGTGTTTCATATATACAATTAAATCAGATACAATATTTAGTTGCAGGTTAACACATATTTCCGTGTGCCTTTCCATTGTGTATTTACTGGGACCTGTAAATTAACCATCTTTGTTTCAAAATGGCATTAATCAAACATGATTTTTATCTTTGTTAACATGCCATTTCAACAATAATATTTGAAAAATGAACACCATTTATACTGTAAAGGTTAAATGTGGCAATTGTATGATATCTTTGTACGTTGTAATTGTATCGTTGTTTTTAGTTCCGGTGAAAGGTGTTGCCCTGCATCCTGTCACATTAAGCACAATGCAAGTAGAAGTTACCACATTCACCTGTACTGTTTCCAGTAAACCTAGAGCTACTGTTACCTGGGAGCGAGTGAATATGACTACAGATATAGTTACTTTATCTGGGGCCACTGAGAGACAGACCTTTATTGGAGAGCTCACACAAGTGATCAGTACCCTATCATACACACCAAAGAAAGAACATAATGGGGACAAGATACGATGTTCAGCAATCAATATAGCAATGGTCAGTTCTGTAGTGTCATCTGATGCCAATTTAATCATATACTGTAAGTATTATACGTCAATATGTTGCTTACTTTGTTAGGGTGTACTTAGTATTAAAACAAATGCATGTATTAATATCGCATTAGGCAGATTTCTAATCAGGACAATTAAGAAGTTGTATTGCAATCGTATGGCCACGTTAAATCCATGTGCATACGAATGTCATCATATGCATATGATTAGTGGTCAAATTCAATTATGTAAATATTATCTGCTACCATATATTACCCAGCTCATGAGCTGTGTAATGTTTCCGCGTTGAACGCAAAAAGACGAACTCGAAAATTCATTTACAATCTACTAAATATTATGTTGAATATTTTGAAACAAATTTGACTGGATCTCTCTGTCAGGTTATATTCAAATTATTCAACATCCTACCTGTCTCGTTACCATCGAGTTGAAATTCTGCGCCTTCAGTGTTTAATGGGTTAACCGTGTAGTTTGGGATAGACAATGGACCTTTCTACTTTTAGCTATGCTCCGCCCATCTCAATCTAAGCTCCACCCACGCTGTGTCCGCGCTGGGATCGATCGTTCGCTGAACTCCCTGACTATCAATTTCCGGAAAATGATACATGTAAGCTGTTGAATAGTTTGAAACTAATTGTACTGGGTGCTGTTGCTGCCTATGCAGCAACAGTGCCCAGTCAAATCAGTTTCAAAATATTCGACATAATGTTTATTAAATAGTAAAGACATACAATTCGTACAACGTGTCAGACTATTAAACATTAAAGACGGATTATATGGAATCATTCATGATGTAATGATTATGACGTCATCATGTACGTCACTTAGATAATCATAACGTCATATGACGTTAGATTATCGATGGATAAACTGGAAAGGTGAATTCTGAGTCATAGACAAACAATTGAAAGCTGCATTAACAATGGCTGCTCATTTGCAACATGATATGACACACTTGATATATAAATGAATTGCAATGCAAGAAATACTATCTTTAATGACATGAACGTCAAACAACCCTCAGCACTCTTCGATCTCTCTTTGCTGCTTTTTTCAGATCCACCAGATGTTGTAAGGGATATCTCAGGCTATACAAACCCTGTTACTGAGAGCAGCACAGAATCTCTACACCTGACATGCAGTGTGAATGGTGTGCCTAATCCTAACACTCTCATCTATACCTGGTCCAGTGGCTGTGGAACTGGTAAGAATAGTAACTTGGTACACAACCATTATGCAGCGGCTATCAACCGAATGACAATTTATTATAGAAATTATCTACATGGATTAATAACTATTATATTATGAATGAATTCAAAATGGCTTATAACAGACTATGTTGATAAGTACGCCTCCATCGGAGTAAATGAGAGGCATAGAGCTTTTGCTTTTACATTCGACTAATACGTATATTCAAATTCCTATTGCTTTCGTAGGCAAAGTCCCAAAAATCAAATTTGGTTGTGGTAATACAAATAAAGATCGCATTTTCAGACAATGTCACACGCTTTACAATATGCGTCATTGACACCGCATCCCGCCAACTCAAGCAATGCGTCTGTTTAAGTGAAGAACAACGATGGCTATCCAAATAGAGGGATCCATTACCAGCTATGCCTATTAAATTCTAGATAAGTTCCGCCCACTTTTTACACACGTTGTTTAAATTTTTGAAACTTGCATTCTCAGAATGTACATTTTAAGGTACCTTTACAGATGATATGTTGACTATTTTGATACCTGTAGCAGCGACAGCTCGAGTTGAATTAGTTTCAAAATATTGATTTGCTGTGTGACCAGCATACCGGTAAATACTATGACAGCTACACAGAGAGCAAAAAAGATATTAGCTTCCCTTGAGCTAAAGAAGCAAACACAAATATATACTTATGAAAGAAATTCTTAGCGGTCTAGATAGTGCAATCAGTCATGAACACACGTACACACACATGCACCTCATTGTAATCATTGAACAATGTCTGAATCCTAAGGTTTATATTGCTACAGGAGTTAGAAATGGATCTGCGATCAGTGTTCCTCGCAATCGAACTAGGAACAATAACGAGTGCTGCTGTACAGTCACACATTTTGAGACTGGATTGAATCAAGCTAGTCCACCTGTCAAATTCAATATTACATGTGAGTTAATTAGCATATAACCTTTTTTCTGAACCGTATCAACCTGTCATCCCAGATACATACTGAGAGCAATCAATTAAAATATGTAAAATTACATTATGTCAAATCCTTTAAATAAATCGGTGGCAGCAGCAAGTGTGTAAAACAATTTTTTATGGAATATGTGGCATGTATTCCGTATGTGCTTGACCTGTTTGTTATATAACCAGAGCTACCTGGAGGACATAGTTTTAGAAAAAGATGAGTACTGGAGGGTGAGAACAAAGGCGCCATCACACTATTCATTACTGTACGTAGGCACATGTATTGCAAGAGAGTAAGCATGTCTTTCTAAACTTTGGGACAATTATAATGTGTAGATTACAACAAAATGCAAATATATCGCCCTCAGCGAATAGAGCCGCTAAATTCATACACACGTCATATGATGCCTTGTGTATCGCGATTTAAAAAACTTTGTTTTAAAATATCTATTTTGTGAGAAATGTGTTTGTTAAAAACTCGATCCTAAACAGAATATCAGGGGCACCATAATTCATTTGTTTCCAGCATCCTACACTCTTCACAGCCCACAACATATCTCGTTAGATATGTCATTATTTATCAAAATAGCAAAGAAAACATAAGTTGGATTTGCTATAATAGGGGTATCTGATCTGCCATGCATGTATCTGACGTCATAATCAAATAGGTCATATTATGGATGACGTGAATCAACTTCGACAACGGAATTAGCTTCGACACGAACAATGAAATGTCAGACACAAAAGTTTACGAATTGCATATCGTTGATAAGTTCATAATTTAATAAACATTCTGTTGAACATTTTGAAACTAAAACAATATGTAGCGGCACTTTGACATAGGCGGCAACAGCCACAGTAAAATTAGTTTAAAATTATTCAACAGCTCACAGGTATAGTTGCCTTGAAATTTAGATTCTCGAAAATCATTTCAACACACATAAAATTGGACAGAGCTTAGATAGAAATGGGCGAGGCATAGCTAGAAATGGATCCCTCCATATCTAAATCCCATAAGAAATATTACTAGGTGTAGATACTTTTAACAGTGCCAAGATTACACCTATGTCTGGTGTCTACCATTACTGAAGTAAATTATATGCATTCCAAAGTGTTAATATTGGCATTGCTTTATTGAATAGTTTATAAGTGATTCAATCATAGATGTGTTGATGAGATGGCATTTCATTGACAAGAATTGCTGTATCACAATATGACTGTGCACTTTATCTAAACACGTCTTTAGTTCAGGGATGTGCACGGATATTAAATCGTCTGCTATTGCCAAGCGAGATTATACCATGGAACTGGGCGTGCCTGGCCTTTTTGAACGGTAAAATAGTTTGTTTAATCATTTCAGTTGGCCCAGAGGCTGTACTAATAACAAGCAAATCAACCACAAAACCCCTGCCAGGAATCAGTGGCACGAGCATATTACTGACCTGTACTGGTTCTGATTCCAATCCTGTAGCATCTCTAAATTGGTACAATACGTCAGAAGGAGGAAAGACTCTAATCATCCCAGATGTATCGTTAACTGAACTGCCTGGTACACACGGGCAGATAGCAGAGAGCAATTATAGCTTTGTACCAAGTATGTATGATGATGGACAGCGCATCACGTGTGAGGGACAGAATGTACCTGACAACATTCAATCAGCTTATGTTATTCTGGGTATTTCATGTAAGTTGTGTTTACAATATGGAGTTATTGGTATATATACATGATTGAAGCTTTACTATTCACAGATGCCTATGTCATATATATTGCACCAAGAGAATCGCTACATCGAGACATCCCTTTCAAAGGGCATGTTCCATTTCCAACAATAGTGTATTCATGATCCTGATGAGTGACCAGTAAACAGCTTTGTAGTGGATATATCAGCCAGACATATCCCATTATTTGGCTAATTAAATACTGTTTCTAGATAATACCATGTCTATGTAACGGAGTCAAATTATGGTAACGCTCATCAACTATTTTTATAAAGCTAGCTTTATCTTGTCTAAACTGAATGGCCAAATTGATGTTACTAATCAATCCTTCAACAGAGCAAACAGCTTCAAAGCAAACATCCATGTTGCTACAATAAATGCGTATATATAATCTATTCTTAATACAATCACACATTGAAAATGCATGCCTGACATTAGTGTATATTCCGATAACAATAGGCAAACAGTCTCACATGATATCAATGCCACATACAGTAAGAGATCACGGATCCAAACATTAGATTTGGTGTAGTGCAGCAACTCAACACTAATTCATAAGATAGCATGTAGGCTACAAATACAGAAAATTGATTCAAAGGGCATGTGTTGTGCACCATATGTACTTCATACAGGTTGCTTAGCTTGTTATCAGTTCAGTTGTTTAATACGAGAAAGGAGTACAGTTAGAAAATAAGAGTAGGCTTCAATATTATTGTGTTTATTTATGGTTTTACTCGTTATTTCGTATATTATCGATATGTGGTGGCAAAGATCTGTTTCTCAATTTTAGTCTCAGATATGGATCAACTATCATGAGTCTAGGGAAATTGAGGTATACGCGAGGTAAATGAATACAAGATTAAAATAAAACACTGTGTACTGAGAAACTGTGTGACCACAAAGTGCATCTCTTTTTCACGAATAAAACACTGGCAATGCGGTATTTGAAAAATGAAAATAAAACGCACACAAACTCGCGTCAATTAATCAAAGTGAAGAATAGCAAGGCTATGAGCATACAGGGGTATAATTTTCGGACATATCCCCGAAATGCAAGAATGTAGAATCACCAAGTTTGACATCGCTATCATATTGCCACTGGCTAAGATTGCACTGAGATTAAGGTCAGCAGAATACAAATGTGTGATTCTGCATCTGCCCCCACCCCTGTATGCAGTCAAGTTACTGATTGTGGTTAGGTCAAAAGTAAGAAAATGGGGGTTTTAATAATGCCATAAAAAGCTGATTTTGTGATACAAGCTGAATGTGCTAAGACACTACAATAAAATGGCACTATTTTTTCATGCTCAATGGTGCAGTTGAGTAAACCTGAACTAGTATCAAAATGCGTATTTACTAATTAAGATTCAAATGTCTGATTTGAGCCGAGTTACATCTCTATGTTATTTCCTCTGAACGTCTTACCAAATTCTAATAATATAAATGTCGTCCATGTGACAAATTAACCTTTCAATCCTTGCAATTCCAATGTCTCAATTTCAAGACACTAAAAGAAGAAAGGTTTTGGATATTTTGAAACAAATCTGCTCATAGGCAGCAACAGTTCCTCACCAAATTAGTTTCAACATATCCCATGAGACACATGATTTTTAAGTCCACCTGACTTACGACACCACCATCTTCTGTCACCAAAAATGTATATGGAGTTACTTATTTGAACCCTGCACCACTCAAGCAGGCCAAAAATTGTCAAATATAGTCTTCACTTACTAAGCAAATGTACATTTTTTAGGGTTAAAGGGTTAAAAAAAACCCACCTATCATTCGTCATCACCTGTCAGTGTTCCATGTGTTTTGAATCAGTGAAGGGATCCGATCAATCAAGTATCTGACGTCATAATTAAAATACGACGTCACAGTCACATGTTATTATTAAGTGTATTTAGTCTATTTAGAAGCAAATGAACTGTTCTCCATCTGATCGTTGTTTTGTGAATTATCATCAATGTTGTTTTATTTACTTAGAACTTGTCATTTAAAAGCCACCCATTGGTGGTTTAGTCCTCTATTAAACTTTCTTAGTCGGTGATATATACACGTGGTGATATTGTTGGTACAGTTGCAGTTTGACGGACTGAAGCTTTCACTATCTAACCTGCCTAGTTCGAATGTACCTAGTTTTCATTACCCGAGGGGCACACCTATTTAATATTCTTCATTGACCTTTTAGATGAGCTTACCATACCATATGGTAAAATGAGTTCAAGGACTGGTACGAATAAAATGGTAAACCTATTTTACACAAGGGGTGCTATCTCTTAATCAACTATAATATTGATATTGTATTAGTTTATGAACTATTTAATTGGTGGGAACATCAGCGAACATTCTGCCATCACAATTTCAAACACGAACAAATGCTTAATATTATTTCAGACTCACCCATGTTCGAGCCAGCTCAGACAAATGTTGAGAGCAAGATTGTTGTAGGAAATACCCTGTTAATGTTAACCTGCACTGCCTGGGCCAAACCACTGGCTAACATCACCTGGAATCATCATCCATCAACAAGCATTATGAACAATAATGATGATAATAACTACAGGTGAGATACAATGACATTATTACAATAAATATATAGTGTAGTTTTCGTGCACTAAGCATGTTCAAAATGAATTAAATTGTTAAAGTTTTAGTATTTTCAAATCATAATATATTAAGAAGGCATAGACTAAAATTAAATAGCAAGCATTCACAATGGTGAATGAAAGAATCGAATAAATGTACAAAAATTTTAATTTCGAATTCGCATTGTTTGAATAGAACATAGGAATGGTACTGTGGTTAAGCAAATTTAAAACGAATTTAAAATGGACATAAAGCTCTATCGAGAAGGAATACCAATGATGATTTAAAATTTAGACGTTTTCAATGAAGCATAGTTCTGTCCAATTGCAGATTTCATCCGTAACTTGTGCTGTGACGACGTATTAACTTTTTTATGAACTGAATATATATATATATATATATATATATATATATATATATATATATATATATATATATATATATATATATATGGTCCCTTACTCAGAGGAGAGGTCACAATCGACGTATCACAAAACGGACAGATACTCTTTTTACACCACTCTTTCTCATCAACATTAATCTCACACCATACCTAAATGAGTTAAGCGATGACATGTGAATTATTAGTTATTAGCAAGCAGCGGCAAGTAGTCTGCTAAGAATGAGTATGGCCTTGTTTGAATCATGAGACACAATTACTCCAAACAAGAAAACACATCCAATTTTAAGTATGGCAAGTAAATCCTACGTGCTAAATTTCCAAACATTTGCCAACCAATCCCTGAATATAAAACCCATATTGCTCTATTTTTAGATAATGAACATTAGTGAAATACAAAATTGGAGCCTGCGATTGGGGTGACCCCTCTATTACTGGATCACACATCTTAAAAGATTATAGCAAATTTACAAAGAAAAGATTGTCCACTACCCGTGTTACTGACATATTTTTTATCAGGCCACAATAAGATTACTGAAAGCAGTTGTTGTCGCATTATAACTTGTAACCCCAAAATTGGCATACCTCCTTAGGACTCTCTGGTCACGTGCCCACCCTAAGTTTGAGCCGATCAGTCCAGTAGAACCAGGGGTATTGAAAATGAGTCAAAATTGTAGTCCAGTAGAACCAGGAAAATTTAGTAAAAATCGTACATTTTAAAAAGCAATGTTGCTGAAAGCTGTTGCTTTTGTATTGCACATTCGTAACCCAAAATCGGTATATATCTTTGGGACACTGCAGGCAAGCTTCTAATCGAGCTTGCTGAACATTTTTCCATAGAACGAGAGCTATTTATAGATGGCTTAGGAACAGGAAGATGCATGCCGAAAATGATGAGGAAACTCCATGGCAGAGTGAAAGAAAAATAGCAAGCAACGTCATCTGTCCTAGTCATCATTCTTGATGGTTGATGAGTGATCATACTGGAATATTAAGACTAATAGAAGATGCTAAGACCAATTGGAATTATTAATTGACAACAACATATAAAGATTAACATATATGAAACAATTGAATTCCTTGGGTAATGCGTCTATGTGGGAATTTTCAAGCTCAGTATGGGTTGAAAGTATCGATAGTCACAATTCAGTCTGAAGTATTTTTAATCTGTTGCACCAGACTGACATCTACATTCACAATAACAACCATCAAGAGGACGGATGCAGGGCTTTAGAATTGCTCTTCTAGAAATTGCCATGGACATGTTCAGAACCCTGGATTCAATGTCACCGTTCACTGTAAGTAGGAGTACTTCTTCATTCCTGTCTGTACTGCAAAACTAGTAGTTAATTAATTGTGTGATATGCGAGAAACCATATTTCAGTTTGTTTAAGATTTAATTAAAGACTATAACAATTATCTCGATTTTGATTGACAGGATATTATGCCATAGTCAGGTTCTGTAGAATACATCCTGTGATAGGTATAGGTAGGTTAAGACTGGTACATGAACAGTGTGTGGAGACATAACATGGACTTCGGATATATTAAACTTCTTGCTTAGATGTGCTTTGCATTTGAATTAGGACTTTGTTTAGGCAGAGGATGCTTGCATAATATATGTCGATCTTAATGGAGGGGTCCAATATGTCAATCAATTATCTGACGTCATACTCAATATATGTGACTTGCTAGCTGATGTTAGAATCAAAATAGCACATGTCTGCCAGGTAGTATTACAATTGTATTGTATATATTGCGTCGATTTGAATGTGTTTCGTGAATTTACCTTTTAATAAGCATGCTATTGAATATGTGGACGCTAATACGTCTACTCTGAACTGATTCTCGAAAGGTTAACAGTCGGAGTTCGGCCAACATTTTTCCTTGTGTAATTTGAAATATCCTGTAGCATGATTGTACCTATAAAATAGAGGGAGCAAATCTGTCACTAAACATCTTACGTCATACTCAATTATATTACTAGATAGCTGACGTCGCAATCATAATGGGGCAGGTCCAGCTACGAAATTGGAAATGTAGGCCTATGTCATAGTGTGTACGAATTCGATGTATGTGATGAAGTTACAATTTAATACATATTCTGCTGACTATTTTGAAATTAATTTGAATCAAAGCTGTTTCTGAACACATTCAATAGCTTATCTGTATAGTTACCTTGAAATTATGGCCCTGGAAATTCAGGTTTCGATGTGTTAATTCGACTCCAACGTGCAAACTCTGTGCGAACCCTTGCTAGAAATGGGCAAGCAAGAGCTAGAAATTGATACCTTTTTTTTTAAAAACAATGTGATAAATCAATCACATTGATACTATTTAAATTTATAAATCAGCAGACGAACTCGTATGCAACATAAATCAATCAACAATTTATTATATCTAAAATACGTTTCTTAAATTCCCTCAGATGTTCCCGATGTGACTGTTTGTGTAAGCAGTGCACATGTGACAGAGGGAGACAGTACGCAGTTAGAATGCCACCCTTCAGCTGTTCCAGACATCTACACATACATTGCCTGGCATGAATTCTGTAATGGTTCGAGAGTTCACAGGTTCTAGATCACTCAATCTGAATAATTTGACATTTGAAAACTCTGGTGAATACAGATGTACTGTAAATAATACTGTAGGCACAGGAACTGGATCTGAAAGCGTGACAATTAAATGTAAGTATATTTATTATATAAGAATGTATATAGGTGTTATTATTATTATTATTATTATTATTATTATTATTATTATTATTATTATTATTATTGTATACAGATTCGGCTAAGCAAGTCGGAGTGGGCATTTCAGTTCTGGAATCAATGTGACAGCAACACTTAGTTTGAAATTTATTGGTGATCCTCAACCGAGTGTCAGCTGGCATAAGGACGGATCAAATTCTTCACTCGCTGCCAATGGTATAAAGTTCTCCACAAACATTGTGCAAATAAATGTGAGTTTGATATATTATAAAACACCAGTGACCATTCCAGGATATGAAGCCACTCTGACCATACATTCTGTTCAAGAACAAGATTACACAGTGTTTCATGCTACTCTGGACAATGGTCTGAAAACAGATTCACAGATTCCACGTTTTTCTGCTCACCTTATACGAAATGGTAAATATACATTTATAAAGAGTATCTGTACGACATTATTTGAAAGTGCACATACTATTACAGCTCCAGCCATTTATTTTATAATGATATCATATTTCCTCCAGACTATGGTACTATTTAATCTATAGAACAAAGAACATTTTAATTTAGCATTGTCAAATCGATGTTGTTTGGATCAGTCTGAAGCATTGAGAAATGATACTACCTTGAAGTTTTCCAGCATGCATATTCAATCATCGCAGCTACAAATGGCATGGTTATTCAGCTGAGCCTGTTTAACAGTGTATTAGCTGCTGTTAGGTGACAATAGAGCAACTGCCTTTGTTCTCAGTAACATTAGAAGGTCCGCCAAAAAGGCGCATAATCAATTTGTAAATCGACTTGTTCGCCATATCCCTGAAAATACTCTCATTGTACGGATGGCTGGTTGATGTATGCCATATATAATCATTATGGTAAATTCCCAATGTCCAAAACTCCCGATTCCGAAATTGCATTGCATAATGATACAATGCAATAATGAACTTACTACTGCTATTTCAACATAACTGCGCCAAAAGACCAAAGATTGCTGTGTTGGGTTATCGTTTTTCATTTGTTTATTTTGTAGAACATATTGAGGATCTATTTTTTTTAAATTAGCGCACATTGCTGAGCATGCTGCTTAAAATTAATCAAACCATTACCTATCATCTTATCTCGCAGAAGGATAATACAGTCATGCACTAGCACCGTAAGTTTTGAAAAATATACGATATTTCTATTTTGTTTGAAAGTTATCCATAGCTGCTCCAGTAGTATCTTTAATCTCGTGAAATGCCGAATCAAAAAAAAATTGTATCCACATCCTGTTCAATATTTTGAAACGAATGTGACTGGGAACGGCTGTTGCCTATGGAGGTAGCAGGTCCCTGTGCAATTAAGTGGAACATATTCAGCAGCTTAATTGTATAAATACTTTTAAATTTAAGGCCTGGAAATTCATGGTTCAAGTGGGTAAATTTCCTAGTCGATGATATTATTTTGTTTACAACTTAGTATTGGAAGTAAAGTGGCATTATATTTTGTTGCGCATTTAGTTAAAATTCTCAGTAGTGAAGCGCTACAGTTATAAACAAATAACGGAAAAAATTAAGTGAATTGCAGGATTTCGTGAAAATTGGAAATAACAGGTTATGCGATAAATACAATCTCAAACTCATTGTCATTTGGTATCAAATTGATCTCACAGGTTTAACAAGATATCATTTGGAGGTAGCTAATGACCGTTCAAAATGAGAATTTACTAAACTCCTATCATACAATTGATAGAAAATGGCAACTAATTTCGGATTCTCCACATATTTGCTGAAACTCAGCAGAGGAGATTTTATCTATACTTATCAATTATTTTTCTATGTATGACATTAAAATCACCATTTTGCTGAAGGAGCCAATGTGATGTAATCTCTGCTAAGCTTCTTCATCTACAGTGCATCTAAAAATAGCATTAACTGTTTGCAAAACAAGATAAAATGAACTGTTGAATATTTTCAACATAATTGGATTAGAAAACATTGCTGCCAAAGGCAATGAAAATATATCATCTTCAATATATATTCGGCATAATCTTTTTACTAACTAGCATGTTTCTGTTTTTGTTTTGAAACATGTTAACTTATTTATGAACTGTACTGAGTGGACATCCACTATTGATAATAATTAAGAATTTGTCATATTTTGATCACGTGGCATAATCCTACTTACTTCTGACATTTTCTTCAGATAAGCCGGGACGTCCTTCTGATTTTGATGCTGTATGTCACGTGACTACAGCTGTTATCTCCTGGACATCTCAATTTAATGGTGGACTGGCACAGACATTCCATGTGTCTTATGTTAATGATGGGCATACTGTACGTATCTCTAAACAAGACGCGGGTAAAGACAAAACAGGAACAATCGAGGTGAATTCATTACAAGCTGAAAAAAATTACGCATTTCACATTTTTGCAAGGAACAATCTCGGAGTCAGTGAGACTGTCAGCACATCCTGCAAAACAAAACAAAATATGGGTAAGCGTTTAATGGGCACATTACTGTGTCATACAACCTAGTCAGATAATACCCTTAGAAAAACATTTCTAAAAAAGTCTCGTATTGGCATACAAATGGACATCACTCAGAATCACTGTAAAATCCATTCTCGGTACGTATTATCCTTAAATGTAAAATTCATATTGTGCATTGTGACGATTGTCTATCATATTCATGTCAGCGACGATGTATTGCGATGTGAATCGTGGTACGGCAAAGTGTATCGCTACAGCCCCAGCTGTCATATGAAATGATTCTTAGTGGCACACGATGATGGCTGATTAACTATATCATGGCTACAATGGCAATGGATGAATCCTGTTTTAGCTATGTTCTGCCCATTTTCTAGCTAATCTCCGCCCCCGCTTTTCCCGTGTTGGGATCGAGCGATCCCTACAATCC
The DNA here is from genome assembly GCA_034401795.1 of Chaetoderma sp. LZ-2023a. Taxonomy (NCBI): domain Eukaryota; kingdom Metazoa; phylum Mollusca; class Caudofoveata; order Chaetodermatida; family Chaetodermatidae; genus Chaetoderma; species Chaetoderma sp. LZ-2023a. Next base: position 12,015,256 of record CM067361.1, on the reverse strand, counting down.
CTGAATTTCAAGCTCCAGAAAACTATACAGGTAAGCTGTTTAATATGTTGAAACTAATTTAACTATGGCAGCAACAGCGCCCAGTCGGATTTGTTTCAACATATTCAGCAACATGTTTATTAAATGGTAAAAACATAAATTCGCACAACAACGTTTAGTCCGTCATCATTTACTCGTTTGTGACGAACTTAGCCACGCCATTCATGACATAATTGATTATGGTGTCATCCTACGTGGCGCGTAGTTGATTATGACGTCATACGAGTCATGGATAAACTGGAATCCTACAGTACATAGCATGTATACATTTAACTGTATATTTATTGTTAATGAACTTTTCAATTTGAGGTTTTACTCATTATTTTCAGTTTCGACACAAGCGCAGGAATCTGTCGATAATATCAATGAGGTTGCTATAGCCGCTGGTGTAGCCGGTCACATGGCGATTAGTATTGCTGTTGTAGCCGTTGTCGTCATCTTAAGGTTACGAAGACAGAAGAATATCAACGGTAATACGTGTAAGTGTATTACTCTACTCACGGCATGCTATTACTGGACCTTGCCAGAGTAATGACATCATATGACGTCATAATCAGCTAAGCGGCATGTAGGGAGACGTCATGATCATCACGTCATAAATGATTCTATACCGCTCGTCTTTAGCTGTTAATAGTCCGACACGTTGTAGACAGTATATGTCTCTGCTATTTAAGAAACAGGCTGCTGAATATTTTGAAACTAATTCGACTGGGCACTGTTGCGGCAACGCATACAATTAGTTTCAAAATATTCAACATCTTATCTGCATAGTTTTCTGGAAATTGATAGGCAGGTAGTTCAGAGATCGATCGATCCAAACACGATCGAAATACCATATGCCTCACATAAACTATGCATAGTATTTGTAACTTTTTATCTGGCCATCAAAGAACTATGGTCATACTATACTAGTTAAATGCCGAAGCATTTTCCAGGTATACGAATTGTGCCTCCATGTACTTTTCAACCAAACAGAAAACAGCATATGCTGTCTGTCTCGCTATGTATAGCTATGGCAGCAACATCATCTGGTTAAATTAGTCTCAAAATATTCAACAAAATGTTTAGTAAATGGTAAAACATACAATTCATACAACTGACGAACTATTCCAGGTTAACGAAGGAGTATTGTGTATCAATCATGTGTCTGACCTCAAACTATATGTGATACAATTGATTATGACGTCACTCCTTGATTAACACATTTACTTGATCAATTATATACGCACAATCTATAGTTTGACAGCATAAAAGCAACCATGCATGTAAGCTCTAACTTAATCGATGACAGCTTGCAGTAAAATTATTTCCAGATTGCAATTACATCATAACGAATATGGTGTATCTGCCCATATAAGACATCACAAACTATCCCAAAAGGAGACAAAATGGCAGAATCCACCGGCTAACACTAGGTCGATGTTCAGATTGACATTCTCAGCGACATATACAAATGATTGCAGTTGGAGTAATGACGCAAACTATCACTAGATGACGACTTTGGATGTGGAATTAGTTTTTATTTAATTAAAACGTTCTCTTAGGTTTACCATGTGCCACACACAGACGATTTCTCAACATTTCTTTCTTACTTAAGTTTTTGATCATTTTGGTTTCATTGTGATTAATTATCTTTATTGTAAGCAAGTTTGAAATAATGGATTATCGAACAAACAATGTTGATTGCTTCGGGAAACTTAATAGTGTATACATACCGAGACGCATAATCGTGTGTTGGCCTCACTACTACACGTTGTATATTTGAGACATGAAGCAATTGTATTTGTCAAGTTTGGTGCTGTGCAATGTACAACCTCACTTTTTCACAGTCACGTGACATTTTTAATCCAATTAATAGGCAGCAACATCTCCCAATAAAATCAGTTTCTAAATATTCAACAGCGTACCTATATAGATCCACTTACCTTAAAATTAAGTTTCTTGAAATGTAAATCAATTCAAATACGCGGGCGTGCACCTTGGCTAGAAATTGGCGAACATAGCTAGAAATATCTCCTTACATTGCATGTGTTTATTGTCGCAGGTGAGAGTTCTGAAATGAATGTTGGCAGTTCCCACACGTAAGTATTAAAGCATAGATGTATATCAGTCATATAATTACGTATTGCCTAGTGATTTTGAGGTGTGGGCGTTTTGGGTATGAGCTGGTGTGTTTGGTTTTGGGTGGGGGTGGGGGGGGGGGGTTGAGGAGGGGGTAACATGCCGGGTACATCGTGTTCTCGTTCTGACGTTTTGTAAGTATACATTTCCGCCAAGATTTATGCATATTGATCATTATTGGACGCGTGTATAACGCTAAGTATGGTAACCGAGCCAGTCATTCCAGTCGTACATTTTCAAAAGTATTCTTCCTTTGGCCTGACGAGAGAATGGTATGTTCGAAAATTTCACTTGTAAATTTACAAAATTGTCTTCTCTTGACCTTAAAAAAGTATAATTTATAGGTCTCAGATTGCATCTCAGAGCATCTAGATTGAAGGATTTTCTGTTGGAGCCCCCCCCACCCCCGCACTCCATGGTGAGAGGGGTCTGCCACCCTCTTAGGGGCGCATCACCTTAAGCTGGTGTCCATCTTAGCTTTACTTTCTTTGCTCCTCACATACTCTCCCTGTATGCACGTGTGTGCGTGCGCATGTGCATGTGTGCGTGTACTGCTGCTGGTGACGACGACGACGACGCTCCCACTAATACTACTACTGTTGGAGGCTGTTTATCCTCTGGATCCTGCTCGGGTGGTAGTCTACTCGCATCCGTAACGATAGGGAGATGGTGTCGCAGAATTCACTGGTTTGAACCCCGCTCGGCTCGTAAATTGAAAAAGGTAAAAATTACATTCCAGATGATGAATGAGCTATATCCTAGTGCCACTGCCTCGTCAATGACAGGTTTCATAGAACTAATGCTTGGCTTTAATTAAAACTGCATACTTGCGAGTGCCTAGTGATATAGCAGAATGGATCTCAGAAAAAACGTAAAAGTAAGAATATCTGAAATGGAGACCATCAATTCCAGTCAATTCGTGTGGTTGTGAGACGGGTAGTTGAAAGCTATTTCGGTGAAAGAGGATTTTTGCTCTCTGGATGCTGGTCTAGTGCTAGGCTACTCGCCTCCCAAACGCTAGGTGGAAGGTGTTGCAGACATCACGGGTTCGAACTCCGCTAGGGTCGAAAATTGAAAATCGTAAAAATGTTGTTTTCCAGATTATGAATGTGCATTATCCTAGTGTCAGTGCGTCATCAATGACAGGGTTCCTAGAACTAATGCTTTACAATAATAAAACCACTACTACTAATAATAATACTACCACTACTACTACTACTACTACTACTACTACTACTACTACTACTACTACTACTACTACTACTACTACAACTACTACTACTACTACCACTGCTAGTTTATTATAATGTGTTCGTGATGGCATTGTTTCTCAGTGTGAATGCCAACCCTGGCTCCATAGACATACCTCTAGATACAGGAGCCTATGGTGACATTACTGGCCTCTGTAACATCACAGTCAATATTACTAATCAACAGAATAACAATGTAGTTGGTGAGTTACATTCAAAATGAGCGATATTGTGAGGGATAATGTTGTTCTTGTCGTCGTTATTGTCATCAGGCTAGTTTAGCGTCGTCGTCGTCGCTGTTGTTGTCGTCGTCGTCGTCGTCGTCGTTGCTGTTGTTGTTGTTGTTGTTGTTGTTGTTGTTGTTGTTGATGCTGCTGATGCTGCTGTTGCTGTTATTTTGTTGTTATTTTGATTGTTTTAGTGTGAGGTCAGCTAACATGTAGCTCTTTGATTATGACATCGTATACTTGAGAGACAGACATGATCAGTCAATTCGTGCTGGATCCCTTTTCTGCTTCAAGTTGATGAGTAATTATTCTAAACAGAAATATTCTTAAGGACACATTGGCTTTCATGTAATGTATGACTAATTTTATACTTCTACCTGCCATAGCTGTTTAGGCGTGTTGGGTAGATAATGAAATATAGTTAATCTATTACTATTTTCTGACATATAGGCCCGATCTACGCTGAAGTAAACACACCAAAGAGACCTGATGGAAATCCTAGTCAGGATCCAGGTATGTAAATGTGTTGATATATTTCTACCATCGACTGTATATGAACAAACCAATGTGCCAGTTTAATATTAACATTATTTAACTCGTCTAGATGTGACCAAGAAGAGGAATGTTTTTTCATTTACCACTGGATTGACTGACTTGATAAGAGAGTCATCCATTACAGTTGTAAATTGTCAAAATAGTTTTGTTCTGGGCCTGTAAATTGACATAACGATAAGCAAATACATGTTCTTGAGCAAATTTAGTCATTAAATGGTTAATGATATTCAGGCTCTCATTGCCTGAGACAGAATATCATGTACTTAGTCCTTAAATGGTTAAGAATATTCAGCCTATCCTTTGCCTGAGACAGAATATCATGTACTTAGTTATTTGACATAAACGTATTACACACATGCATTATTTCAGGTCCGTTTTATGCAGACGTGGAGAAAAGCAAGAAAAGCAATACATTGACTGGTCCAGGTATGCATTGTAGTAGAGTATGTGTGTGTCAATGTGTGTCCAGGTATGCATTGTAGTAGAGTGTGTGTGTGCCACTCTTTGTCCAGTTATGCATTGTAGTAGAGTATGTGTAGTAGAGTATGTTTGTCAATGTGTGACCAGGTATACATTGTAGTATAGTATATATATATATATATATATATATATGTGAGTGTGTGTGTGTGTGTGTGTGTGTGTGTGTGTGTGTGTGTGTGTGTGTGTGTGTGTGTGTGTGGGTGTGTGGGTGGGTGGTTGGGTGTGTGTGTGTGTGTGTGTGCGTGTGTGTGTGCGTGTGGGTGTGTCAATGTGTGTGTCAATGTGTGTGTCAATGTGTGACCAGGTATGCATAGTACTAATGGGTGCGTGCGTGTGCGTGTGCGTGTGCGTGTGCGTGTGCGTGTGCGTGCATGCATGAGTGCGTGTGCATGACGTCACGAATAACACGATATAGTACGTCTTTAACTCTTAATAATTCTACACGGTGTACGGATTGTACGTCTTTATCATTTCCTAAACATTCTTTTCAATATTTTGAAACTAATTTGACTGGATGCTTTTGCAACAGCGCAGTCAAATTAGTTTCAACATAGTTAGCAGCGTACCTGTATAGTTTTCTGGAAATTGATAGTCAGATAATTCAGAGATCAATTCCACCCCGGACGAGGTGTGAGTGGAGCCTAGATAGAGATGGGCGGGCATAGCTAAAACTGGAAAGGTCGTTGGTTGCGCCTATGAGTATTTGTGCATCTGTCTTTAATCCATTGTAAACCTGACAATATATATTAAGATTAACATATGCCTTCTGTGTCAAAGCTAGCTAAACTGGCACCAGATACAGATAGCAATTGACATAATATAAAAGTAAAACACCGCATGAAAACATGAGTCAAGGTTAGTACCATGTAAGACAATCTTAGTTTATTTTGAGGACCTTTCGCACATAAATGTTCTCATTAATGTTAGCTGATGAAGCGCAACATTTATGATGTGGATGCTCGTTAGATTAAACTAAGTTACCCTTAAAATATACTTCCTTGGAATCCTATTTTTGGCCAATACAGACTAACACCACTACCTGTTTTCCCTTATACGACGCGGTGTAGTAATCACCCGATATGGTGATTTTTGTGACACTTATTATATGAACACCACAAGGAATGGATGTTACTCATCATCTCTTTCATTTTAATATATACAAATTGGTACTGTTATCTCCATTGCCACTTGTATCGGGTAATCATGATATATGAATTATTATATTTGGGAGAGCACTGGTGTACTTATCAACGCTGACGTGGGTGTCGTGTTTTATCACGATTTTCACAGACGATTTAAAGCAATTTACTGATATTCTTTATATTTTTTCTATGCGAGCAGCTTATTTTCTTTTTTATTTTAGGTCCAGTTTATGCCGAGGTGAACAAAATCAATAAAGGCTTGAATGAAAACATTCCAGGTAAACGGAGCATTACAGTGTACATATCAACATAAGTTTGATAACCATTTACAAGATCTCGCTGACATAAAATCAAGATCCACCTCACACATATAAGCAGCGCACTCAAGCATTAAGAAATAAGCGAGACATCCTAATTTGAAAACACGCAAAGCGGGAATTCTGATTTCGAATTTTTCAATTTCGGCACTCGTCGAGCCGCCTATATATACGTCACTATAGTCACCGCTAACATTACTATGCATAGGACTCTATTGATAACAACGCAGATACCGAACACGGTGTCGCTGGAATTAACTCTAGTATAAGGGGTATTTGAGTTTGGTTATAGAAAATGTTTCCTGCTGAATGCGATCGTATGCGTATATGTTTTATTAACCAAACTGATTTACCACAAATTGCTTTTCGGAAAAGTGTGTGATAAATCCGGCAAATTTAGCCAGTTTTCATTCAAATTATCGTGTAAGGGAGATACACATTGTCTTATAATTCACCGATTGGGTCAATAAATTAGCGTAATTACGTCGCCTACAGGTGATTGCTAGTGTATTGGAAATCGATATTCATGTTGGTGGAAGGATGCCAGCTACTCAGCAAAGTTGTTCTCGTCTTTAACTAAGAACCTATCAGGTGAATTGTTGTGTATTTTCTGAAATAATGATGTATGTCTGATCTATTTATGCGAAGCTACATGTCTCATGTCATCCGAACTTTAAAGACTGTTAGCTCAATTTACGCGTTAGCACCTTCTTAAAAGTATATTTCTATCCACATCATGTGCGAAATGTTGTTTTTAGAGGATATACTTTAAATTATTAACACGAATTATGCTCAATGACGTTGAATGCAGATGGGAACAAAAACAAGAAACCCATGATCAAAGATTGTACAGGCTCTTCGTAATGTGTTGGGCCATTGTTGGGATCACTGGCTTGGTTGTTGCGTCAGTCGTTCCACTGATAAATGTTATAGGATATTCTTCTATAGGTCTGCCAATGGAGAGACTTAAGACCATGCAGTGCCATCTTAAACTGGTTTTACGTATACCATGAAACTGTTAAGAATTTAATATGTTTACTCACTAAGTCTGAAAGAGCACTCGTATTCTTTCAGGTCCATTATAAGCTGATGTGGACAAATGCAAGAAAAACAAGAAACTAGTTGTCCCAGGTAAACAGAATACAATATTATATTTTGTCAACGTGTATTTATGCTCTTGATAATTTGTTGTACCAATGTGAATGAAGCATCTTAATCTTGTGTTGTGTTAATGCGAATTTATACTGAATTAATACAGCAGAGGTTGAGAAGGCACTTAAAGCCCTGAACAATGGACGTACATCTGGACCTGATTGCATGAGCAATGAACTATTCAAATATGCAAATTACATTATCTCAAAACCCATCACGCACATAATCAATTCAGCTTTAATGCACCACCTTACCATCGACGCTGTAGGCCAATGCATCCGTATCGCGCTACCCAAGCCCAAGAAGCCACCTGCCACCAGCCCACTCCCCCCCCCAGCCAATATGCCGGCCCATTGTGCTCCTTAATACCATACGGACAATCCTATCCAATGTTACTCTATGCCGCATCCGAGACAAGCTCGACGACTTCACCGGATCATGTCAAAGTGGCTTCAAACGTGGACGCAGCTGTACAGACATTGCATGGGCTCAACGCATGCTTATGTCGGTAGTCATGTCCACACACTGGGATTTCCACAAAATGGGCATTGACATGTCATGAGCCTTCGACACAATTAAACGCTCAAAGATCCTAGATATACTACGTCAAGCCAGTTTCAATCCAGATGAGCTACGACTAGTGAGACTACTTCTTGCAGACACCAAGCTGAGAGGACGAGTGAAGTCAGTGAAGTCTGTAGAGCTTGAGACATCAATCGGCTCCCCACAGGGAGATGGTCTATCTCCTATGCTCTTCACCTGTTACCTGGCTGTTGCAGTGAAATCCGTGCGTGAAAACTCCACAAGACCAACCATACACGCCCCACCCACCCACACACACACATACACACACCCACACCCCGGTGTCAACACTGGGCATGCCGCTAGAGATGAAATATGCCGACGATGTGGACTTTATAGATGAGGAAAAGAACCCCCTTGACGAACGTCTCCCAATAACTGACTAGAAATTGAGAATCGCTTTATGAATGAATCCAAAACAGAGTTCACCCACATATACCTATCTACAAAGCATGAAACTAAAGAAAATGACGATCCACTCCGTGGCGCCGAACCATGGAGGAAAAGTACAATCCTGGGCTCACTGCTTTTCTGGCATTGCTGCACGCTGCATCATGGAGAACATAGCTTTCCAGTCCTTCTTGAAGATATGGATTCGTAGATCAAAGATGCCCTTGGTAAAAAGACTACGTTTATACAATGCAACCAGCGTATCCTTGATGATGTATAACTGTAACAGCTGTGCAGCTCCAAAGGCAGCTCTAGACAAAGTTGACGCCTGTCACCGCAAACACCTACGCTCGCTCCAACACCGATGGCCAGATAGCATAATTGTCAACGATGCACTATACAATATGTGTAATACGCCGACGCTGTCTGTAAAAGTCGCCCAGCAAAGATGGGCCACGTTTGCCCATGTGCTAAGGATGCCAGAAGACACACCATCACAGAGCGCCTTGGAATTCGCCCTACTCTGAGCCAGCAAATGCAGAGCCAGGAGAGGACGTAATTACATAAATCTGCTAAGCGTGCTACGAGGTGACCTCAAGATAGCAAGATTAGGTACACTCAACTCAAGAATAGCCCTGAGGAAGCTACGGATTTTGGCTGAGGACAAGACACAGTGGGCAAAAGCGAAGAAGGACTGATTG
>CM067361.1:11857300-12003300 GCA_034401795.1 Chaetoderma sp. LZ-2023a | reverse complement strand
ATCAGCAATATGCATTATGGGCAGGAGTGAGGCTGTGAGTTGTTTATTGGCTAGCGCATTCTCCACAACCCCAACTGGTTAACAAGATGCCAGAAGAATCATGTGCGAGTATGAGTGAGTGCGTTAAAAGCGTGCGAGAATCTGTGCGTGCCTGAGTGCCAGTGTGAGTTTTTTGAGTGGGTGTGTCCAAATGTATACGTGCATCTGTATGAGCTGACCACAAGCAACTAACATGGCATATATTACATTAATTTGTAATGTATTTTCGCATATCGGAAAACGTTGGCTTATGACCGTGTACAAATTCACTTTGTTTAACACATATAGGGATTTCGATGACCACATACAATACAGTACGCATCAATTTCTGCGTTCTGGTGCTCATTATGTATATATATTTTTCTAAGTTACTTTGCCCTTTTATACTCTCCTAAACCTGTTTCTCTCTTTTCTTTACTCGTCTCTGCTACTATGCTAGCGCCCATATCTTCAACTTTCTATTCTGGTTCTGCCACGATACTCTTCAACCCATTATGACTATGAGGTCTTGGAGAGACATTATTCGTATAATACTTACACATGTAATGCTACTGCTCATCATATATAAAGCCATGGTGACTTCTTATAATTGTTATCTAATTCGAGTTGGTACTTGATGGGTAATAACCTTGAACAACACCGGGTCGCCATAGGCTTATATTATATGAAATCATATTTTCCACATATGCATTTTACTCAGAATATTGTTCACGCAAAACTGCTAAAATCAGTACTGCGCTTTATCTGTACAAGAATTTTCTTATTATTAACCTACGCTCAACGTTGTATAATTTGCAAAATAGTAATTATTGTTGAAAACAACAAGTTTAAGCTACATTTGAAGCATATAGCTGTATTAGTTATTGCTGTATATTTAGTACACATTTTCTTAGCTTATACAAATTACTGTAAAATATGGCTGTTAATATGTGGAGATGTTGAAAGTAATCCTGGTCAGGAAAATACTCAATCGAAAGAATCTGCCATAAGTATATTTCACTTAAATATAAATGGTCTAAGAAACAAACTCTGTCGAATTGAAGACCTTATTTGCGATTATGACGTAATTTGTTTTACTGAAACTAAACTAAATAACTCAGTGTCGAACGAAGACCTTAATCTTGAAAAACTATTATGAACCAATTAGAAAGGACCGAGCACCCGAGGCCGTTGGTGGAGGTCTTGTAATATATGTTTCAAATATGATAAAGTATAAAAGGCGGTATGATCTCGAAATTGAAGATATTGAACATATTTGTATAGAAATTAAATACGGAAACACAGCATATATCATCGGTCTTTTTTATCGACCACCTAATGTTCCACGACAATCTTGGTTACACCTATCAAATGCAGTTGGGCGGGCTGTAGACACACCCATACCCGTTATAATCTTAGGCGACTTTAACGATGATTACTAGATTTGAATTTACATAGTCTTAAAGATATTATTACTTTTATAATATGAGCACAATAATAAGCGAGCCAACGCGTGTAACGCCCACGAGTGCTAAACTACTTGATGCTATCTATATTGACTTATGGAAATCTAGAAGTAGTAGAGTCTGGTGTGCTACAGGAATACAATGAATATAGTGATCACTCAGCTACATATGCTGCTATAAAGATACCTACAAAAATTAAGAAAACATTAAAAACAAAATTTGGATATATAAGAAGGCGGATTTTGTGAAGCTGAACAGGGAAATTCTTAATACACCGTGGATAGCTCTATTTTTAACCTGTGATGATTTAAATGAGATGTGTGAAACATTCAACACACTTTTTATGGATATGGTAAATGAGTGTATCCCTAATAGAGTGGTAACAATTAGGACTGATAATAAACCATGGTTCGACGGGGCACTAAGGCATGAATTAGGGTAAGAGATAGACTTAGGAAAGGGGCCAGGAGGAGCCAGCTGCAAACAGACTGGCTCAAATTTAAATATGCTAATACCGACTTAGAAAAGGCAACATGCTTAAATAGTTATTTTACATCTATTTCCAATGTCGATTTTACAGGTATCCACCTACCCACACTTGAAATCAAAACTAATTTTATTCTGTCTGATATTATTATTCAGGAATCAGAAGTAATAGACGTAATACAAGTACTTGCGCTAAATAAGGCCTCTGGAAAGGATGAAATAAGCCATAAAATGCTAAAGGCAACATCACATTCAATAGCATCTCCATTAGCATTGCTCTTCAACAAATCATTTGAGACCGGAATATTTCCAAATGCTTGGAAAACGGCTACTGTGTTTGCTTTGTTAAAAAAAAGGTGACCGGGAATTACCTGAGAACTACCGACCAAATTCACTCTTAAGTACTGTAGGTAAAGTTATGCAAAGAATAATATTCAAGCACGTATATAATCACCTCCATAGCCAAAATCTCCTCTACATGTACCAGTCCGGTTTTCGGCCTGGCTATTCGACTGTCTTCCAGTTAATTGAATTGTGTCATATGCACTCAAATTACACGAGCATGGACTAGGAGGAAGATTTTTTATCTGGTTTAGTAACTATTTATCTTCACGACAGCAGTGTGTCTTAATCAACCAAGACAAATCTTTTTTGAAACAAATAGAAGCTGGAGTTCCACAAGGTTCATTGCTCGGTCCACTCTTATTCCTAATTCATATAAATGGCATTTCACATAACATCGATAGTGTCTTACGTTCTTATGCTGATGACACAGCTGTATGCTGTTCTAGTGCCACGTCAATTGAAATTGAAAGAAATCTAAACAAAGATTTAAACCAATAATATGCCACAAAAACTGTACATCTAACTATTTCGAATACACTTAACCTTTCATTTCCGAATATTTTTCTAAATAACATACAAATATCACCGGAGCAGTCTAGTAAGTATATTGGCGTAACAATTTCGAACGATTTAAAGTGGACAACTCATATAGACCAAATATCCAAAAAGACTGCCAAAATATTGGCCACCATGCGGCAGATGAAATATATTTTAAGTAGAAAAACATTATTCAAAATTATGTTGCTTACCTCCGCCCCAGTACTCGAATATGGGTGTGCAGTTTGAGACGGATGTTCGGACCAGGATGCTGATAAACTTGAGATCATTCAGAATGAAGCCATGCGGATTATAACTGGTCTGCCAAAATACACACCTTTGGCAAATCTTTATAGTGAAACGGCCATAATACCTCTACGGGAGCGCCGAAAGCACAACAACTTATTTTGTTCTTTAAAAGTATCCACAACGAGTGCCCTGACTACATACGTGATTTGATTCCTGAACTGGTGGATAATGCTTCAAGATATAATCTTCGAAATGTAGAGAATTGTGTGCCACCAAGGAATCGCCTTGAAGTGTTTAAAAAATCTTTTCTACCTAGGACCATCCAATTGTGGAACAATCTAGAAACAGCAATAAAAGTCAGCGCCGTCTGTTTCGATTTTCAAAAGCAATCTTACAAAATCTGACCGAAATGTTTCAGAACAAATTTCCATATACTATTCCTCAGGTAGAAGGCGCGAAAATATCTTACTTTGCAAGCTCAGAAACAATTGTAGCCAACTGAATAATGATTTATTTCGACACCATTTTCTCGAAGAAAGAAACTGCCTAGAATGTCAAACGCCAGAAACATCTTTTCATTATTTCTTAGAATGTCGAAGATGGGAGAGGGAGAGAAGAGATTTATTTAGGGCCATAGTCGGATTTATGCCCAATATGCTGCTAGTCTTCATTCTGAATGGAAATCCAGATTTATCTCCACAAATGAACGATGTTTTGCTAAAAAGTGTACAGAATTACATAAAACAAACCAAACGCTTTTAACATATACGTACTAACTGCTTAGTGATATTAAATATCTCTCCTAACCCTCTCTCTCTCTCTCTTCTCTCTCTCTCTCTCTCTCTCCTCTCTCTCTCCTCTGTCTCTCTCTCTCTCTCTCTCTCTCTCTCTCTCTCTCTCTCTCTCTCTCTCTGTCTCTCTCTCTCTCTCTCACTCTCTCTCTCTCTCTCTCTCTCTCTCGCTCTCTCTCTCTCTCTCTCTCTCTCTCTCTCTCTCTCTCTCTCTCTCTCTCTCTCTCTCTCTCTCTCTCTACTTTCTACTTTCATATTCATCATAATTTTCTTTACTGTATATACGTTTGTATTTAACTATTTTACGCATTTTGTCGTCTTAATGATTTTATAGGGAGAGGGCCTAGCTAAGTTAATAGAACTTGTGCCCAATCCCGTTGTAATATCAGTACAATAAAATATGTTTAAAAAAAAAGAAGAATTATTTTGTGTAGCACCGCTATAAATAAGATAATTCGTAGTATGTTATTTCAATTCTATGACTTTTACTTGCAATTTGCTGGTTTAAAACTATTTTCAAAAAAGCCCGAGACTACCCGAGTGAATCACGAAAACTGGTAACAATATATACTGATAGCGGCTCTGGCTTGCCAGACTGGTGAATTTTTAGATTTGCCACTTTGTTCTGGTTAAATATGGAAATGCCATAAATATTCTAACTTACAGGTGGCGAAACTATCCATATTATTGCGATATAAACTAATGTTTTTCACGTTTTGACAGATGTAAAAAATAAACCGGACCTCTGTTCGCGCGCGGTATATTATGGGCAATTAGAAATCTCCGTCCAGGGGTTTCATTTGATATCAGCATCCGCGTAACGTCAGCAAGTTCTTGACCTCATTTTGTGCGCCACAGATTTTAATTTTACGACGAATTCAGAGGGACTATTTTTCTGTTAACTACTTGCCATACAGACTACTATAGGCTTTATATCATCTCGTTTTACATGAAATAATATTGTCTGGTATGAAGAGAGTAGCCCTCATGTCGCTTTAAGTTTAAATTCTCTCTACCACAATATTCTGGTGGAAGTCACTGCACCAATGGCTACTCAACAGCTATGCCGCCCCTGTAACAATTATGATGTCATTCGTCACCAGTTATACAGGAAAATACCACACAGATCTATGGGGAATGGCTAAAATATTGAGAGATGATATATTGTGACATAAACGATGACGTTATTAGGTCACTGACGTCATGTGACATCGCAAAGGCGCTGTTGGTTATCTCTTGGACGATTTTTTGCACGTGAGTTGTGCTTGCGTGGCCAATCCAGTTAGTATATAGCTCACTGTGTGGCAACCTCCCAGATATCCTAGATCATACAAAAATGCATAATATCAAAGTCAACGCCACATTTTAAATATGATTAATCAGTTTTTATTGAGGTCGCCGTGCCCGTAGCGTGGTAGGGCCTATATTTGAGCAAAACAATTGTCGTAAAGGCATACATTATTTAATTTGATTGGGTTATGTTGCTAGATAAGGGAAGCAAATGAATACCTATTCTGGTTTATAATATAAGCTAATTATTTGGAACGTAGTGTGTAAAACTCATTTACAATTTAATAAATATTATGTCCACTATTTTGAAAGAAATTTGCCTGGGAGATGTTGCTGCATACGGCAGCAACATGCTCCCGGTAAAATTAATGTCTGAATAGTGAGTTTCTGGGCCCATGTTCCCGAAGCTCTCGTTATGTTAGCATACTAAAGACACAGATGGGTGTAACGATATCCCTAGCTAACGAAGTTACAGATCAAACAGTTAACATGGCTCGATCATCGTCACGGATTAGTGGATTAGTGAAGTGTGTGTTTTGCCGGAGATAAAATACATGCAGATATGTATCAACACGAGAGACAGAAAATCAGTGCATCTTTTTTGAAAGATAACGAGGTCAAGGTTAGCGTAATTATCAGTATTAACATTTCATCAACATCGTCGTCGTCGTCGTCGGCGTCGTCGTCGTCGTCGTCGTTGTAGTCGTGGCCGTCGTCGTCGTCGTCGTCGCCACCGCCGCCGACGCTGTCGTCGTTATTTTCACTATTATCATTATGATTATCATAAGATAATAAGATAAGATAACAACTCTGACGAGGACGTGAAATCGATTGTAATGAAAGCTTGTAAAATAGTACTATAAAGTGAAACATGTTGTATGCGACCCCACCTCACCACACCCCCACCCTTGAGAGTGCCCGCGTAATAACACTGCAGATCAACATGTCTATACCTAACCCGCACCCTGTACGCAAGCTGACTTCGCACTCCACAGTTCAGATGGCCAGATATCTCGACATGTGCAAATGCATTTTCAAAAAGTTAGACGTATTTGGGAAGTTCCGTATATCTTTGGTTTGTACGATGCTTATGGCAAATATTTTTCTCGCGGTGTAAATGCATTACATATTAGATAAAGAAAATTCCGTATTTATGAGCTATTTCCAGACTGAAGTAATTCTGA
The DNA here is from genome assembly GCA_034401795.1 of Chaetoderma sp. LZ-2023a. Lineage (NCBI taxonomy): Eukaryota > Metazoa > Mollusca > Caudofoveata > Chaetodermatida > Chaetodermatidae > Chaetoderma > Chaetoderma sp. LZ-2023a. The sequence continues at coordinate 11,996,934 of CM067361.1, read as the reverse complement.
CGGATTAAAGGCGCTAGATAGCTCACCTGGCTGAGTTTATACGATCTCTGTCTGTCTGGATACCTGGCTGGCTGGCTAGCTAGCTGGCTGGCTGGCTGGATACCTGGCTGTCTGGCTGGCTGTCTGGCCAGATGGCTGGCTGGCTTGGCTGGCTGGCTGACTGCCTGTCTGCATGCATGTCTGCCTGGTTGCCTGCCCGCCTGTCTGTTTGTCTGTCTGTCTGTGTCTGCGTCCAATCTCGATTATGGTTATCTCGCAGGATCGGTTCACCCGAATCGGACTAAATTTGGACACACGCTAGTAGAAGGGCAGTGATATAGATCAAATTTGTGGAGGTAGATTGTGTATGTAATTTGAGTTTTTAAGGCATTGGATGGGGTGGTGTGGGGTGGGGATGGACGGTTCCGCAAACCCTATATTTGGCATTTATAAATGGGACATAAAGAAACAAAAGGAGGTCATACATAGTGTCTTTATGTTCTATTTAATTAATGCTGCCGCCCCACTAAGGTAGGGGGATTTCCCAAATGACTTAATTTTGGTGTCACTAACTATGACGTCGGTAGGGATTTCCCAATGACCGAATTTCAAAATTTGAAAAGGAGGTTATTCCTCTATGTAATTTGTAATTTTGTATCGCCCTATTTTGTGGAGTTAAGTGTCAACTCCCGCACCTATAAGGGGTTGGGTGTAGGGGTTGGGGTGGGGTGGGGGAGTGGGTGGGGGCCCTATAGAACAATGCAAATGGCTAATTACAAAACTGAATTGCTAAAATCGCCCCCGAAAATACAGTACATAGCGCACACCAAATTACAGCTTGGAAATCCTAGAGTTGATCGCGTGGAAAAATGTCAGGCATGTTCAGGCTTAAGCAGGGAAGAAGAAAATCACCATTATCATAAGAACATTATGCCACACAGCACAGATTTAGCCAGTAGTAGTTTATTTCCACAATAGACCATCGGTCCTTGAGTGTACAGTGGTATTGGCGGATAACTAGGAAAACATATGTGTGTACAGACTCAGACCCACGTGCATGCGCACGCACACACACGGGCACGCACGCGCACGCACACGCACTCACGCACGGACGCACGCGCACACACGCACACGCACACACACACACACACACACACACACACACACACACACACACACCGTCACACGGTACTATTACTAATAGTACTATTTTACCCTAACACTAGCCCTAACGCGCACACACACACATACATAAAACAAACACATTCACTTACATAAATGCTTGAGTATACACACACATACATTTATACATGTATACGTAAATATATAATCATTGTAAAAAATATACAATATAAACATCAATGTAAATATATAAATTGCGCGAAGTTTACAGGTTCATTTACATAAAGGTGTAATTAATGCATTTATGATTGGCCATCAGAACGTATAATGACAATGTGGTAATAATAAACATAATCACTTTGACATCCGGTTAATAACTTACTAATGTGTGTGTTTGGATATTTCGAACTTGCATGAAATTGAAGGTACTGATATACATTAGCCATTAACCCTTTAATGACTAAATTTCTTCAACAAATTTAAATGTTTACTTATTGAATGTCCATTTCCAGGCCAAGAGAAACCCACTCTTGACAATCTACCACTGGCATGACTGGTTCGTTTATCGAGCCAGTCATTCCAGTGCCAAATCTCCAAAAATAGTCCTCTCTTGGCCTGCAAATAGACATTTGTAAAGACCCCTACAGAGGCCAGTTTTGGCCGGCTTCGTCGTGAAAGGGCTAAGAGAAGGGATGAGGCTAGACCAAATTCAATTTTCTCAGAGAAAATATCCATCTGCAGGCGAAGAGAATGCTATCCCCTAATATTCAACACTGGAGTATCCGGCCCTGTCATCGGGTCGGTCATTCCCGTGTGGAACCCCAAAATGGAAGCTTCTGAAGACCAGTGCAATAGCCCTTGTGCAAGACCATCTCTCCTCATTTCCTACCAAGAAACGAAACGAAAGGGAACGACCCCCAAACCCCACCCCCATCTCGATTGTCAATCAGATTTAATTCAGTATTGTCTTTATCAAGGACACACCTCTAAACCCGGGAGACAGAGTCCATTGGAAAAGCTACGCATTTTCGAAGCGGTCTATAAAGATATATCTATCGCCTATATTCAAACTAGTATCAAAAACTGTCGTGTGTTTACCCCCACCCTACCCCTCATTCATATCTCACCCCACCCCACCACATTCCTCCATACACGCACACGCATACACGCACGAACATGCACATGTACACGCAACCACACGCACCTCAAGCACAAGACTGGAGAAAATGCTCATGATAAAATTTCCCCTCGTGATTTAAAGGCATGCTATGAAAAAGCTGCTAATTTTCGCGTAACATGTATAGTATTACTCTTAAGGAGTTCGGTTAGTTTGAACACACTAGGTCTCTTATAATAATAATAATAATAATAATAATAATAATAATAATAATAATAATAATAATAATAATAATAGAGTTTGCTATAGGTTTTGCGTAGATTAGAGTACATTGGGCATATTAGTATAAAATGATATTCATCTTCTATGTCATCTGTACAGAAAGGGCATATTCTCTAAGCTAACGGTATTTGTTCCCATGTACCTGTCCCAATATGGAGCTTGCACGATGCGGTTCTGAGCCTAGTAATAGCATATCGAATGTCTGATATTTTTTACATTATCTAAATAACATTTGTAAATTAATTTATCACCAAAGTAAGTATATAACTTGTTTTTGCTATTTCATCCCAGGTTTCGCCTCCACTCTTGTAAATAAATATCGTACGCCCTTTGTTTATATTGTAAGATGAATTAATTCTTGCTCACATGTCTACCTTGTGATAACCAGATGTCATTAAAAGCCCTCCTGCCTAGCATATGCTGTAATTTGCTCACCCAGTTATTACAATGATTATTTGCCTCGCAATCCCTATATAAAACATTATATAGATTTTTTTCAGGCTTATTTTGCTAACAATCTAATATTTTGAACCAGTATTTCAGCATCCTAATTTCTCTAGTCAGAATCAATGAGACTCTCCCTAATTCACCGCAGTCAAAACTGGTAGATGTATTTTGTTTGACATTAAGTAGCTGCTTACAGAACTTTAAATGACATTTCTCAATATCATGACCTGCGTGCCAGCGCCATACTTCGCTAGCGTAGCACAGAATTGGTAAAATCAATGTGTAGAATAAAGTACAGAGGTGACTGGGCGTTAAATTTATGAATTTATTAGAGTATCTTTTCAGTGCAAATATTGCTTTCTGGGCCTGTTCTGTCAGACACCTTTATGCTAAGGAAAAAGAACCCGTTGAACTAAAAGATATACCCAGATATTTAATTTCACTTACGACTTCAATTTCGTTTGATCCATAGTAAGATCCCCCCCCCCCCTTGATCTAAACGACCACCCCGTCTAAAACCACTGCCTTAGTTTTCTCGTTGTTTACCGCAAGTCGCCATTTCTTACAGTAATCAGATAAAATAGTTAACCCTTTTTCTATACCTGTAATTGTTTCTGACATTATGACTATATCATCCGCATATAAAATGAGAAACAATTCTAGCAAGTGTATAGCTATCCCATCTGCCCTCCCCTTAATAAGTTCCTTCTCTAGACCATTTACATACATAGCGAAAAGAAAGGGTGATAAGCTCTCTCCTTGACGTACCCCAGTGCTGCATTCAAAACTGTCTTCAGATATTTCAGAATTTACTCGCACGCATGTCTTTACATTTTTATACATTGACATTATAATATTAATTATGTTGCCCCTAGCTCCCAATTTTAACAATTATACCACAAACAATCACGGTCTACAATAATTAAAGGCTTTACTAAAATCAACGAACACGCTATATAATTGCTTCTTCTTGTTTAATACACGTGCGATCAATCTACTTAAGACAAAAATATGATCGACTGTACTAAACCCATCTCTAAAGCCAGCTTGTGCTTTCACATAAACTTGATTCCTATCTACCCAATCGCTTAACCTATTGTTTAAAACTTTCGTGAATAATTTTCCTAGAGTACTCAATAGTGTAATGCCTCTATAGTTATGTACATCGTTTATCCCACCCTTCTTATGGAGTGGTATTAAAAGTCCCTTGACCAGATTTTCGGGAAATTTCCTCTTCTAAAAATTCCATTAAAAAGTACAACTACATGGGGGGGGGGGTGCGGGTGGGGTGGGGGTTGGGGTGGGGGTTGGGGGGGGGGGTAACTTATCTATTGCATTAAGGTAAAATTCATTTATTAATAGATCTGATCCTGGACTTTTATTATTTTTTAGTTGTCTTATTGCTTTGTAAATTTCTTCACTAGATATTTCAGCATTTAGTTCATCAAAAATAATATACACATTGTCAGTTTCATTCAGATAATCATAAACACAATTTTAATATCTGGGTCTGCTTGCTAAAATCGCTATCTGGATTATTAACCTCTTTAAACAATCTACAAATTCACTAAGAGACATGGTGCCGATTTTCTTACCATCTGTACCTTTTAACATCTTCCAGTACAATGCTGGATCCGTATTCTGAGCAGCCAGTAACGTGTTAGTAGCCTCTATGGTTTTTTTTAGCTTGTAACTTCGAACCGATTTTTTAACTCCTTTCTCGCAGCCACCATGTTTATGCATGCTAATTCCGTCATTTCCCTTCTATACCAGTTCACAGCTTTTAAAAATTGTCTACGCTTAATATCACAATCAGGTGAAGAATGCTGAAATTTATTTACTCTGTTTGATTTCTTATCAATATTAGGCCTACTTATCTTTAAAAATAGTCTATCCGCTGCTTTTTTTTATTGCCATTGTAAATATATTGACAGCTTGTTCTAGTGTCCTCGTCTAACATAGTTTCATTATCTAATATGCAATTCATATTAAAAAGTAGTTCCTGAACTTCACCCGATAGAATATTAACCCTATACTCACCCGCGTTATTAGCTTTCCATACGTATTTTTTATTGCAAGCCCCCCCCCCCCCACCCTCATTACTTATTTGGATAGATCTGGCTATATTACATTTTAGCATGCCCAAACAAAAACACACGAGCACGCATGCGCGCAAAAACAAGTTATTGGTTTCATTGGAGGTTATCGAGCCCCTGATTCCAGGTCCCATTCACGCCTTTCTTGGCTGGTTTTATTTCACTCTAGTATTGGTAACTTCCCCAGTTATTACACCGGTACCCATTTATAATCCTGGGTGGAGCGAGACAACGAGGAGTGAAGGAGATTACCGATGTTTCCACCGATTGCTCCTTAGCCACACGATCGCTTGAGAATCGAGCCGTATTTGAACTACACCCGTCTGAGTCGACCACGCTAACACTGTGACCAATCGGTTCTTTAAGGCGTTTAAAGTTTCATAAATTGTTAATGGATTAAAAAAGATTTATCAGAAATGTTCGTTTCCTATACTTGAATCATGTGACAATAATGTCAGGGATGGCTTCCCCATTGATTAATTGTACGGTTCCTGTTCGTCAACCATTTCCCCATCCACATTTTTTACTGTGACCTCGCCATTGCCCCTTTGGTAATTGTCAGTGGTGTGACACTTGAATTATTTATCAATAGTATCAGGGATGGCTGTCCCATTGGTAAATGGTACTTTTCCCATTGGTGAATATGGTCAATATAAATGGCATCTATGTGTACACTGTAACTATTTGATAATAGTGTCAGGGCTGGCTGGCCCATTGATCAATGCTACTTTTATGTTGGTAAATAATGTCAAGGATGCCAATATTCTTGCATTTCCATATCCAGATTCATTAATTTGACCATTGACCCATTAGTAAACGGGATCTGTTAACACACTTGAACAATTCGACAGTAGTATCAGGGATGGCTGGCCCATTGATCAGTTGTACTTTTCCGTTGGTCAATAATGTCAAGGATGCCAATATTCTTGCATTTCCTCTTTTTTGCGTGTGATCATTGTCCCATTTGTAAATGGCAGTTGTTATGTGTGCCGCACGAGTCAATGGAGTTTTCTCTGGTAGCTAGTAGTGTCACGCATTAATTAATGTAAAGATGAGTACAGTTGCTTACCAGCTAGGTGTGCACTTGCTGCAAGAGGAGTTTATTTTTCAGAGTTTCGTCTTGATAACGCATGGACTGTGTGAAAAGGTACGTCAGCAGAAATCATTTAATCTTGTGCAAAGACATACTGTGATCGTACGTAGATCTTTATATTTTAATTTTCTTTCAAGGTTGCAAAGGCCACTTATATGAAAACACATACATATCGGGGTGAAACTATCCAAACAATCAGGTCCACAGTGGGTCATTAACGCAACACATCTCACAATTCACCCTTCCAGTTTATCCATCGATCATCTGATGGCATTGTACGTCATAATTAACTCAGTGACGTGTATGATGAGGTCATAATCATTACGCCACAAATGATTCGATATAGTCCATCTTTAACGCTTAATGCGCCAACACCTTGTACGAATTGTATGTCTTTACTATTTAATAAATATTCTGTAGAATATTTTTAAACTAATTTGACTGGGCCCAGTTACTGCCATAGGCCGCAACATCACCCAGTCAAATTAGGTTCAAAATATTCGACAGCTTACCTGTATACTTTTCTGGAAATTGATAGTCAGGGAGTTCAGCGATCGATTGATCCCAACACGGGCGTGCTGTGGGTGGAGCTTAGATTGAAATGGGCGGGGCATAGCTAAAAGTGGAAAGGTGCATTCAGGTCAGTTCTCATAGGAAATACCTCTCCTATGTGGTCACATGACTGAGCCTCTCCTGTTTGATCACATGACTGAGCTTATCCTGTGTGGTCACATGACTGAGCCTCTCCTGTGTGGTCACATGACTGAGCCTCTCCTGTGTGGTTACATGACTGAGCCTCTCCTGTGTGGTCACATGACTGAGCCTCTTCTGTGTGGTCACATGACTGAGACTCTCCTGTGTGGTCACATGATTGAGCCTCTCCTGTGTGGTCACATGACTGAGCCTCTCCTGTGTGGTCACATGGCTGAGCTCATATCGGAGAAGTCGCTCTAATAATGCGTTTGATTTGTTGAGTATAAAGTGGATACATCTCATCTGTCACTCAATTATATGACATTTGCGTTACGTGTGTTGTCAGAATCCTACTTGACATTCTCAGTCATGAAACTGAAATAGTCTGTCACGTGTACGAATTGTATGTCTTTGATAGACTTACTATTTTCAATAAACATTATGTTGACTATTTTGAAACAAATCTTACTGGACGCTATTGCTGCCATACGCAGCAACAACACCCTGCCAAATTAGTTTCAAAATATTCAACAGCTTACCTGTATAGTTACCTTGAAAGTGGGACTCTGAGAGTTTGGGTTTAAAAGTATATAAATCGATCCCAGCACGCAAGGGCGTAGCTTAGCTAGAAATGGGCGTAGCTTAGCTAGAAATGGGCGTAGCTTAGCCAGAAATGGGCGTACCTTAGCTAGAAATGGGCGTAACTGAGCTAGAAATGGGCGTAGCTTAGCTAGAAATGGGTGTAGCTTAGCTAGAAATGGGCGTAGCTTAACTAGAAATGGGCGTAGCATAGGTAGAAATGGATCCCTCTATTGGGTATTTTGAGTCTGCTATGACCATTTGCTAAAATGTTGGACAATATGATGGGCCGTCCAATCATGTCTATCAAAGTAATAGTGGCATGGCTGGTTCAAATTAACTATCCCAGGGTTGCGGTGATAAAGCCTACCTTCTGACAAATAACAAAATCAGTGTCTTAATTAGAAGTATTTATTCATATGTATAATGGCAGTCATTAAGCAGTAGACAGCTGCAGCTTAGAGTCAGAATTAGTCAGAGTATAGCAAAAGATATTGAGATGTTGTATTAGGAACGCGAGGTAACACGCAAGTAAATGTGTTAATGTTCTATGCAACGTAATATACACGCAAAGTTGTGACAGATTAGAAAATACAACACAAATAGTAAATAAGTATGAATGACATTACATGACAGCGATTCATAATTGAAAAAGCCCAATGCAACATATTATGTGTATATCTTCATAAGGTGTGGTTCATTCTCATGTCAGCTAATTCACGATCGCTTCCAATCTTCGTGATCTTATCAAACTCTAAAAGTAAAAAACCCAAATAAATACATTAATAAATAAATTAATTAATTAATGAAGGAATGAACAAATGAATGCATGAATGAATGGATGGATGAATGAATGAATGAATGAATGAATGAATGAATGAATGAATGAATGAATGAATGAATGAAGTCAAGCTGTGCACAGTCTTTCAGGCCATTCCTCATTATATAGTCTACGGCCGTGTTCTCACTAGAGACTTAATCCGGAATAACGCCATACTGAAGTATGGCGTTATTGCTGATTAACTATCTGGTGAGAACACGGCCAAAGAAATAATGAAGAGTAAAGGACAGGAGTTACGCCTTGGAGGACACCTACCCGGCTTGTTAACCAATCTGTCTCACAGTCTGGTGTATATTCTGTCGGCTTAGTCTTGGAAGTAATGGTTTCGATGGCAATGAGTAGGTTGGTCAAATTAGTTTTAAAATATGCAACAAAATACTAATTAGAGGCCGGGTTTGGCCGACTTAGTCTTGAAAGGCCGTTAACCGAGTCTAAAGTGATAATTTTCGATGAGTTTGAGATTTTATTTAGCAGATAAACTGGTTATTTGACACATTTTCCAATAAAGTCGATCCTCCCTGTAACCTGTTTGATCGCACCGTTTTGCCCTGTTCGTTTTCGTAGCTATGACGCATCACCAGCAAAGAGTTCTGAACAACGCGACACAAAATATAATGACAAACAAAGCATCGTTATGTTGGACTTGAAATGACTGTTGATCCAGTTTTAACATTTCTGCATCTATCATGCAAATTTACAAACGTGTATTTCATATACTAGCTAGATATAATATGTAGTACACAATTTAAATCAATACCATAACGTAACACGTCTTGTTTACATTTTTGCCATCGTCCTTGCTAGGAAATATTTGAGGCGTTATGGGGCGTGGTGTTATTACACGTTATCTACCCAATGAAAACACTACTTACGCGTTATCTAACCAATGAAAACACCGCTTATGTGTTATCTAACCAATGAAAACACTACTTACGCGTTATCTAACCAATGAAAATCATTTGTTGAATATTACAAACAACATGGAATGGACTGAAAACCGTATTTATATGTGGACTCTTCTGGGAATGTTAGCAACCTGGTACAGAGGAGCGTGTCTGTGGATTTGCAAACTCTCAAATGTACCGACCACCTATATTAAAGAGCCAAAGTATTTTGCCGACACACACTTCCACGCATGTTGGAATCGATGTATATACTATGCATCCTGAATTCCCAACATCCCAAATTCAGGATAACTATGCAGGTAAGTTGTGGAATGTTTTGAAATGGTGTCGTCGCTCTCTTCGCCCTGAGATGGGCGACGCATACATGTTTTGACAAGCTAACGTAATAATCATTTGTCTGTGATACATGCACAATAAAAAAAATTATGTTGAATATTTTGTAAGATATTTGCCTGGTCGCTATTGCTTCCATAGGTTGCAATAGCATCCAATCAAATTATTTTCAAAACATTACACAACTTACCTTTTGTGGAACAAAGGGTAAAGGTTATAAACAAGCTTGACTCAGTTTAAGAAGTCATGAACAAAATACATACACGTTTTACGTTCATCAACCCATGCTAAATCACCACTGTTATTTTCCTCAGGTAGGAATTACAATTTAATGCTACATACCATTCTCCCGTCCATCTCTGTCTCCATAAATTTCCTCTAGTCTTCTTCTTCTTCACACGACGGACATATTTCATTGTATCGTTCGCAACACACTTCCTCTGCGCGTTCCTCAGGGTTACGTTTGTAGCGACGACGCGCCTCTCTTTTGAGGTATGCATTAGCAGCTGGCCTATCTACCTTCACATCTTCCGCCTCAGCACCATCTAGAACAGACACTGCCGCCACAAGCAGACACACTAACAGCAAAATGGTTACCTTCTGCATGCTGAATCGGAATCTAAAAGTTAACATTGATTGATGGGAGTAATCATCGATTGTACCAAAATGGGTATGTTATGATTGCATGTAACTAACAGACATCTAGTATTTGTACGATGAGCTATGCACAGGTGGGATTTGCGTCTCTATGTACGATCGGAATGTTGATGATACCTGATTGTGTATTTGTGTACAATGGAAGGCGTCGTAACTGGCTGTGTGATGTTGTATGGGGTTAGCTGGCTTGGGGTCCGTGGCACGTGAACTTATGCCACGGGGACCGTCCGGTGTCCATATGTATATTGTATGTCCGCACACGATTTCATGCGGGAAGCGTCAGTGGGTCATAGAAATACCAGGTTATTCAAATGAGGGTGATTGGTCGATTTGGATGGAGGTCATCTTCAATGTTACTCTATTTCTAGAGCGATCGTTAAACACTTTTGAGGGGAAACACTGAGCCAAATAATTTGAAACTCAAAAAACATAATATAAGGCATTGTCTGAATCAAGTGCGTTAAAGAGAATCTGATTGGTCTATTTGTCCGGCGGACATCTTATTGACAAAATCTCTTCATGAAAACAAGTTCGGCAGAAACGCTGAATGGTTGAGACCAACACTTGGAAAGATTTAATGAGAACTGACGGAGATTGAGAGATATTCGCTAGAATGTGTTACATATCAAAATGGCCCCGATCGACCAATGGAAATTGAACATTTATTGTTTGTTTCTTGCTTAATACGCAATATCAAGAAGTCTGGCACCTAAGAGCTACATTTCAAATATTAAGTTGATTCAAGGTTAAACATGAGAATCATGGTCCATAAAACCTGTCTAAAATATGGAGGCCAATTGTGTAACATAGTACTTTGGGCATAAGCCACCAGCTATATAAGAACTAGGCCAGTCTGACTGAGTTTCTGGAGAAAATAAGGCAAGGATAAATTGAAATCCTCTTTTTTACAGTTTCAGTTTCAGTTTATTCGGTTCACTTCTCTTGAAGTATACCAATACAGGTACATGACTGATACTTTAGATGTCTCTTTACGTTCTATATTCAATCTGATTTCGAAAATCACTTACGTAATACTACAGAATCCTAAAATGCGAATATATTGTTACAGTGAGTAGCTTAACACATCAATTCGTGCGCGGTTTGTTTTTGTGTAAGACGGTGGCACGAACAGCGATGGTGCGGAAGTCAAGCGCCACCAATGGTCACGGGCCAACACGCAACCCTATAAATCGCCAACTTTCAAGTTTATTCTGTAACTTTTTCACAATTGCACACACCATATATACATGGAATCGACGTACAATGTACTTGTATTTATGGTTGTTATCCCTCATCAACACATCGATTATATATATTCATGCCAAATGAAAATTGTCGTGTTGCTTATGAGGGCTGCTCTCTCTCACTCTCTCTCTCTCTCTCCCTCCCTCCCTCCCTCCCTCCCTCACTCCATCCCTCCCCCTCTCTCTTTCTCTCTCTCTCTTTCTCCCTCTCTCTCTCCCTCCCTCCATCCCTCCCTTCCTCCCTCACCTCTCTCTCTCTCTCTCGCTCTCTCTCTCTCTCTCTCTCTCTCTCTCTCTCTCTCTCTCTCTCTCTCTCTCTCTCTCTCTCAATCGCCCTTTCTCTCTCCCTCCCTTCCTCCCTCACATGTCTCTCTCTCTCTCTCTCTCTCAATCGCCCTTTCTCTCTCCCTCCCTTCCTCCCTCACCTCTCTCTCTCTCTCTCTCGCTCTCTCTCTCTCTCTCTCTCTCTCTCTCTCAATCGCCCTTTCTCTCTCCCTTCCTTCCTCCCTCACATCTCTCTCTCTCTCTCTCTCTCTCTCTCTCTCTCTCTCTCTCTCTCTCTCTCTCTCTCTCTCTCTCTCTCTCTCTCTCTCTCTCTCTCTCTCTCTCTCTCTCTCTCTCTCTCTCTCTCTGTCTCTCTCTCTCTCTCTCTCTCTCTCTCCCCTCCATCCCTCCCTCCCTCCCCCTCTCTCTTTCTTTCTCTCTCTCTCTCTTTCTCTCTCTCTCCCGCTCCCTCCCTCCCTCCCTCCCTCCCTCTTTATAATATACATATATATGAGTAGTATTTTAGCGCGGTAAGCCGCCGTTGATACCTAGGGATTAATAAACACGCTCGTGTATCAATGACGCCTTACCGCGCTAAATTACTACTCATTGCAATTAGCCCTTGAATAGCCTGCGTTTAAAAGAATTACAATTTCTACTGCTCTTAAATTTACAAAAGAATAGCTTTATGTTGTCCTATAAATGCCCATTCTTCAAGACCATTACAGATGCATGTGTGCCTGGCGTGAGCCTGAAATGGTTAATGTTCTGGAAAATTCTGTCCATTTGCCAGTCCTTCTGGTGGTCAATATTCAACAAATAGTGGTAAATATTCAACAAAATAGTTTTCGTTTGCCTTGGAAAATAGGCATTCCTCCAGACCATTACATAAGCTGACAGATCGGTATAAATGTAGGAATGGCACGATCGCTTAGTTTGAAAAAAAAAATTTTGGACCGGACAAAAATAAAATAATATGGCTTAAGCCACTATTGCGGAGGAGTTAAGTACTAAATAGACCAGCAACTATCTCGCAATTATTATTATTATTATTATTATTATTATTATTATTATTGTAGCTCACGCTCGCAATGTGTATTATGCTCCACAGGCCTATGCCTTGACGTGGCCCGGGATTATAAAATTAAAAAGTTTGAAACTTATGTTTATATTACTACTAAGAATGCTGAATGTATTATAAGGTTATTATCATTGTTACGAATAATTTATTTACTTATAACTTAGTATATTAAATTATTTGATTATCGTATATTAGATAGTATCTGCATTTTATTTCTGTAAAATAACTTATATTAGAAGTTAAATTAATTTTCCTTACTTTTTTCTAACGGTTGATCTACTTTGTCTCTAGTTTTCAAAGTATCTGGTTTGGAGTTCTGCTGGTAAATGAACGTTGTCAAGACATAATGAGAACTCTTATTTATAACGTGTTGAATGCAAATTACATGGCCAATGAAATTGGTGTATTGCTTATGCGGCCTACGATTGGCTTATAGCGTAGTAAATTTATGGGTTGAACTTTATTGTCCATTATACTGGTGTTAATGTGGGCCTGTAAAGGCTGTGACGAATTTGATTGCTCTACAAGTTTAACATTGGCGAGTGTAAAGACAACTGCGCTGATTGGCGATATCACTCTAATATTAATAACGAAGAGACTACTTCATCGGTGATCGGTTACATAACTCTTTTGATCAATAAATACGAATATCTCAATCCCAAATTGTCGGATGTTTCTGAAATAATAATTTAATCCGATTTTAGGCCAATCTGACGGAGATCGTCGAGTCGGGCTCACTGCGGAAATTAATTAGTTATGTTAACAATCCTGGAGCATTTGTCGATATTATATGCGTTTGTCAGTGCCAGGACTCGATAGCTATCTATCCCGAGTTTTGCCTGTACACATTATTCTCACTATCTGGGACCTAAAATGGAATACACAAATGGATGGATTCATGAGGTCCATGCATTCAGACATTCACAATATGTATTTTTATCTTTGTTACCCGTCTGCTATCCCTTGATCTCTTGATTAGACGTGTGGCGTCATTGCGCAAAAAATGTTCTTCCATCCATGTGTGTGAATGCGTGCCAGCGAGTCCGCGTGAGTGCGTACATGTGTAAGTCCGTGCGTGCATGTGGGTGGGTGGGGGGGGGGACACAGTTTTGCAAATGGTAATATGATTAGAACTGTACATGCAATGTTTTGCTGTCATAGGCATCAACAAAGCATACGTCTTCCTATCCCTGTGTCAATGTATTCACCTCACCACACAACAACAAAGCATACGTCTTCCTATTCCTGTGTCAATGTATTCACCTCACCACACAGCACCAACGCATACGTCTTCCTATCCCTGTGTCAATGTATTCACCTCACCAGACAGCAACATGGGTCCTGCTAAGCCGTTGTGTCTAATGAAGATACGTCACTGTAGTCTTAGTGACCGGCTTACGAAAATATTAGAAAACCGGTGTTTTGTAAAACATTTCAGCTATAGGTTGTCGCCGCATAATACACTATTGGATTTCTATCAGTGGTATGCGGTATGAATGTTGCTACCGATTTATGCATGTTTATAAAAGTTGCCATTGTCGTACTCGTTGCACAGGTAGCGACTATAGCAATTCAATTCAATTTATTTACACCCATGCCACAGGCGAAATACAATTGAACATGTTCAGTCGGGTGAATATGAGTCAACTTGATACAACAGCCTGTCCAAATTGACCTGATTATCCTGGACGAATCATAGAGCTGTGTCGGCTCAGTGATCATTGAATCAGTGTGGGTCGGGATTTACTCAACTAATGACATCGGTCGGTCAGTCGGTCGGTTTGTCAATATATAAGTTTCACCCCACTTGAGACATGAGATATTCTTCAAGAAATACAACCTACGTGATTTACAAACAGCGTTGATACGTATATAGCTATGTAATTTGGTTCGTAGACCAAGAACTGAAACTCCCACCAATTTCGGACACTCTCCTGATCACGCGCAATCTCCCCGAATCTCAGAGCAAATGAGACCCCTCAGAGTTCAGTGTGGCTGTAGAAGTTCAGGCGATCTGAGCGAAATATTACAAGAGAGTTAGTAAACTAACTCCGAGTCGTTTGTAAATGTCTAATTATGAATCCGGAGCTAGGTAACAATAAGTCTCTCTGTTTCATCTTCTCGCACAAATTTCCACCTAATCTCATATCGACCTCTTAGTTTTCTGAAGACAGTAAGATGGTTTCTTTAAATTAACTTCAGATTAGTTTTCTTGTAAGGGCACCTAGAGTGTTCTATGAGTGAAAACTGACACCGAATTGCAATGGTTAATAACAGCATCCTGGATTTTTGCCGTCCACTGTTCAATGGAGGAATCAAGTTTTAGCCTTGCCACGCCAATCTCTACACTTTGTCATTGTTGTGATCGATCGATCCCTTCGCTCTCTGAATCTCAATTTCCCTAAAAATTATGCAGGTAAGCTGCTGAATACTTGAAACTAATTTGACTGGGTGCTTTTGCTGCCTAACAGCACCTAGTAAAATTATTTTTTAAATATTCAACAGAATGTTTATTAAATTGTAAAGACATTCAATTCGTACAATGACGGTGTATTAAGCGTTTGTGACGGGCTTAATCACGTCCTCCATGACTTAATTGATTATGACGTCAGCCAATATGTGACGTTGTTGATTATGACTTCATATGATTGATAGATAAACTGGATTGCTCCATTATCCACCAGTGGGGGTAATTTAAGTCTATGATATCTTTTAGTACATACATTTCACAGACAAACTAGATCTTATCATTTTGATTTATTATCTAGACATTTTCATAACTGTTTTATGTTTTAGAGTTTATCTTAACCTGATTCACTATAGCCAATCACAACATTTTCTGCTTTATCCTCAGTTAATAAACGCATGGTTTCATAATCATGAGCACTTTGCGAAAATATCAACAACATGTGTCCGGGTACACACCATTAAATGCATGCCAAACCGTAGTAGTTATATTTATCACATGTTTCTGATTTTCCAAATATTTCTGTTTTCCATTTTTTTTCCTGGATCACACCAAAAGTTGTAGACAGATAGTGTAACGCCCCCCTATTTCTTGTGTTAAGATTTGAGACAACTCGGACCAGTAGTTTCAGAGATATTTACAAATCCAGAATTTGATCCCAACTGGATCTGGGCTCTTTTATCTGGATCATGGCTAATGACTGGAAATCCGCTTGCGCAGCAACTACAGCTCCTGACCGACCGACCCTATACCAACCGGCAGTATTTCTCAATTACCCCGTATTGCAGTGTTGGGATCGATCGATCCCTGCACTCTCTGAATCTCAATTTACAGAAAACTATGCATGTAAGCTGATGAATATTTGAAACCAATTTAACAGTTCCTAGTCATATTAGTTTCAAATTATTCAATGGAATGTTTATTAAATAAATCCACGTCTACCTATGCCCCGCCCATTTCTAAGCATGCTCCACCTATTTCTAGCTATGCCCCGCCCATTTCTAGCCATGCTCCGCCAGTTTCTAGCTAAGCTCCGCCATATTTGTGTACGTGATGCTATCGATTTAAATATTTTGCCTTATAATGGAGGAATCGAGTTTTAGCTATTCCCCGCCCATTCCTAGCTAACTCCATCCACGCTTTGCCAGTGCTGGGATCGATCGAGCCATGCACTCTCCGAATCACATATTTTCAGAAAATTATATAGATCTAAGCTGATGAATATTTGGAAACTAAATGGCCGATGGCAGCAACAGCGCCCAGTCAAATTAAATTCAAAATATTCAGCACAGTGTTTATTAAACAGCCACAGACATACAATTCGTACAACAACGCATAGTACGCCGTCGAATACGCGATCGTGACAAACTTATCTATGATGCCATTCATGATGTCATTGATTATGACGCCTTCATACATGTCGCCTAGTTGATTATGACGTCATATGATCGATGGATAAACTGGAAAGGTCCATTCATATTCTAGGACATCATTGTTCATAGGGTTGTAGAAAGAGAAACTAGCGGAGATTTAATCTCAGCTGTGAACAGTTTTCTTCCTGCCTACATTTTCTTATTTTATTATCAAATTTCATATCATCAAATCTGCTTCAAAACGCTTGTCTCAACTATATGTTATTAGCGACGTTATTTGTGTAGTCAAGGGTCTTCAATGGCATATAATATTTGCATACGTTGTCGCTTGGTTAATACGCGGCATTATGAGAAACAACAAACCTACATGACTTCATTTTGTAGACGTGTCTCCCGCGTTGATCATAATATTATTTCAAATAACACACATGGGTTGTTATTGAGGTCAAGGGAGAGCGAAGACCGTGCAACAGGACGATGCGCTTCAATATATCCAATTGCTACGAATAGGACATTTTCCGCTGGTGGCCACAACGTGGCGCTGCAAATCCCAATCAATTACATCACTTTCTAGCTTGTCATCTCGGCTTGACACTCAACATGTACTCCATACAAAGCATGAAACTAAAGAAAAAGACGATCCACTTCGTGGCGCCGAACCATGGAGGAAAAGTAAAATCCTGGGCTCACTGCTTTGCAGTACTGTTGACATTGCTGCACGCTGCGCCATGGGGAATGTAGCTTTCCAGTCCTTCTGGAAGCTATAGGTTCGTAGATCAAAGGTGCCCTTGATAAAAAGACTGTGTTTATACAATGCAGCGTGCGTCTCCTTGATGCTGGGCAGTGTTCCAAAGACAGCTCTAGACACACTCGATGCCTGCCACCGCAAACACATACGCACCATCACTAGACACCGATGGGCAGACAGCATAAATTCCAATGACCATGCTCAACAATGGAGACAAAATCTCAGATATTTACTATGAAAAAAGAGGCGATGTTTTATAACATCGACATTTTCCGGTTGTATTTACGATTTGTTTAAAATTTAACACATATGACCAGAAAGTAAAATGTATTAGTTTTCGAATGATGTAAATTAAAATAATCTTGTCAAAGTGCAAATTACGTCTTTTTATTGCTTTATATAACAGGGGTCTGCCCCATAGGGAATATATGTGAGGGTGGAAAAACTGGGGGCATTATTCAACTTTAAATCAAAGTATTTCCCATTAATCAATGTTTGCCTACAAATTAACATATAGGCCAGACTCTATACTTAGTATAGATTCTAACTATATACAAACCAAGTGTGTAGGAAAGAATTTTCTGGCAGACAAACAAAAGATAATCCCTTCCCGGAAAATGTGTGAAAATACGTGTCCACGTGTTGTCATAGTAGACTGGTTATCCAAAGGCCTTGCCAGTGTATCCAAAATATACAGGGTTAGGAATTTAGCCCTGTCGGAGAAGAGGAGAATTATGTGCCATAACTCGTACTGGCCAATTCGGAAGTCCATTGTTGGGTATGTGCACTATACAAGATGTGTACTACGTCGCCGCTGTCTGTAAAAGTCGCCCAAGCAACGAGGGTCCATGTTTGGAAGAAACGCTAGCACAGAAAGCCTTGGAATTCTCCCTACTCTGAGTCAGCCAGGAGAGGAGGTCATTGAATAAATCTGCTAAGCAATTCAATTCAATTTATTTACATCCAGGCCACAATGTGGCATATGGAGACCATTAACACATACATTTACACGGTCAATGGCGGTTACATGGGATGTTGGTAATTATTATTATTGTTATTATTAGTAGTAGTAGTAGTAGTAGTAGTAGTAGTAGTAGTAGTAGTAGTAGTAGTAGTAGTAGTAGTAGTAGTAGTAGTAGTAGTAGTAGTAGTAGTAGTAGTAGGATTATTAGTATTATTTTAATTATTATTATTATTATTATTATTATTATTATTATTATTATTATAAGTATTATTAGTATTATTAGTATTGCGTTAAGCTACGAGGTGACCTCGAGAAAGTAGGACTCGATAAACTCAAGTCAAGAATGGACCTGAGGAAGCTAAGGATTTCGGATGAGAACAAGACACAGTGGGCAAAAGCGAAGAAGGACTGATTGCAGCTGTATGATGTTTCTACTACTGCAGCCGCAGAATACAGTAATCGTACATTATTATTATTATTATTATTATTATTATTATTATTATTATTATTATGATTGCGCGTTATTTCGCATTCATTCGTGTGTAACGGATATACGAGATTTAAACTATGTAAATAGATGATCTATGCACGTAAATCGAATGTTTTAGAATTTACAGAGGTTTGTGAGGGTACTTTTGAAAACGTTTTGACTGAATAGACCCGCAAACATATTTTCAGCCCAATTGACAGATTTATGTTGCGCCAACATTCTAGAACGTTATGAAGTTAAGCAGGTTTAGGTTCAGGTGTGCGTGTAAAGTGTATATATTCGCGTTTTAGGAAGAAAGCTCACAGCGTTCTGTCACATTAGTTTAAATGTATTCAACAGAATGCTCTTTAACCCTTTCATGACAGATTTGTAAAAAAAAAATCAAAATATTTGCTTATAGAATGCCCGTTTGCAGGCCAATTGAAGACTAATTTTTGACAATTTACGACTAGAATGGCTGGCCCGGTTACCGAGCCAGTCATTCCAGTAGTAAATTTTCAAAAAATAGTCTTCACTTTGCCAGCAAATGGACATTCCTCAAGATCACTGCGGTGGCCGGTTTCGGCCGGTTTCATCATGAAAGCGTTAAATAGTAAAGACATAAAATTCCTACAACTTAACGGACTATTAAAAGTTTGTGACGTCATTCATGACATAGTTGATTATGATGTCAGCCTACATGTGATACTGTTTGTTATGTCGTCATTCGATTACTCGATAAACTGTATTCATCCATTATCCGCCAGTGACGGTAATATAAGTCTATTATATCTAATGCATTTCACAGACAAACTAAATATTATCATTCTGATTTATTATTTGGACCTTTTCATAACTAACTATTTTTAAAAGACTGCAGCTTACCCTGATTCACTACAGCCAATCAAAAGATTTCTGCTTCATCCTCAATTAATAAACGCATGGTTTCATAACATTGAGTACTTTGCGAAAATATCAACAATATGCTACATCGTTATATAGTCCTTTCTGCTTGTTAGGCTATGCAGCCTGTAGCAGGTATTCAAAGTCTTCGCTGGATACCGAATCCTGCACCTGTTGAACTGGTATGTGGGCACGGATGGGCATGATCGGGGAATCGATTGTTTATGTGGCCTCGCTATATTGTCTGCCCAACCTTGCTTTGAATGTGTTGATTGAGGGAGCTGTCACTATTGACGCCGGTAGACTGTTCCAGTGGTGTGTCATGCTAATACTGAAAATGAATGCTTCCTGGTGTATGTATTGAAACGTTGTTACCGCACGTGGACACTGTGTCCTCTTGTTCTGTCATCTTTGTCGAGGTGTAGAATGGGTTCATGGTCTACGTTGTATACATCGTGTAGCTATTTGTCCACTCGGAAGATTTAGTGATGTGAGGCGCTCTTGGTATGGCATTTGTTTGAGTCATGGAACCGATTTCATGGCTTGACGCTGAACAATTTCAAGTAGTTGGATGTCTTCTTTTTTGTAGAAAATTGTCCTACCAGACGACATTGCCATATTCTAAATGTCTGACTATGTGTAATCATGATTTTGTTGATCAATTTATAATACTTTTGCCCTTGAGTATTTTAAAATAATATTCTGGTCAATAATTGTTGGTGTGTTTTTGAATATGGGTGTGCATGTGAGATCATAGGGGCGAGATGGTTGTTTAATGGCTGTCAGTGTGTATATGGAATGCACTACGCTTGGCTGGCTTGGATAACTGCTTGGCTAATGAGTGCGGAAACTGAAATGATGCGGGTGATTGTGTGCTGCGTGCAAACAGAGTTGACATTTTTGATAGAACGAAGATCTGAGACACTGTAGCAATTAAACACAATACATGTCAAATATACTGGACCAAACTAACACCTTATTGCCAAGTGCTGGCATGTGAAGTTTCGTTGGATAAAGCTGTGTGATGGTCATATGGAATTGTAGGGTTGTTGCTGGCATGTGAAGTTCCGTTGGATAAATCTTTGTGATGGTCATATGGGATGGTAGTGTGGTTGCTGCCATGTGATGTTCCGTTGCATAAATCTTTGTGATGGTCATATGTGATGGTAGGGTGGTTGCTGCCATGTGAAGTTCTGTTGATTAAATCTGTGTGATGGTCATATGGGATTGTAGGGTGGCTGCTGGCATGTGAAGTTCCGTTGCATAAATCTGTGTGATGGTCATATGGGACGATAGGGTGGTTGCTGGCATGTGAAGTTCCGTTGGATACATCTTTGTGATGGACATATGGGATGTTAGGGTGGTTGCTGGCATGTGAAGTTCCGTTGGAAAAATCTTTGTGATGGTCATATGGGATGATAGGGTGGTTGCTGGCATGTGAAGTTCTGTTGATTAAATCTGTGTGATGGTCATATGGAATTGTAGGGTGGTTGCTGGCATGTGAAGTTCCGTTGGATACATCTTTGTGATGGTCATATGGGATGGTAGGGTGGTTGCTGCCATGTGAAGTTCCGTTGGATAAATCTTTGTCATGGTCATATGGGATGGTAGGGTTGTTGATGCCATGTGAAGTTCTGTTGATTAAATCTGTGTGATGGTCATATGGGATTGTAGGGTGGTTGCTGGCATGCGAAGTTCCGTTGGATAAATCTTTGTGATGGTCATATGGGATGGTAGGGTGGTTGCTGCCATGTGAAGTTCCTTTGCATACATATGTGTGATGGTCATATGGGATGGTAGGGTGGTTGCTGGCATGTGAAGTTCCGTTGGATACATTTTTGTGATGGTCATATGGGATGGTAGGGTGGTTGATGCCATGTGAAGTTATGTTGATTAAATCTGTGTGGTGGTCATATGGGATGGTAGTGTGGTTGCTGGCATGTGAAGTTCCGTTGGATAAATCTTTGTGATGGTCATATAGGATGGTAGGGTGGTTGCTGGCATGTGAAGTTCAGTTGGATAAATCTTTGTGATGGTCATATGGGATGGTAGGGTGGTTGCTGGCATGTGAAGTTCAGTTGGATAAATCTGTGTGATGGTCATATGGGATGGTAGGGTGGTTGGCCGTTAGCGTACTTTTATGTGGATGGTGCATGGGAGTCACCCATATCATATTTGAACTGTGACTTATTTTTGGGTTTCTGATTTGACAGGTTAATTGGAGCCACGTGATTTGTATTCCGATTTGAGTCTGGTGAGTGGGTCCCGTTGGAAAGGGGGAAAGTTAGGATTTAAGACGTAGGATGAGTGAGGTGGAATTTGGAGCAACGATAGAGAGGTTGTGATCAAGTAAGGGGTGTGTGTTGGGCTGGACAGACCGACGCAATGAGTTGGAGATGGGTGACATTGGACAGGTGAGGTGGATTTTAGAGAGAAGCTATCTAGGTTGTAATGAAGTGAGAGATGTGTGTTGGGCCGGACAGACCAATTGTTGTGGCATCATAACTCATGTATTACCGCTCGTCCACGTGTAATGTGGATAATGATCACACTGGTTTGTATCTTGTCTCGAAATTAATCACCCATTGGTGGTTACTTATATGTGATGAGATGAAGTATCGCCCTTATTTAATTTGATTACTGCTCACCTGTATGTGATGCGAATTATCACATTCATGTATTGTCGGAGTACCGCCCGTGCGTGATGAACGAACTGTCATATGTATTAAGGAGTAATCACGGTTACCTGTGTGCGCATCGCAATTACTGGTCGTATGAATACGTACGCTGTCAGAGTGTTCTAAAGATTCGTGTCACTACATTGACTCGTGGATTCGTGGACTCGTGGACTCGTGGATCACCTATTTCGTAGATCGCCTACTTTGTGGATTAGTATTTCGTGGATCGGCGATTTTCTAATATTTCTTTATTCCACGGGGAATGCGTAATCGAACATAATACACGAAATCACGGATTTCCTTTTTCACGAGAGAGTTGATACTTACCTCCCTAATACTCTTTGATATTGCCATATATCGACTTACACTCAATAAACACTCAGATTTAAAAACGTAAGGTGCCCCTGGTGGGAAGGTAGTCAGATGTCAGTCTGGCGGATGCCATCCCCAACCTCGCGCATGCGCAGACTAGAACTTCCTCTGACTAAATTTACTGGCTGACATTATGCAACTTTAAGAAAGCCTGAAGACCGAGCCTCTGTGGGGCGGAGAGGCCGGGTCCGTATTAGGGATGTAAGTATCAACTCTCTCGTGAAAAAAGAAATCCGTGATTTCGTTTATTTCACTTCAAGATTATACTTACCTCCCTAATACTCTTTGACATTGCCAGAATTCGTCGGAGAATTAGGCGGGAGGGAGGCGAGGTCAAAAGACCAGCTCTTCCCTATGCGCATTTCTGCGTTTAAGGCACTTAATCTTCTGAAATTGTGTGAAAACACAACCAGGGATAGATATGAACATCGGCTAACACAACGGATGGCTGAGAGAAGATCATATGTCATATGCGCCACCCCCCCCCCCCCTCTTCTTGGGAGGAAGACTGAATGACCTCAATGTCCCATACGCTCCCTATGTACAAGTGCCCTGTACTATAGGACATTAAACGAAAAAGCTTAATTTTCATATACTCTCAATAATGAACCACATAAAACACTTACCATCACCATATTAATAACGAAGGGTCGCGTTACATTACAATTAACCATGGACAACACATACATTGGTGAAAACTGAGGCAGTCCAAAAACGTGGTTGTTTCCATTGATTAAATGTTAAATATATAAAAGATGAGGATACCTCATCAAAATATGTACAAAATATGTATATAAGGCGATAGGATTCGAGGTGTCGCGGAGATAATGGTCGGTAAAACTTGACTCACAGTGCCACTGAGCTACTGACATAATGTCATCCACAGGTACCCCATTAAATAGGGCAGTGAAAGCCACTACGCCCCGGACACTGTGAGGCTTGGTCATGTCAACTTGTTTACCTGTGGCGGATTTATGGCAAAATTGAATACACTCTACAATCCATCTGGAAACGGTGTCCTTTGACGCCCTGCCACGTGGTTCAATATATGACAACCATAACGCTATTGGGTCCGTCCGCAATCCTGAGTACGTTGTTTGTACCGGTGTAAGGCTCGGACTGGACACCATGCATTTAAATTAGGATCATATCTAGTCAAAGCTGGTAAAAATATAGGTTGACCTGGATATTTCAAGGACTGGTTTTTAGCCATAAAATGTATCCTAGGTAGAAGCCTAAGGCCTTCCCCTGTAACCACAAAACGGTCTACCTCGGCTGATAGGGCATGCATCTCACTTCCCCGCCTAGCTGAGGCCGCAGCAATTAAAATACAGTTTTAAGTGTCAACATGTTCATAGAAATGGAACTTAGTGGTTCAAATGGCTTATCAACCTGAAGCACTAGTGATAAACTCCAAGAGGGAATCACTGGGGGGGGGGGGGATTCCTTGGTCTTAGATTGCACATGCCTTTGATTAAAGTATCTAATGTATTTACTTCATCACTTCCCCTATTAGCCAAACAAGGTATAACTGTCATTAAAGCGGACTTATAGCCAGCAATTGAGTTAGGATTGAGGCTATAGGCATCATACAGGTGACAGACGAAATTGGCTACTACCTGAATGGATGAATCCATTGGATTAATACATCTTTTTGAGCACCATTCTGTAAATCTGTTGATTTTATAATTATATGCTCTGGAGGTTGACACCCTTCTGCCTATTGCCATGAACATGGCTGCTTGCTCAGAAAAGCCCTCCTTAATACTAGATTCCTTGACAACATCCACGCAGTCAATTGGAACATTGATGGATTGTTGTGAAGGGTCTTTCCCTGGAAGATAATATTGTCCATCAGAGGCAGAGGAACCAGATTGCAGACCAGAAGGTCCAGCAGATCCGTATACCATGATCGTCTTGGCCAATTTGGGGCAATCAGAAGCACGTGACAGTCCACCTGTCTGATTTTCTGAAGAATTATTTGAATCAGGATTGCTTGAGGGAATGCGTATGCATACATTCCCACCCAGCTGATAGCTAACGCATCTGTTACAATAGCGCTCGGATCTGGAATCGGAGAGACGTACGTCGTCATCTTTGCATTCTTCTTCGTTGCGAAGAAATCTATGTTGGGTTTCCCCAAGTGGTTGAACAGACAATTTGTCACACATTGATTTAGTTGCCATTCCATAGGTAAAACACTCATCCTTCGGCTCAATGGGTCTGCTAGCAGATTTAACCGTCCCAGAATAGGAACTGCTTTCAAGGTAATCATGTAATTCAGGCACCAGCAAAGCAGTTTCCATGTCCTCATACAGAGACTGGGCGACTTCGTTCTGCCCTGGCGGTTTATGTAATTCACTACTGTTGAGTTGTCTGATAGAAGTAGAACACTTTTGCCATGAACTTTCTGAAAGAAATGTTCCAGGCACAGGACTACTGCTCATAAGTCCAGTAGATTTATATGTTCTTTTGACTGTTCCAGATCCCAAAGCCCTGATATCGTGGATTCTTCCAGGCAAGCTCCCCACCCCTCCATCGATGCATATGTATATATCGTTAACTGAGGGTGAGGAGGGGTTAGTATCACCCCCGCCAGGAGATTCTCTGTCTTCAACCGCCATTGTAGGTGGTGAATTAGAGGCTCCAGCACTGACACATTTGAGTCCAGTGAACCTGTACTCTGGGTGCATTGCGTCATGAGAAATAACTGGATCGGCCGCCTGTGTAAGGCTGCCTGAGGAATGACTGGTTCCAGAGAAACCATCAACCCCAGCATTCTCAGGTAAACCCATCCCAGGACATGACGACTGTTGCACACTGACTGTATTAATGAGATGAGTATTTGTACCCTCTCCTGAGTAGGATAAACATATCCTATCTCCAGATCGAAGAACATTCCCAGGTAGACAAACTTCTGGGATGGAGTCAGCTCTAATTTTTTTAATTGATTATCCAGCCTAAGTCAGTGAGAGTTTTCAAAACTATCTCCATATTTGCTGATAAACTTTCCTGGTTGTGTGCTTTTAACAGCCAGTCGTCTATGTATGTGTGGACTGCTATGCTTCTCCTACGGAGGTATGCTGTTATCGCTAGAACCACCCTGGTGAAGACCCGAGGAGCCGTAGAGATTTCGAAGGGTAATACCCTGAATTCCCACTGTCTGCCATTGAATGCGAATCTCAGGAAGTAACGGAAACTCCTCGCTATTGGAATGTGGAAATAAGCACCCTTCAAATCTATTGAAGCTGTCCACATTCCCTTCTCCAACCCGGCCAACACCGATTTCAAAGTCTCCATTTTGAAACTGGGTGTGTCTATGAACTTGTTCAATGGCTTAGGGTTGAGAATTGGTCCCCACCCTCCAGTGCTTATCGTTACTAGGAACATGGTTGAATAGAAGTCTGGGCAATTTTGTGCCGGTTGAATTGCTCCTTTGAGTATGAGGAAATTTATTTCCTCCTCCAAACACAATGGCTGATCTGGATCTCATGGAATTTGAATCCAGACTGTCACCAGAGACAGTCGCGATGGTGGGCCTGTTATCCAGTCGGGATGATACCCGACTGAAAGCCATCGCAAGACTAAACGGTTCTTACTGTGGTAATCGCCCCATCGGGTATGATTACCATGACCAGATCCTCGCGCACCACGGCCCGCTCCACGCGCACATCGGTGTGCGGGCAGCTGCCTGGCTGGCTGCACCAGAGGAGCCTGCATCCCCCTCGCTGCTGGCTGAAGCTGGTGGTTGGCCTCTGACCTGGCCACCGCCACCTCGAGCCTGCAGGAGATGATACGCAGGGGGAGCTGTGCGAACGCGCTCTCTGTGGAACACTTCAAATTGCTCATGCAATGCCCTCTGGTTAATGACCAGGGCAACCGTCTCCTGGAGGTGCCTACATCCCTCACCTCCAAAGAGACCAGCATCTGTCATAGGCGTATGCAGCAGCCTATTATACAAATCCTCAGATGGGCACAAGTTATCAAGAGCAGACGTGGGCCTCGCCCGGACACTCCTGGTTACAGACCGGGTTAAACAGTCCAAAGCCAAGTGAATTCCATCTTGGATGGCTCTCTGGACAGTCACCGTACTAGGCTGGCACAATGCGGATGCCGTTACTACCCCCTGTAACAGCTGTGAGATGTGCGAAAGTACTGAAATAGACACCTTCGAACTCTCCTCCGCATCGTGTAACGTGGTGTTAGCCAAACGCAAAGCATTCGAGCACAACACTCCCGTGTCAGACCGGGAGCCTGGCTGCGTATCTTCGCCTAGCGCAGCACGATCATCCACGCTTGGCTTAGGCACTACACTGTATGACTGATCAGCTACAATACGGCATCACTTTGACACCTCGCGAGGGGCCTTCGCTAGACGCCCATGCACCTTAATGGACGTTTTCACCACAGTAAACATATCAACAATATGGCATCGGCCAATGGCAGAGATGGCATAGCAGTAACAGTCGGTTTACCTGCCAACCACGGGCGCTGGTCCTGTTTACTGGACGACTGATCCACAGCAAAACATGGTCTGATGTTTATTAGCCACTGACAAGCGTCAGACCAGTCTTCCTCTGTGGCCACCTGCGAATGGTTTACAAGCCGAGGGCCTTCATCATCCTCCTGAGCAATCGCATGCATATGAGTGGCAGGAAGAACTGATACTTCTGGCAAGCCAGAGAAAGTTTGCGGGCCTGAAAGAACAGGCATGCTAAACTGGCTAGCTTGACCAGGAGCAGGCGCCGTGGTATTGCGTGGGAGAATGTTCGCCACACCACGACCCTGACCAGCACCAGCTACACCATCGGCAAGCCGAGGTATGCAGTAATAAGAATAAGAAGGGCAGAGGAAGGCTCGTCCTCTATGGATATGGAGGCCTTCCGTATTGAGATGGTGGGAGTGATGAAGAATAGAATTAAGGATTTGGTCCCAGAGTTGCTTCGTGGCATGCTTCCTGGGTCAAATCCTTCGTTGCCCTCTTCATCTGCTTCGGAGCAGATGATCCCCACCTCTGAATCTGCGTTTGCTAGGGACTTGCCAGTTTTCGTCCATGATTCAGAGGTGACCCTAATAGAGGGTAATGTCCACTATGAGGACCACTGGCAGCAGGCTGGCTACGCTGGTTGTTCGTGGACAGGTGTCGCTGGAGCCTGGTGCCTGCTTATCAGGCCAAGATTATCCGCACACCATAGGTGCCGATTCCTCCTATGGTACCTTTCCTGGCCAGTCCGGTTTAGCATTCTTCGCTGACCTGGAGTCTAATCTTTCTGACCAGAAAGAAGAGGATTATCTGCTGGGTTCTCCTTCTGGCGCCGTGGCCATGGATATTGATGCACGTGCACCCCTCGTGGGGAATACGGGTGATATTGTCCATGGAACTACTCATGCAGGAGTTGCGTTCACGGCGCAACAGGTAGGCCGGGCAGGATCTGATGGCGAATCGATCCGAAACAAACATCCAGGTGTAAGGACGAATTGTATTCATATCCACAACATCCTAACTGGAAAGGATAGTGTATACAGACTATACAAACATCAGATAAACAATGATAAAATGGCAGCAGATTTCATAAATATTTTCAAATATAATTGAAATGCCTCATATCATAACTAGAATACCTGAGTCTTTAGCATAGACAAACCATCGGATCTGATGCACTGACCTCTTAACTCTCTCCACCTATAAGGGGAAGGAAGTGGACCAAGAGGGCAAAGTGAGAAGACCTTCTTCCGAGGCCTCCAACTCACTGGGCATAGAATTTTTGGTTAGACCTCCTAACAATATTAGTAGGAAATGGAACCTTGGTGGAGAGAAAAACAAACCCTCTGACGATGTGCTGTCCTGTTCAATCATAGATAAACACCTGTGGACATAAACACAAAGAGAGATTAGTATTTCATAGCGCCATTTTGAAATAAACCAGTTTTCTAAGCGCTTATCACGTCTAATCGCGAGTCCCGGAAACACATTACATCGGAACTAAAACGCTAAAGTAGCCAAACATTTAATAGATTTAATAGAAATCACCTGCTAACTTGATCCTGGTCCTTCCTCTGAAGCTTTGGGATGATCAGACATGATTTCGTAATGGATGAAGTATGGAAATGAGTGAAGAGAAATTTTCTTTACATAAAAAAGCTTAAAGCATATGTCTCTTTGAGCCAATAAATTGGTAAAGAGGAAGTTCTAGTCTGTGCATGCGCGAGGTTGGGGCTGGCATCCGCCAGACTGACATCTGACTACCTGCCCACTGGGGGGCACCTTACTTTTCAAATCTGAGTGTTTATTGAGTGTAAGTCGATATTTGGCAATATCAAAGAGTATTAGGGAGGTAAGTATACTCTTGAAGTGAAAACTGTATGTATTGTTGAGAATTATATAAATTACCACATTTCACACAAAACGATACAGCACATACAGCTCATTGTTTCTTGCTTAATTACTTTTTGATTGTTTAGAGTCATAGCCATATTATCAGTATGATTGTTGCATCCTCTTACCATCTTCATTATCATTAGTCTTTTTATTCGTTTCACAATAAGTGAGCACACAATAATACACATCATAGAGCCATCCAATGTCCTTTCCACATGGTTCCGCCGGAGGTACCCCACAGATCCTTGAATCCACAGAGGTATCCCTGTAAGGGAGCATATATTGTTGTTGCGAGAGGAAAGTGCTTCACGTGGGCCTCTGTCACAGGAAAATGCCTTCAGTGCTGAAGCGGAGGAAAAGAGTTGGCAAAAAGGGCCACTCTTTTATTCAAACAGAAAATGATAAGTGCTGAAAATCCTAGTGAAGCTACAGTAAAGGTGTTGCACACTGGCTTACGTAAAGACGGGACGAACAATTTCCGAAGAATTTCCAGCACACCGTCTTATGTAGTTCCAAATGTGCTGTATTGGTGGTTGCCACTCTATTTATGCGGGCCCTCTGCTACATCCTAACCTACCAATTAATTGTTAGTAACGAACACAAGTTTTGACCGCAAGTGGCAGAAATTCCTACCTAACTTTTAGAGATGTTTATCCATCAGGCACTGATGCTCAGCTTCCCGTAAGTCGCCCTGCATAGCATCTACCTCCAAGAGAAAGCATGCGTATATATTACGAAACAAAGCTCCCGAATCAAATACCGATATGGTCACCCTGTCCCGCAACCACATATAACATCATCAGGACAAGTTTCACAGTTCACATAAGCCGTATTAGAAAGAATCATGTCTTTTATGGTGGGATCAGAGAGACGGATATCCACCACTAGCGTCCTTCTGAGGGTGAGGAGGGGTTAGTATCACCCCCGCCAGGAGATTCTCTGTCTTCAACCGCCATTGTAGGTGGTGAATTAGAGGCTCCAGCACTGACACATTTGAGTCCATTGAACCTGTACTCTGGGTGCATTGCGTCATGAGAAATAACTGGATCGGCCGCCTGTGTAAGGCTGCCTGAGGAATGACTGGTTCCAGAGAAGCCATCAACCCCAGCATTCTCAGGTAAACCCATGCCAGGACATGACGACTGTTGCACACTGACTGTATTAATGAGATGAGTATTTGTACCCTCTCCTGAGTTGGATAAACATATCCTATCTCCAGATCGAAGAACATTCCCAGGTAGACAAACTTCTGGGATGGAGTCAGCTCTAATTTTTTTAATTGATTATCCAGCCTAAGTCAGTGAGAGTTTTCAAAACTATCTCCAGATTTGCTGATAAACTTTCCTGGTTGTGTGCTTTTAACAGCCAGTCGTCTATGTATGTGTGGACTGCTATGCTTCTCCTACGGTGGTATGCTGTTATCACAAGAACCACCCTGGTGAAGACCCGAGGAGCCGTAGAGATTTCGAAGGGTAATACCCTGAATTCCCACTGTCTGCCATTGAATGCGAATCTCAGGAAGTAACGGAAACTCCTCGCTATTGGAATGTGGATATAAGCACCCTTCAAATCTATTGAAGCTGTCCACATTCCCTTCTCCAACCCGGCCAACACCGATTTCAATGTCTCCATTTTGAAACTGGGTGTGTCTATGAACTTGTTCAATGGCCTAGGGTTGAGAATTGGTCCCCACCCTCCAGTGCTTATCGTTACTAGGAACATGGTTGAATAGAAGCCTGGGCAATTTTGTGCCGGTTGAATTGCTCCTTTGAGTATGAGGAAATTTATTTCCTCCTCTAAACACAATGGCTGATCTGGAACTCATGGAATTTGAATCCAGACTGTCACCAGAGACAGTCGCGATGGTGGGCCTGTTATCCAGTCGGGATGATACCCGACTGAAAGCCATCGCAAGACTAAAGGGTCCTTACTGTGGTAATCGCCTCATCGGGTATGATTACCATGACCAGATCCTCGCGCACCACGGCCCGCACCACGCGCACATCGGTGTGCGGGCAGCTGCCTGGCTGGCTGCACCAGAGGAGCCTGCATCCCCCTCGCTGCTGGCTGAAGCTGGTGGTTGGCCTCTGACCTGGCCACCGCCACCTCGAGCCTGCAGGAGATGATACGCAGGGGGAGCTGTGCGAACGCGCTCTCTGTGGAACACTTCAAATTGCTCCTGCAATGCCCTCTGGTTAATGACCAGGGCAACCGTCTCCTGGAGGTGCCTACATTCCTCACCTCCAAAGAGACCAGCACCTGTCATAGGCGTATGCAGCAGCCTATTATACAAATCCTGGGATGGGCACAAGCTATCAAGAGCAGACGTGTGCCTCGCCCGGACACTCCTGGTTACAGACCGGGTTAAACAGTCCAAAGCCAAGTGAATTCCATCTTGGATGGCTCTCTGGACAGTCACCGTACTAGGCTGGCACAATGCGGATGCCGTTACTACCCCCTGTAACAGCTGTGAGATGTGCGAAAGTACTGAAATAGACACTTTCGAACTCTCCTCCGCATCGTGTAACGTGGTGTTAGCCAAACGCAAAGCATTCGAGCACAACACTCCCGTGTCAGACCGGGAGCCTGGCTGCGTATCTTCGCCTAGCGCAGCACGATCATCCACGCTTGGCTTAGGCACTACACTGTATGACTGATCAGCTACAATACGGCATCACTTTGACACCTCGCGAGGGGCCTTCGCTAGACGCCCATGCACCTTAATGGACGTTTTCACCACAGTAAACATATCAACAATATGGCATCGGCCAATGGCAGAGATGGCATAGCAGTAACAGTCGGTTTACCTGCCAACCACGGGCGCTGGTCCTGTTGACTGGACGACTGATCCACAGCAAAACATGGTCTGATGTTTATTAGCCACTGACAAGCGTCAGACCAGTCTTCCTCTGTGGCCACCTGCGAATGGTTTACAAGCCGAGGGCCTTCATCATCCTCCTGAGCAATCGCATGCATATGAGTGGCAGGAAGAACTGATACTTCTGGCAAGCCAGAGAAAGTTTGCGGGCCTGAAAGAACAGGCATGCTAAACTGGCTAGCTTGACCAGGAGCAGGCGCCGTGGTATTGCGTGGGAGAATTTTCGCCACACCACGACCCTGACCAGCACCAGCTACACCATCGGCAAGCCGAGGTATGCAGTAATAAGAATAAGAAGGGGCAGAGGAAGGCTCGTCCTCTATGGATATGGAGGCCTTCCGTATTGAGATGGTGGGAGAGATGAAGAATAGAATTAAGGATTTGGTCCCAGAGTTGCTTCGTGGCATGCTTCCTGGGTCAAATCCTTCGTTGCCCTCTTCATCTGCTTCGGAGCAGATGATCCCCACCTCTGAATCTGCGTTTGCTAGGGACTTGCCAGTTTTCGTCCATGATTCAGAGGTGACCCTAATAGAGGGTAATGTCCACTATGAGGACCACTGGCAGCAGGCTGGCTACGCTGGTTGTTCGTGGACAGGTGTCGCTGGAGCCTGGTGCCTGCTTATCAGGCCAGGATTATCCGCACACCATAGGTGCCGATTCCTCCTATGGTACCTTTCCTGGCCAGTCCGGTTTAGCATTCTTCGCTGACCTGGAGTCTAATCTTTCTGACCAGAAAGAAGAGGATTATCTGCTGGGTTCTCCTTCTGGCGCCGTGGCCATGGATATTGATGCACGTGCACCCCTCGTGGGGAATACGGGTGATATTGTCCATGGAACTACTCATGCAGGAGTTGCGTTCACGGCGCAACACGTAGCCCGGGAAGGATCTGATGGCGAAGTTAAATCGATCCGAAACAAACATCCAGGTGTAAGGACGAATTGTATTCATATCCAGAACATCCTAACTGGAAAGGATAGTGTATACAGACTATACAAACATCAGATAAACAATGATAAAATGGCAGCAGATTTCATAAATATTTTCAAATATAATTGAAATGCCTCATATCATAACTAGAATACCTGAGTCTTTAGAATAGATAAACCATCGGATCTGATGCACTGACCTCTTAACTCTCTCCACCTATAAGGGGAAGGAAGTGGACCAAGAGGGCAAAGTGAGAAGACCTTCTTCCGGGGCCTCCAACTCACTGGGCATAGAATTTTTGGTTAGACCTCCTAACAATATTAGTAGGAAATGGAACCTTGGTGGAGAGAAAAACAAACCCTCTGACGATGTGCTGTCCTGTTCAATCATATATAAACACCTGTGGACATAAACACAAAGAGAGATTAGTATTTCATAGCGCCATTTTGAAATAAACCAGTTTTCTAAGCGCATATCACGTCTAATCGCGAGTCCCAGAAACACATTACATCGGAACTAAAACGCTAAAGTAGCCAAACATTTAATA
This sequence comes from Chaetoderma sp. LZ-2023a, assembly GCA_034401795.1. Lineage (NCBI taxonomy): Eukaryota > Metazoa > Mollusca > Caudofoveata > Chaetodermatida > Chaetodermatidae > Chaetoderma > Chaetoderma sp. LZ-2023a. Next base: position 11,963,495 of record CM067361.1, on the reverse strand, counting down.
GATTTAATAGAAATCACCTGCTAACTTGATCCTGGTCCTTCCTCAGAAGCTTTGGGATGATCAGACATGATTTCGTAATGGATGAAGTATGGAAATGAGTGAAGAGAAATTTTCTTTACATAAAAAAGCTTAAAGCATATGTCTCTTTGAGCCAATAAATTGGTAAAGAGGAAGTTCTAGTCTGTGCATGCGCGAGGTTGGGGCTGGCATCCGCCAGACTGACATCTGACTATCTGCCCACTGGGGGCACCTTACTTTTTTAAATCTGAGTGTTTATTGAGTGTAAGTCGATATTTGGCAATATCAAAGAGTATTAGGGAGGTAAGTATACTCTTGAAGTGAAAACTGTATGTATTGTTGAGAACTATATAAATTACCACATTTCACACAAAACGATACAGCACATACAGCTCATTGTTTCTTGCTTAATTACTTTTTGATTGTTTAGAATCATAGCCATATTATCAGTATGATTGTTGCATCCTCTTACCATCTTCATTATCATTAGTCTTTTTATTCATTTCACAATAAGTGAGCACACAATAATACACATCATAGAGCCATCCAATGTCCTTTCCACATGGTTCCGCCGGAGGTACCCCACAGATCCTTGAATCCACAGAGGTATCCCTGTAAGAGAGCATATATTGTTGTTGCGAGAGGAAATTGCTTCACGTGGGCCTCTGTCACAGGAAAATTCCTTCAGTGCCGAAGCGGAGGAAAAGAGTTGGCAAAAAGGGCCACTCTTTTATTCAAACAGAAAATAATAAGTGCTGAAAATCCTAGTGAAGCTACATTAAAGGTGTTGCACAAGTTTTGACCGCAAGTGGCAGAAATTCCTACCTAACTTTTAGAGATGTTTATCCATCAGGCACTGATGCTCAGCTTCCCGTAAGTCGCCCTGCATAGCATCTACCTCCAAGAGAAAGCATGCGTATATATTACGAAACAAAGCTCCCGAATCAAATACCGATATGGTCACCCTGTCCCGCAACCACATATAACATCACCAGGACAAGTTTCACAGTTCACATAAGCCGTATTAGAAAGCATCATGTCTTTTATGGTGGGATCAGAGAGACGGATATCCAGCACTAGCGATCTTCCCGTGTGGGCATGGTGGGTTCCAAGACCTCACCCAGACATTACAACGATTTGGATGGAGATCTGCATCTTGTCCGACCCCGCACTACAGATCTACTTGTTGACCCATCTTTAGGGTTATTCCCCATGTTTCCCAGAGATGCACTGCAGGCCAGTATACACTAACTAATTCAGATATAATATTATTATTTAGCAGTGCTTCCTTCCTTGCCGGGGTTATCTGCCTAATTAGTATCCGAAGATACGGGGACGTGCATGTAGATCGACACTTTATCTATCACCACTCTGAAACCTCCGATAGTTTCCCATGGTCGGATCCTGACAACGTGTCGATGGGAATCAAAACAATTAATAAGCCTTGCAGCTGGAGGATTGTGAAAAGAGACAATAACTCAATATATTTAAGAGGCCCTAAGGTAACTGGCCAATTTTACACAACCTTACCGGTGCATGGGTCTACATTACCACAACAGCCGGAAAAGAGGCGTACACTATGCGTCTCTTTCGGAGGAATTGTCCCCAACCACTTAAACGTATCTTACTGAGCTAGAATAGACAGGTTTAGTCGGTAACATGTCAGCCTCAAACAATTAGAGCATGGTCAGCGACGTCAGTGGAAAATTGATGCTGGTGGGAATAGTGTGATGCAGATATTATGTTGCTGTATAGTATTTCCTAGCGTGCTGCGGTCCAGAGTCTTTATAAATAAACACAACATATTAACTGGATGGCTACTTGCCATTTACACAATCAACCAATACACAATTTAATGGATACGATGAATGCATATAATAATTAAGCTATCACAGGTCGCTAGACCTTATGGTGCTGTTAGGTGAAAGCACCCACAGTAAATAAGGATACTATTCACAGTAAAACCGAAATTTTAAAGATGCGGTCCTCGGACCGGTACGGTACTTATTAGTCATCAGTACCAATGTACGGAAATAATTATGAAATATTTAATAGTATAGCTACTTGAGTACCTATTGGTAATCGGTATTGATAATATTCAAGAGTCACTGAAATTGAGATGGCTCGATCTTTGATGCTGGAAAGATTTCTGCAGGCAGGTTTCTGCAAGCAGGTTTCCGCAAGCTGGTCTCCACAAGCAGGCTTCCGCAGGCAGGTTAGATACGGCATATTCTCAGGACAGTGTCAAAAAATGGTTCAGGAGATGTCCATTGGATAGTCAATCACTCATACAGAATTCGAACAGTTGTTGAATAATGTTTCCATCCGGCGACGGTAATATCAAAATTGAGAGTAACCCATAAACAGAGAGGACTACTAATATACATAACTATGCATGTACACTCACTGGCACATGGTGCGGGGTACATTGCATAGCTCCTGCGGCGCACCAGGCAAAGTTGACCCAGACGGTGGTCGAAAAGTTAATTAATCACACGCGACATGCAGCGTGGAAATTTGAATCCACTTCTTCAGCGTGGTTGGCAAATCTGGTGACTCATCCTCTAAGGATCATCATCAGGTCTACATTCCGTAGAATCACTTTCCCGGTCCGCATGGCCCGTTCTGCGGAAATACTCCCTTAGGAAAGTCCGGAAGCGGGAGCTATAACCGCCGTCCGGGAGCATCCAAAATTCTGTAACGCAGAAAGTCCCGGGGACCGCTCGCCGGTGCGTGTGAACTGAAAGCCGAGTGGCAACGCAGTGATGTTCTGTATCACCATCGGTTAGCAGTTGCACATATCAGCCCGCACACTCCACAGTCTGGCTTCGACGCTGGTGATGCTCCTGATTCTCGATTTTCACCCCTTTTATACAACCCCTGACGTCATAGCCAGGCGCTCCAGCCAATCAGCGGCCGAGCAATAGCAAATCAGCGTGCAGCCAGAAGTGGTGACGTGGCTATCACGTGCACAGCACATTCTATATCTATTTATGCATACACGTGATTACGACGTCAAGAGAAATATTTTGAACATAATTTAGGGGCGTTTTCGAGAATAACTCAGCCCTTTCTGAACCGATTTTAAAATAGTAAAAAGTTCTGATCGTTACCAAGAACAACGACGATGAGGTAGTTTACGACATTTACGGGTACCAACTCGGTACCCTATAGGCATGCACTCGATTCCAATTTTGAGACGTGTTGTCAGGGAAGCTCTGACGCGCCCGTATGCGCATCATGAATTTTAATGGACTTAGCCATTTTTAACGAAAACTTCTCTCATAGGGCTTATATACACGTACTATCCTACCCAGGGTGGGCGTGCTTGGAGCGAATCCGGAGTGGCCGTTCCGTACCCAGCTCAGCTGGGATGGTCAGTACCAGTCCGGTCGATCCGTCCTACACCTTATCGTTGCGGGCTCGGCGTCACACAATTGACGTTTGTGCCACTAAACCACGGCTCGTGGTGAAATAGTGTCGGCACCTATTCTCCTAAAGATGAGAGATGAATGATTTCAACAGCGCTACATACACCATGACAAATGTACAAGGATCGATGAAATCGAAGGACGGTCTGATCATGCCGACTAATCTGTTGGCGTTATTGGCTGCTACTTCTGCATGCTTATTGAAGTTTAGGAAATGTTCTACCTACACTTCTAGGCCCTTCTCACATGTGGTCTCCTTTATTACAACTGGTTGGTCACTTTATTGCATGCTGTATTGGAATTTGTCGTTGCCTCTTTGCATTTTGTCGCATTAAAACGGAGCTGCCGTGTATCTGACCAATCTTTTAGGCTATTCAGGTCTTTTTGGAGTGCATCATGGTCAATTCTGGAGTTAACTGGCGTGTACATCTTGGTGCGATCTGCAAACAGAAATCGTATACATAGAAAGAGCATTGGCGAATCGGCTCTATACAATGCATTGAATTCACGGTCCGCCGCATTGGTGCTCCCACTCAGTCTGACAGCTCATGATAAATAGTAATAAAACTAAGCATATTAATCAGATTGTAAACGCTATCTCTGTTATCTCAATGATAAAATGTCATAAAATCTAATAAGGAGATACATACATGTTACTTTAAAAACATTTTTTGTCTGCAAGTATATGTCTTAATATTGATTAAATGACAGAAAGCTGTTGCAACCATAACACTGATATAAAGAGTAGCCTGATGTATCAAAAGGTTGTTATGCCCATAATACTGTTGAAAACAAAACGTTCCACATATAGAAACAGGTGTGCCACATTAAACAGTTGCTGTGATATAGCTACTGTGTCAATAAAGCTGTTGCCAAATTAGCCTATTATAAAGATATCGCGTTCATAAAATTCTTGCAACCATAAATCTGTTGCATCCACAACGTTGTTGCACTCAAATCTGTTGCGAAAACAAATCTGCTGAACTCAATGATGTTGCAAATAGAACAATGTTACAGATAGATTGGCGTTGCCTTCATTTTAGCTGTTGCAAATTTTCTGTGAACAGGGACAGCAATAACAGCAACACCCGTGTACGATAAAATAAGAGTAACAGCAATAATAAAAACTGCAACAACATTCAGTTAAATGATGCTGAATATGTAAATGTCATGGGAAGTAGCAAATAGCAATTATCCCTCATGTAACCTAATGTTAACATTAAATCTGCACTATCTATCCTTTCTGGGAATCATATCTATAAACTTGTCAAGACTATGGTGATAGTTTCAAGGCTAATTTCATTCTAAAATCCAAGCGAAGCCGACTCCAAAATGAACTCAAGGCTGTTTATAAAAAATATTTTGATTGAATGTTGCTGTTGCTGTGAGTAGCAACAACTTTCAGTCAAATTGTTTTCACGGTTATCATTATGATCCTTACAATGCCTTGGAGAATTACCGCAATGACCCTGCGAGGATCAGCATTGGTATAATTCCATGACACCTGTTGCTGATGGCATTGGCATCGCTGCCATTAACATTGCCATCGTCATCGCCATTGTCGTTGTCATCATTAGTATATAATGATATTATTATTATTATTATTATTATTATTATTATTATTATTATTATTATTAGTATTATTATTATTATTATTATTATTATTATATTCATGCTCAGGTGGGTTGGTGTTTCTCCGTCCGCATCCCAAACCATACAGGCCTAGTATGACGCCCACAGGACTAAATATAATCCAACTCACTGAAATAAAATGTACTTAAAAATGAAGTATACCATAAATGCTGTTGCTATCAAGAAAGTTGTTGTATTCATAACTCTATTGATAATTAAAACTGATGCAAAGAGAGCGGGAACGTCCTCCAGTCAAATCAAGAGAAGACTATTTTTGAAAATGTACACTAGAATGACTGGGTCGCTTATCGCGACAGTCATCCCAGTGGTAAAATTTCAAAAAATAATCCACTCTTTTTATCTGCAAACGGACATTTCTCAAGACCACTGCAGAAGCCGTTTTTGGTTGATATGAGTGTTAAAGGATTAAATAGCATCTAATACAGATTATTTGATAGACCATATCATTAAGCATATAAACTTACAGACACAGGAGCCATACATATGTGTGTTAATTTGCCAGGGGTTAATGAAATACACATTTCATTCTAAATTCCCTAGAAACCTATTTTCAAGAGAGCTAAATATATGAAATATCATATTTGTTTTGAAAACATTTCGAGTGAAACGCTTCCTACCTTTAGTGAAAAACAACATTCAATCAAATTGTTTTAAAAATAATTAGCATGATTCTCCTAATGAGTTAGAAACTCATCATGTGTATTTGCGCAGAATGAAATGAGTCATTGGCTCACTATCACACAGCGGAGAGGGCGCGTTGTTTATTGGCAAATTAATGATTGCATACAGATGTTTGTGGAGTGTTTTTAGCAGTTGTCATGTTCTATCTGGCATTGTATCTACACTATAGAGCATTTTACACTAATACTCTGGTATCATTTGACCCACATATTGTCACATGGATTTTTTAGATTTGATTAACAAATATCAAGCAATTCCTATGCAACAGGGGTTATTGTGACATGGTTTAAGTGAGGAAATTGCTTTTTTGGATCACCAGGAGGTCACCAAGTGAATGCAAAACTGGGGTAACTGAGGCTTCTAGCTAATATATGTAGATTTCTATGTATGAAAATGGCTTGATCACACTTTCTGCTACTCTTAGTAAGTCATTAATGAAGTAGATGATAGGCACTGGTCCAGTGACACTGCTCGGTGGAATGCCGCTTCGCACCGGGGCCAACTGGCGCATGAACTATTGGCGGATACCCGCTGCTTTCTGCTGTTTGGGAATGCCTGGTGCCATCACAGAGTGTCTCAAATACCATAGCTGTGGAGTTTATTAAGTAGTCTTTGGTGTGGAACGGTGCCAAACACTTTATCATAATCAAGGTAGATGGCATCGACTGCACCACCTTCGTTAACAGTTTTGGTACAGTCCTCTAGTGTGTCAATGAGCTGTGTGATGCAGGACCGGTTAAGAATACGTATTGATGGTGTGGCATAAAGCTGGACACGTGTTTGGTCTGGACACATGTTTGGTTAGTGTGTTCGGGTAGACACCATTAAATGCACAATAAACCATAGTAGTTATATGCAATTGTGGGGCAATTGAAGCAATAGCATTCGGTCCCTCGCCATGCCGTTTTGTCTTGTCACACTGTAAACTGTTTTCGGATTCTCTGGGTATTCCGGATTTTCCAGATATTTCTGTTTTCCAGATTTTTTTGGGATCACACCAAAAGTTATGGACACATAGTGTATTGCCCCACTATTTCTTGTGTTAATATTTGAGACAACTTGGATAAGTAGTTTCCGAGATATTCACAGATCAAGAATTTTTATCCTATGGATATACGGGCTCTTTTATTCGGATCATTACCAAAGTCTCGAAATCCGCTTTTATGGCAAGTTCCTTCATTTTAATTCGATTTGAGCGAACTGCGTTCAGGATTCCCCTCCGGACCGACCGACTGACAGAACGACGGGCCAACCATCTGACCTACAGACAGGCAGGCAGATAGGTAAACAGGCAGACAGCCAGAGAGACGCGATCAGAATACCATCTTCCCTCAAGCGTGAGGGTAATAGAGATCTTTAATATTTTAATACTATCCCTTGCGTGGGCGTGGCTTAATCTCTGAGCACATCCACTAGATATAACGTGTGGCTGCTGCAAATTTATGACGTGTAGTCAGGTCCGCTATCCATTTATTCCATGCACTGTTTCTAGAATACGAGATATAAGTTGTGGCTACTGTACATTGGGACCCATTTACTAGCAATAACTTTCAACTGCTGTCAATTTCTCCAGCGCACGTGCATGACCGCCTCTGATATCACATAGGCGTAATTAGTTCTACATGCACATTTTAGCTAACAAAACAGAAAGCCCGCTGATTAGTCTGAGAAAGGTTTGACAAAGCTGTTGCTGCTATGGTCAGCAATGTCAGTCTATAAAGTTGGTTGAAATATCTTCAGCAGGCCCTGTAACATTGACTGCCCTGCTGATTATTTTAGGAGCAATTTGATTGAAATGTGTTGTGTCAACAATTTTCAGAAAACCTGTTTCAATTCATTACTAATTGACACTTAGTATTATCAGCTGATTATTTTCACAACATTTGTATGGAAAGCTGTTGCTGACATGCAATGCACTTGTTATACATATATTTTGTTTTCCCTTACACCAAGTGAACTATGCAACTAGTATTTAACTATGCTATGCTATTTTGGGCAAGAAAAGGACATTAATACAGTCTAATACAGAAGCACACTTTTTGTCGCTGATTTTGGTATGGGAGCGTTAAACTCTCGACACAGTGCACCCACACCTAGACTAGGGGTGGCACTCTTGCACGCTTCATTGCATTCTTAAAACACATAACATACAGTCCACCACCCGCTTTATCCATACACATGTATAGGTTAATTGCATACCCGAAAAGGCTAAATTGTAAATGAGTTATTGAACTATTTATGGAGAAAAGGGGCTGTTAAAGCTATGGTCAAGGAAAGAATTAATCCCCACAAAATGTTCAATTACTACTGGTCGCCAGTACTGTTATTTTATATTGAATCTCATCTGTGTTATTAATATCACTCAGTATCTACACACTTGATGAGGGTGAGTGACAGGTAATGTCAGTAATTATATAAGAAATAAATTAAGTTAGAAATGTTAATGAATGAATTTTCTCTCACAATTTAGCAGTACTGTTCAACAACAAACATCTACACTGAATAACCATACTGAACACTCATAAACATTTGAATATGTACAAAATCAATATTGTCAACAACAAACATCTACACTGAATCACCATACTGAACACTCATAAACATTTGAATATGTACAAAATCAATATTGACAATAACAAACATCTACACTGAATCACCATACTGAACACTAATAAACATTTGAATATGTACAAAATCAATATTGTCAATAACAAACATCTACACTGAATAACCATACTGAACACTCATAAACATTTGAATATGTAAAAAATCAATATTGTCAATAACAAACATCTACACTGAATAACCATAATGAACACTCATACACATTTGAATATGTACACAATCAATATTGTCAATAACAAACATCTACACTGAATAATCATACTGGACACTCATAAACATTTGAATATGTACAAAATCAATATTGTCTATAACAAACATCTACACTGAATCACCATACTGAACACTCATAAACATTTGAATATGTACAAAATCAATATTGTCAATAACAAACATCTACACTGAATCACCATACTGAACACTCATAAACATTTGAATATGTACAAAATCAATATTGTCAATAACAAACATCTACACTGAATCACCATACTGAACACTCATAAATATTTGAATATGTAGCTTTCCACTTTTAGCTATGCCCGCCCATCTCAATCTAAGCTCCACCCACACCACGTCCGTGTTGGGATCGATCGATCTCTGAACTCCCTGACTATCAATTTCTAGGAAACTATATATGTTAGCTATTGAATATATAGCCATAGGCAGCAACAGCACCCAGCAAAATTACTTTCAACGTATTCAACAGCATGTTTATTAAATAGTAGACATACAATTCGTACAACGTGTCGGACTATTAAGAGTTAAAGAAGGGCCAAATAGAATCATTTATGACGTAATGATTATGACGTCATACTACACGCCATTAGCTGATTATGACGGCATATGACGTCAGATGATAGATGGATACCCTAGAAAGGTGAATTGGTATGTGTCGACGAGTAGAGGAATGCGATCTGTCACAATCAAATACTTCACTAGTTACCAGACGTAAAATCAGAATGAATCATAGCTCCATTACGAAAATAGAAAAGTACGCCACGAAGTGTAGCCTACGCAATGTATATATTTGATGAAATTACAATTTGTTAAATATTCTGTTACACATTTTGAATCTACTTTGACTGTGAGGAACAGCTTCCAGTTAAATTAGGTTCATAATATTCGACAGCTTACCTGAATAATTACCTTGAGATTAAGATTTTGCGAATTCAGGCTTCAAAGTTTCAGATCGATTCTAACACCCTTAAAGTTGGGCGACGCGTAGCTAGAAATGGATCCCTCAATTGCGCATCCAGGCGGGGTGGGTCACATGGGTGGGGTTTGGTTTGAGGTGGGGGGGGGCGGTTGACGTCACCAAACCGTTGGATTACGAGGTCGTCTTGTCGGGCCATGCCTCCTTCACCTGGGCATCAACGATGGGACAGGTTTCGAGATCAGGTCCTGACGTCTGATCAGCGTTTCCGCCATAGCATTTGGCTGCGCGTGTCTGTCCAATGTACGTTAATTGGCCCCACTGGCCACTATATGTCCCGGCAACAGCTCTTTTCGTCAAATATGTTTAAAATTTCAAAATATTCAACAAAATGTTAATTATCTGTTTTACGCTGAAAATCTGTACATATTTTATGAAAATTGAAGACAAAGAATAATGCCATGTCGAAGACTTGAAACTGTCACAGAGCCAGAGTGACAGACGGATTGGCGGAGATAATGATAACAAATAATAATAATCATATTTTTGTTTTCGTATCATACTTTTCAGCATACATTTCTTGTAGGAAACCATTGTCTCACTGAATATCTGGAGAAATAATACAAATAATAAATTGTATACTCCTTTCTTTAATAACTTAGCCATTTGGCCCGTGCGTTCCCAGACTCTCAATGAACCTTTCCAGTTTTAGCTATGCGCTACCCACTACTAGCAAAGCTCCACCCACCCTTCGCCGTGTTGGGATTGACTATCTATTTTTTGAAAATTATACAGTTAAGCTGTTGAATATTTTGTAACTAATTTGACTGGGTCCTGTTGTGCCTATGGCAAATTAGTTTCAAAATATTCAACATGATATTTATTCAAATGTAAAGACATACAATTCGTACAACAACGCATGGTCCGTCTTCACCTAAACGTTCGTGACGTACTTATCTACATCATTAATGACGCCATAATGGCGTCATTGTTTGTGATGTTATTCTATACCTCACGTAGTTGATTATGACATCATATGACGGATGGATACAGTGGAAAGGCCCATTACGAGGTAATAATATAAGCAATCTGTTGCATATTTTCAAACTAATTTGAACAGAAACGTAAAATAAATAATCTCTTGCCACTAATAGTCCATGGAACAGTTTAATGTTTTAAAACATTACCTCGTAATGGGCCTTTCCACTGTATCCAGTTTTAAACCCTCATGTGTCAACTTGGCGTTATAATGATAACACCGCCTCTGCAGTCGTCTTGAGGTCTGTATTTTTGCAGGTCAAGAGAAGATCATTTTTGAAAATTTATCGAGCCAGTCATTCCAGTGGGAAAATTAAAAAAATAGTCTTCTCTTTGCCTGCATAAATTTAGATATCCTAGGCGATTAACCCTATACTCGCCAAGCCTGTCAAAGGACCAACTTTTTACAAATATCTTTCTAAATTCCAATGGTAAATTTACAAAAAAACCCAGTTCTCTGAGCAAATATTTGAATTTTCTTTTAAAATCTTGACAAATGAAAGGGTTAATTAATACAAGTAGTATTTTGAGCGCTTTGCGGCGCTGGTGACACACATGGGGTTAAACAATTTTTGGGGTTGGAAAGCCCATGTTTTCCCTGCACATGGGATATGGCGACAGATGTGGCCTTCAGGAGTCAAGGTTCAATGATCGGCAAATCACGCGAGTGTTAGTCGTCGTCCATCTTCTTGTGGACACTGTGTCCCAGATTCCATAATATTCAACCACAATTCGCACCCCCACACCCACCCCGCCCGGTCAGTGCTGTTAGACCCAGCCAAACGAAACTCGTGGCGGTGGCTAGCGTGTGCGTCATCTGTCAAGAAAAGACATTTAATGGAGGAACCCAGCTTTAGCTATGCCCCTCCCATCTCTAGCTAAGCTTCACCCACATTCTCCCCGTGGTTTCCAGAAAACTATACAGGTAAGCGAATATTCTGAACCTAATTTGACTGAGTGCTGTTTCTGTGCCCAGTCAAATTTGCTTCAAAATATTCAACAGCATGTGTATTACATAGTAAAGACAAACAATTCGTACAACAACACTTAGTCCGTCAGCAATTAAATGGTCGATACTAACCTAGCTAGGTCATTCATGGCGTAAATGTTTATGACGTCATTCTACACGACACGTAGTCGATTATGACGTCATATGATTCATGGATAAACTGGAATCCCCCGATTAGACCACTAACCCGCAAATTTTCTCAGTGAAAAGGCCCACTTGCAGACAAAGGGAGTACCTTTTTAATTTATCAATGGAATAACTGGCTCGGTTATTGGGCCAGTCAGTTCAGTGGTAAACTGTCAAACAAAGGCGGCATTTTAGTTGCGGCTTTGTCTAAGTTCGGATATGTTATCGACGACCCCCGATTAGCCCGATTGGATATCCGAAAGGCCGACAGCATAATCGGATAACGGTATCACGTGGTACAAATTCTACTCGATTATTCCTGTCTTTGGGCGACAGTGAAACTGTGCGCATACGTAGACAGATAAAACCACCACGTGGTACCTTTAATCGCAGTACCTCATTAACGTATCCTAACTTAGGGATAGTCAGCATTGTCCGAAATGTCACAAATTTGACGTGGATATTTGACAAATTCGACAAATTCCTGGCACCAGATAGAATGACGGGCACAGTGACTTATACAGACTAGTTGCGAGTCGCTAATGAAAATAGTATTTTCTTGGTCTGCAAATGGACGTTTCTCAACACCACTACACAGTTGCCCTTTTGGCAGAGCTAAATGCTATCAAATCGCGCATACCAAAATATTCCATTCATATTATTGTAGCAAACCGAAATACGTGTTGCCATGTCTTTCACTGTTACCATTTGTTAGAAAGATCGGAACATGTCATATATACATAGGTCATATGGTTAAACGGGAACACGACCAGAGAAAGGATGATGAACGCCAAATGATGCTTATACATAAATTAGTTAAAATAAAATATATTATTTGTATATTTCAAAATTCCTGAATGGTAAATTTTGCCATGGAAAGTCACGTGTTGACGTCATTCCTACACACCGTGTAGTTGATTATGACGGCATGTGATTGCTGAATAAACTGGAAACGTCCATTTAGTTTGAATCGATTCGTTGACCAACAGTACTTAGTCCGGTTGATGAATGTTGTGACGTCAGATTTGACTTCGTCCCGTGTTTGAATTATAACAAACGCTGCTTTCCGTACGAAAAGGCAAACGTTTCAAAACGTTTAATTAAATCTGCAAACTATGACAATCTTTTGTTTCCGATTAATTACGTTATATAATGTACAAACTGAAAAAAATGAGTGATATGTAACGTTCAATACTTTGTTCAATAAGTTCTTGCGCGTGAAAACGAAAACGTTTCATAAAGTTTTCTATGTGCAAAATCGGTTTTTTCTATTTGTTTATTATGCAAATGATATGACGTAATTAATTAAAAAATAACATATTGTTATAATTTGATGATTTAGCAAGACGTGTTCCTTTCTGAACACAAGGCGAGTTGTGGACACAATCCGACACGAATCTTTCAGCGCGACCATCTCTCTGGATTTATCCGAAAAATGCAGATCTTTAACACGTCTTGGGGTTTCTGGACATCATATCAAATATCCGGATATTTTTTCATCCATACATAAAAAATGTTTAGCAAGATTTTGAGTAGACACGGTTAAGCTAGTTATCTGCACGGTGATGAATGATGAATGCCACTCGATACTACTCGATAATAGGTATACACTTGTAAATGATTGACTTTCTATTGGTCATTCGTATTCAACATAATCTAATATTAACATAATATTGCATGTTATCATAGACTAATTACGTATAAAATGATTTCGTTCTTTAATTCATGTACACATGATGGACACTTGTTTGGTGTGTAATGGATGCGTCTCATGCCTTGTGATTATCTACCACAATTCCGTAAAAATTACATATATATAAGACTTTTGAAACCATCTAAACTGTCGCAATGAAGATACAAAACAAACATGTGTGGGTTTTTTTTATTTCTGTACGCAGGAGTTATTACAACAAGGCTAAGTAACACACCCCATACTTAGACACGTCATTTAAGTTAAGATCACAAGTTAACGACCACCTTGATCAGTGAGTTCATGTTATATAATAGGCTTATTTCGTTAGACATACATGCTCCAACCACTCCCATGCACCGTACCAGATTTGTTACGGACCAAAATGAGCATTACCGGAATGTATCGTACTCAATGCAAATGATACCTCTCAAGGAGCGCATACCATCAGAATTTTAAAATGATGCTCGCGCTTGTCCAAATTTATTTTCTGGACACAAAATCATGGCACGCTGGTCACCTTGATCTTTAGTATCATATACCGCACTTAGAATCCAATATGGCTTTTTATTGGCCAGTCTCATAGTAGAAATGCACAGATTTCAGTAGCTAACATAGAGGGTTGTATTTGTATTGGGCGGCCACATAGTAGATGTGCACAGATTTCAGTAGCTAATACAGATAGGTGTATTTTTTATTGGACGGTCTCAAAGTAGAAATGCACCGTCTTCTTTGGCTAATATAGATAGGTGTATAGAAAAAAAGGTTATCCATCATTTTAGCAATACCTACTGCTCGGTGACGTACATCCATGCACATCTCATCATTGTCTGGGAGGTATGCAGTATATATAACAGCCAGCATACCTGTACAGAACACACCAACATCCCGATTGTGTTGGCAGTAATGGTGTGTCAAGTCACTGTATCCACCTCTATCAATGACTGTTCTGATCCAATACAGCGTACACATTTCAGCCAGATATCTGCCATGCTTTGATTCAAACGTGTGATGTGAAAGTGTACGCTATTGCATGTTCAGCTCTAGATGAGAAGATAAGACGAGACCAATTCAATGTTTTGTTTAATGGAAATTCCCACCCAAAAACACAAGATCAGAGACGGGCAACAAGAGATATCAGAAGATACCAAATAGCTCACATTTTTAAGCTACCACAGGACCCGGCTGACGCAGAACGCGGTCTGTCAAGGACTAAATATTCTGCAAAAAAAGAATGTCCAAGCCATGTACATATATAGAACAAGAGCTATTTGAAGATAGCAAATAGCTTACCATTATATTAATTGTACATAACAGGATATGATGGACCACCGGATAAGTCTCATTTTGAAATTTGATAATCAACTTGTTGATTCAAAATACCCATGGTACTACCCATCTGGCAAGCATAGCTTGGAGATTGAACCATAACTCCTTTCTGCCCAGTAGTAACATGCAGTACAATGATTACCGGCACCCCAAGACTAACTGAAAGGCAAATGGTCCAAACATAAGCAAAGTTCATAGTCTGAAAAAAGAAACAACATTTTCAAAAGCAAGTACATCAATATGATGCAGGCCACAATTAAGAACCTATATAACAAACCAAAACCTGTTATCTAATCTAATAAGTCTTTGCTGACTAAATTCTCATTTGAGAGAACCTTAACCGCAGCATAATACATATAACCTGGATGCAAATCGGCCATAAAATTATCAAAGTTTAACCCGCTGTTAAAGTATAGACAAATTTTAAGAATCAATTTCTTTTTGATGTGGACAAGTCCTAAGCATGATATAGAACAAATCTGTGACGTGTTATTGAAATCGAGTCACCCCTTGTTGTCTAAAGTGTTATTTGAATACAGTTTAACACAGCCAAAACTTATACCTGGCCACATAACCGGCATACAAATCAGCACTAAAAGTTAGTAAATTTTCAGAAATAATTTATTCTTGCAGCAAATGGCATTCCATAAGAAAATATTTTGATATCATTGACAAAGTTTAGCCATTAAAGTGTTAAGCCCACATAACACTGAGCTGACATTATGTAAGATAGACTAGTATTGAATCACTTTGTGACATGATGAGGAGTCCAATCATCGATCTAAGCATCCAATATCTTATCTCCATCAGGAAGATTACCAGAAGATGTGCATTTTTTCTGCTCTTCCAACGTAATCACTGGTCTCTATCCGCAAGAATACCATACCCTGTGCATCTTCATGCTCTGCCTACATAATCAATGGTCTCTATCATGCAGATACCATGAGCTGTGCATCTTCCTGCTCTGCCCACATACACACTGGTCGCTATCAGGCAGAATACCATAAGTTGTGCATCTTCCTGCTCTGCCCACATAATCACTGCTCTCTATCATGAAGAATAACATAAGCTGCGCATCGCCATGCTCTTCCCACATAATCACGTTTTGAGATACATAAATCAGCAACAGACAATGCTGTAAATGTTCTCCAGAAAGAACAAATTTGGAACATGCCAGTGCTTATATTGAGTTGGCCAGATTTGTCAAATTGTTATTATTTTATAAGTTGTCATCACTGTGTATGATTACTGTAACAAACAGCTGCAATCAGTCCATCTTCCAATGTGTTTTATCCACAGCCAACATCTTTAGCTTCCTCAGATCCATTCTTGATCTGTGTGTACCGAGTACTGCTTTCTTGAGGTCACCTTGCAGCACGTTTACCATATTTATGCAATGACGTCCTCTCATGGCTTTGCATTGGCTGGCTTAGAGTAAAGCAAATTCCAAGGCTCTCTGTGTTGGTATCTCTTCTGGCATCGTTAGCACATGCCCAAATGTGCACCATCTTTGCTGGGCGACTGCTATGGACAGCGCTGATGTATTACACATCTTGTATAGTGCGTCATTGGAAATTATGCTGTCTGGTCATCAGTGTGCAGAGATGATGTGGAGGTATTTGAGGTGGCAGGCATCAAGTTTGTTTAGAGCTGCCTTTGGAGCTGCCCTGCTGTTATAGTTATACCCCATCAAGGGTGCCCGGGTTGCATTGCAAATTGATCTAAGAAACCATGTCAACAATAGCTATCTCAGAATAGTATAAATTATAGTGAAATTACACAAATCGATTTCACTGCTTCTAGTGCTTCATTCACAGTATTATTGACAACATATACTGGGAATGATTCATCCATGTGGAGACTTAAGAATAGTCATATAAAATTAGATTTGAATACATTTTATAAGCAATACTGCTCAAGTTTTTCATCATTGTTTCAAGTTATACCTGGAAATATACCAGTCAATATCACGTACATGTGACAGTCTTGTGTTGTTGGTTATGACCCTGAAATATCAAGAGGAGAAACACCTTCGCGGTACTGAAAAGCTTATGTTAATAATAATGGAGGCATCCAGTCTTAGTTATGCCCCGTCCATCCACAGTTAATCACACATGCGTCGCCCATGTTGGGATCGATCAATCCCTGTACTCGCACACGCATCGCCCACATTGGAATCGATCGAGCCCTATACTCCCTGATTCTCAATTTCCAGAAAATTATACATATACGAATTATTTTAACCTAATTTGACAACGTTATTTTGATGGATATGGCAGCAACAGCACCCAGTCAAATTAGTTTCAAAATATCAAACATCATGTTTATTGATTAGTAAAGACATACAATTTGTACAACACTGCTTAGTCCGTCATCAATTATACATTCTTGATGAACTTCGTTATGTCATTCATTATTGATCATGATGTCACCCTACATGTCATGTAGTTTATTATGACGTCATGTGATTGGTGGATAAACTGAAATCCTCCATTCTGTGTTTGTTCTTGCTTATCATAGGTCAGTCATTTGTGCTGATTTGAGACTTATCAGAGGAACAGAAAGAAGTAGGTATCTGGAAATGAATTATGGTAGGCAATGGGGTTCTGTGTGTTCATTCCGATTTACCCAACGTGCTGCTAAGGTCACATGTAGAACCTTATTTCTTGAGGGGTGAGTTTCGGTCATCAGCATATATTCCTGGGATGTATGGTGACCACTATCATAGAACAATAGAAGGATCCATTTCTAGCTAATCCCCGTCCGGATCTAGCTATGCCCCGCCCATTTTTAGCTATGCCCCGCCCATTTCCATCTAATCTCCTCCCACGTTGTGTATGTGTATTTGGTTTGAATCTCCAATTCTCATAATCCCAATTCCAATGTAACTATAGAGGAAACGTGTTGAATATTTTGAAACTAATTTGACTGGGTGCTATTCCTGCCTATGATGGAAGAATGTTTAATTAATAGCATATCCATCAAAAACATACAATTCGTACACTTGTTTCATGAGGGAGTATTCTCAGTCACCATGATTGTGACGTTAGCCTACAAGGGACGTAATGGATGGATGGAGCTATGCCCCACCCATCTCTGGAAAAGCCCGTGTTAAGATCGATTGATCCCTGCACTCTCTGATTCTTCAAAATATTCAGCAGCATGTTTATAAAATAGTAAACACATACAATTCATACAACCTGACAGACAATTAAGAGTTTAAGACCGACTAAATGGAGTAATTCATGACGTAATTGATTATGACGTCAGCCTACAGGCCACGTAGTTGATTATGACGGCATATGATTGACTGAGAAACAGGATCCATCAAATCTGTGTTATTCTGTTCAACTGACTGATTTGTTTGTTCTTCAGTACTGGTGTGGCACAAGTGATGGATGTCATTCGAAATCCGTGTTCACCAAGCCTAATAGCGAATGATGGTTGTGTTGGCAATGTAACATCACTGTCATGCTCATTCACTGGACCATTCGGTTCTAATACGTACTGTGTCGATGGCTGGTACAGTAGGCTCACTTGCTTAGGTATGGCATCACCTGCTTTCTAAACCTTCAAGCCAACAGAACATAGCTTACATCGTGTTCAAACTTATACTAACGAAAATATGTTTGCTTTTGTTTTGGAAACATGTTAAAAATTTCAAAAAGAGTCGGCATAGACAGTAACATCATGAACAAATTACTTGTATGATTACTTTGACATTTCGATTCAAGGTTCAAAATATATAAATCAATTCCAAGACGTGTACATCGTGGGCGGGGTTTAGCTAGAACTGGACAGGGCATAGCTAGAAGTGGGTGGGGCATAGATGGAGATGGGTGCATCGCTTGTAATAGCAAACACGTTTTTCCGCATGTACATTGTATTATGTGATGTTAGAATTCATCCTAGAATATCCACTCCCAGCTATGGCACATGACCACCAGGTTAAAGCACACAGTAATATGACGCATTACCATCACATTCAACACCTACTTCTTCAGCATGATGACAATCATTCTGGCCCCAAGCAGCATGCCGACATTCTCTCAGTGATGCCTCACTTCCTCTACAGCCATCATCATCTAACATGATACGTGCAGTTCCAGCTGGAGTAGAACGCCACACTTGTGGTTGTGTGTCACCAGAATTATTTAAAAAAATTATTATTATTATTATTATTATTATTATTATTATTATTATTATTATTATTATTATTATTATGGTGGTGGCGGTGTTGTTGTTGTTGGTGGTGGTGGTGGTGGCGGCGGTGGTGGTGGTGGTGGTGGTGGTGGTGATTTTCTGGAAAGCAGTTAGTGAACAGAACCTGATAGGTGGCATTGTTTGTTTTGTAAGTTGATAAATTTATCATTTGAAATATGAATTGCTTCCACATTTTTTTTGATTGGAGGTGAGTCCAAATGGGATTACTCATGATGCTCATGGAGATTCGGTTCAACCCTTTGCCGTTGTTTCCATAACTACTTAATCCATAATGACTCTCATGAGTTTCATTTGTCTATCAGATGTCATATATGAAAACATGCATCCCAATTGCACCATAATTTCAATGAAAATGTGACACATTTGCGGGACAAATACACCTATTTGGAAACAAAGGTTGTCTTTATCAGTCTACTAAGTAAAAATATACCATTGCAAATACATTCAGCAGAGAATTCTACCACAGAACCAATTTGAATTACCCCGAATACAAAGGTGTATTTAGTTGATACTTAAAGGTGTACACTCACAACCAATGAGCTATGTTAGCCATGCCTACTGTGAAGTTAATGCAATTAGGTTAAAGTATACAGGAATTGATGAATCGATCAATCACATGATGTCATAATCAACTACATCACACGTAGGCTGACACCAAAATCAATTACATCATCAATGGCGTGACTGATATACAGAAAAACAAAGTAAAACTTTTAATTACAATTTTTCATAAATTAAGAAAGTTATGACAGGTTTTCCAACATTAAACAACTTAAAGACCCACTACATAGTGATGACGGCTCATATCTCAGCCTATATCAAGTACATTTGTGGAAACGTATGTAAAACATTCTGGCGAATATTTTGAAAATAATTTGACTGTATGAGGCATTACCAGTAGATATACATCACAATTTCAGCGAATATAGATTCAGGACGATCACCTGGGCGTGCACTCAAGCTCTAGGATTTTGTCATAGCTGTAACTTTTATTAACTTAGGGTGACTCAGTTGTCATATCCAGATATAGCACAGAATAGCAGAGTTTTGTTCAAATCGGGTGCTTTACTATTTAATGAGCATGCTGGTGATATTTTGAAAATATTTTGACTAGAAAATATTTTAACTGGATGAGTAAAACTTATTTCCACAAATCTCTACAACGAGCAGAAAGATTTAGCTGGGTGTAAATCTATAGCCCAAATGCAGACTTTATTATTAATATTATTAATAATTGGCGTGAAAGAACAATGTGAAAGGCTTTCAACCAATTAGATTCAAGAATTTTTTGCAGAAAAGTGTGGATGTGTTCTAATTCAAAGATTGATGACGTCATTGATAGCGTCATAAGCTGTCACTCGGAACAACCGCCCATCCCATCGCATTTCTACTCAGGCATAGCGAAAATTATATTCATCCATTACAAAAGTAGGCCTAAGTCTAAATGTTTAAAAAAAAAAGTCAAATTGTTTCGTAACCGCAACTCCTCCCCCCCCCACCCCCACCCCCTCCGGCTAATAATGAGTCGCATAGCTGTCATGTAAATACATAACAACTATTGAAGTGTAACAATATACACTGCCACTTTCCTTATTAAGGTAATTAACTGGGTTATTCTTAGAATATATAATACACGGAGAGCTCCTATTGGCTAGCATTAATTACTGTCTTGACTAATCAGAACTCAGCGCTGTTTACACGCATCTTCATTTTGTTTACGTCAAGTTAATGTAAATCCACAAGTGAGCTATTTTTAACTGTTAATGGCCTTTTTAATTTAAATTGATTTACGGATCTTTCAAGTCACATCTGATGGCCGCAGGACGAAATAAAAATGAAATTGAAACACATATCTAAGGGAGCTACATTTCGTTTCGTAAATATTAGAAGATTACAAACCAAAATATAAAATTTATCAATTTAAACTCGGACTTCAGATGCAGTTTTAAATGGTGGTCTGCCACGATTTCCTAATCACGACTACTGCTGCTCTTACTGCTGCTGCAGCTGCTGCTGCTCGTACTGCTGCTCTTAATACTGCTCTTACTGCTGCTGCTGCTGCTGTTGCTGCCGCTGCTACTGCCACTGCTACGTTAATACAACTATGGATATAACTATGGATATGCCCTGGTCATATTTTAGTTAACACGGCAGTATTTACTGCACTCGTCCAATTACCACTCTACTTTAGTAGTACCACAGATATGCGCCAAACCGCATCACCGCTCTTGAAATCTAATCTGCATATCAACATGCATTCACACATGGGAGAGAGACCACATCACCTCACGCATGCAGTCTAATTTACATATCAACACGCATTCACAGATGGGAGAGGCACCACATTCCCTCACGCATGAGGTAGCAA
This sequence comes from Chaetoderma sp. LZ-2023a, assembly GCA_034401795.1. NCBI lineage: Eukaryota > Metazoa > Mollusca > Caudofoveata > Chaetodermatida > Chaetodermatidae > Chaetoderma > Chaetoderma sp. LZ-2023a. The sequence goes on along the minus strand of CM067361.1, from coordinate 11,942,153 downwards.
CAGCTTCCAGTCAAATTAGTTTCAAAATATTCATCACCATCTTTATTAAACAATAAAGACATACAATTCGTACAACAATGCTTAATCCGTCGTCAATTATGCGTTCGTAACGTACTTGTCTACGTCATTTATGACCTAATTGATTATGACACCATCCTCCACATCACTTACTTGATTATGACGTCATATGGTGGATGATGAAAAAAATGGAAAGATCCCTAGGACGGCAGACCACATCATCTCACGCATGAACTCTAATTTGCATATCAACGCTGTGCTATCGGCCGGTATCATGCCTGGTCAAAAGGTCACAGAAATATATTTTACGATAGGTTATACGGTCGAGTTAAAGGGGCTCTCTCTGATAGATCTATAAATTTAATATACTGAACCATGCCCATAATATGTCTCCGGTGGGTCAATTCTCTCATGTTAACAAAAATTCTTATATATACGACTACACAAATCTAACAGGTCGACTTTATCTCCGTTTTGCTGAGAAACCAGAGCAGTTGCTACTTAGCGATTCATCGCTGGTCTTGTATAAACTAAAAATATTATTATGCAACTTATTTGTTTGATGTCATTATAATTTTTTGTTGCGGTTTCTCGCCTCCCGGCGTGTAGTTATTTAATGTTTCACATCGTCGATCGCCGTGTCGCTAGTATTTCGCCTGTCGTCGGTGAACTAGCTGGACATATTTAAGGATGTGTGAGTTCTTTCCAATTGGATTGTTTCGCAAATGTAATGTGTCTTTAAATTTAAAAACTCATCCGCTCACACCAGTTTCCAGAAAAACAAACAAATAATAACAAATATGTGTGACGGGGTCGTTAGTTGTGTAAAAAGAAAATCCTACTAATAATACACCAGGACCATTATATTACAACAATAACACTGAAAATTACCAAATTTAATTATATCTCCGAGGTTATGTATGTTTAAAGCTCGCGTTTAACGCGTTAACCCCGTCTTGCGTAAACTAGTCGTTTGTAATAGTAAAAACGGCCAATACTGCCTCTATCTATTTGCAGGCCAAGATACTATTATTTTTGAAAATTTACCACTAGAATGACTGGCTCGGTTACAGAGCCAGTCATTCCGGTGGTACATTTTCAAAAATTGTCATGTCTAGGCCTGTAAATCGACACTGGCTAAGGAAAGATTGAGATTTTCGTGGCCATTAACCCTATAATCGTCAAGCCGGCCAAAAAAACCCATCTTAAAATAATATTCCTAAATTCATGATGGTAAATTAAAAAAAACCCAGTCTTCTCTTGGCCAGCAAATGGTCCTTCACTAAGTAAATATTTCAATTTTCTTGAAAACTCGTGACAAATTAAAGGCTTATTTGATACAAGTCGCATTTTGAGCGCTGTGGGGCACTATGTTGGCACAGCAGGGGTTACGCCTCACAAACCAGAAGCGACACTTGTAAATGTCTAATTTGTCTGGGAAATATTCCTGTATAGATATTTTGAAATTGAGACACTGGAAAGGATGAATCCACTGTTTGATATGCTCGGCCCATCACTAGCTAAGCTCCGCCCACACTTTGACACTATTGGGATCGATCAAACCCTGAATTTCATGAATTTCAATTTCCAGAAAACAATACATGTAACCTGTTGAAATAAATTTGACTGGATAGTGTTGCTGCCTATGGCAACAACGGCGGCCAGTCAAAATAGTTTCAAACTATTCAACAGAAAGGTTATTAAGTAGAAAATATATACAATTCGTACACATGGGGGGCTATCAAGCGTTCTTGACAGACTTAGATACGCCATTCAAGATGCACGTCCGCCTACGTGTGACGTAATTGATCATGACATTATATACTTGACTGACCATAAGCCAGAAATTACACGCCTTCAGATGAACGATCTCTACGTAATAAATAAAAACCATACCAGCCAAGAGGGCAGGATCACCTACAATATACCCAAGCTCATCGGCGATCAAATATCGTACAAAAAAGCCCGGGGGATCGGGGAGCGGATAGCTAACACCGACGTCAGCTCCGATCCAAGCGAAGCCATACTGAAATCTATGGACTCATCAGCTACCAGCACCATAGGTGTTTTTAAAAACAACCAATCTAGGTATACTGATGACCCTCTAGTGGGAAAATAGTCAGCAGAGCAGAAAGCGTTACGGCTGCTCATCTATCAAAGTGGCCAAAGTGAAGACCGCACCAAACTACGCCGGGAGCGAAATAACATTCTGGCCACATTAGCGATCGCTTAAAAGATCTTTCTATTCAACAAGCAGAATCCCTAGCAGATGAAATCATTGCCACGGATGACTGTCACAAAATGTTTCGGGCAGCCCAAGCCCTGCGAATTACTGACTACACACCACCACTCACTATACATAACTCTGAAGGACACTTTATCGTGACTGATCAAGGAAAAGCCGAGGCGATTCGAGAATGGTTCAAGGAAAAGCTCACTGCCAACGATGATGTGCCCTGGCACCCGTTCTCAGGAGACCCCAGGCCATTAGTAGCACCAATTAAAACAGCAGTTGAGAAGGCACTTAAAGCCCTGAAAAATGGACGTGCATCTGAACCTGATGGCATGAGCAATGAACTATTCAAATATGCAAGTGACATTATCTCAAAAACGATCACACACCTAATCAATTCAGCTTTTATGCACCCCCTTTCCATCGACGCTGTAGACCAAGAAACCCTTATCGCACAACCCAAGCACAAGAAGCCACCTGCTTCCACCCCAGACAATCTGCGGCCCATTGTGCTCATGAACAGCATACGGAAAGTCCTATCCAATGGTACGCTATGCCGCATCCGAGACACGATTGATGAGTTCACCGGATCATGTCAAAGTGGCTTCAAACGTGGCAGCAGCTGCGCAGACATTGGATGGGCTCAACGCATGCTTGTGTCGGTAGTCATGTCCAAACACTGGGATTTCCACACAATGGGCATTGGCATGTCACGAGCCTCGACACAATTAAACGCTCACAGATTCTAGATGTACTATGCCAGGCCAGTTGCAATGAAGAGGGGCTACGACTAGTGAGACTAAAGCTTGCAGGCTCCAAACTGAGAGTATGAGTCAAGTCAGTGAAGTCTATAGAGTTTGAGACATCAATCGGCTCCCCACAGGGAAATTGTCTATCTCCGGTGCTTTTCACCTGCTACCTTGCTGCCACATTGGAATTTGTGCGGAAAGGTTCCACAAGACCAAACCTCCAGTGTCAATACTGGGTATGCCGCTAGAGATGGCATCTGCCGACTATGTGGACTTCATAGACGAGGAAAAGAAACCCCTTGACGAACTTCTCCCAATAGCTGCAAGCAAACTCAAAATTGAGAATATGTTTATGAATGAATCCAAAACAGAGTTCACTCACATATACCTATCTACAAAGCATGAAACTATAGAAAATGACAACCCACTTCGTGGCGGCGAACCATGGAGGAAAGGTAAAATCCTGGCCTCACTGCTTTGCAGTACTGTTGACATTTCTGCACGCTGCGTCATGAGGAGTATAGCTTTCCAGACCTTCTGGAAGCTATGGATTCGTAGAGCAAAGATGCCCTTGATAAAGAGGCTACGGTTACACAACGCAACCTGCGCATCCTTGATGCTGCATAACTGTAATAGCGGGGCAGCTCTAAAGGCAGCTCTAGACAAACTCGATGCCTGCCACCGCAAACACCTACCCACCATGACCGGACACCGATGGTCAGACAGCATAATTTCGAACGATGCACTATACAAGATGGGTAATACGTTGCCGCTGTCTGTAAAGGTCGCCTAGCAAAGATGGTCTATGTGTGGCCATGTGCCAAGCATGCCAGAAGAGCCACCATCACAGAGAACCTTGGCATTCGTCCTACTCCGAGCCAGTAAATACAAAGACAGGGGAGGACGTCATTGCATAAATCTGCTAAGCATGCTACGAGGTTACCTGAAAAAAGCAGGACTCGGTACATTCAAGACAAGAATGGACCTGAGGAAGCTAAGGATTTCGGTTGAGGACAAGACACAGTGGGCAAAAGCGAAGAAGGATTGATTGCAGCTATAGAAGTGTTTCTACTACTACAGTCGCCGAACACAGTAATCATACATACATGCTTGACTGGTAGACTGGATTCCTCTTTTACAATGGCTAAGGGTTAAATGAGAAGACTGCAGCTTAGGCTATAGCGAAGACAGTAAGACATGATTATCAAGAATACGGAAATCTAAGCCCACCTCCACAGCTTCTCACAATGCATCTCTTAATGATGCATTACCTCCGAGATATAAATAAATTTCGAGATTTTCAGTAATTTTGCAGTAATATAATGGTCCCGGTGTATTTTTAGTACATACTCATTTTTATACTTAAGTTCCGACCCCTCACACACATTTGTTATTATTTGTTGTTTTTCTGCAAACTCGTGTGCGCGTATGAGTTTTCAATTTAGGGACACATTTTATTAACGAAACAATCCAATTGGAAATAACTCAAAATATCTTATATATGTCGGCGACGGGCAAAATACTAGCGCCACAACGATCGGCGATCGGAAACATCAAAGAGCTACATGCTCGAAGGACTGAAACCGCAAAAGATTCTATCGTTGCATAATAATATTTCTTTGTTGATACAAGACTAACGATGACTCGCAAGCTACCGCTAAGTAACGAATACTCTGGTTCCTCTGCGAAACAGGGATGCAGGCGGCAGTCAGATTTGTGGTTACATTTTTTACATTTGTGAAATTCATAATTTGCATCTTCTTGGATATTGAGTAGTCGTCTATATCAGAATTGATTTTATAATGAGATTATTTCCCCACTAGAAGCGTTTTATAGACATGGTTCCATATATTAAACGTATAGCTCTATCGTTTATAGGCCCTTTAAGATTTCGCTGAAGTTAATGTTCTAGTACCTTCGATCTTGTCGCTTGTCTTTAATGACTAAATTTGGTCAAGAAAATCAAAACATCTACTTATTGAATGTCCATTTGCGTGGCACGAGAGGACTATTTTTGAAAATTTACCTCTGGAATGACTAGCTCGATTATAGAGCCAGTCACTCCAGTGGTAACTTTTCAAAGATTGTCTTCTTTTCACTTGCAAATGGATATCTCTCAAGACCACTACAGAAGCAGGTTTTGGCCAGTTTCGTTACGGAAGGGTTAATAAATCATGTCTGTTTAATCCCTCAAAGCCACAAGACATCTGCACCTAAATTCATATACGATCTCATAAATATATGCCGTTGATGCTTTTGAAACAAAGTTGACTGAACACCTGCTGATTATGGCACGAAGAGCATCCAGACGTGGGGTGTAGAGGTCGGGGTAAATTGTATATACATATAATTAATAACAATTAATAAACTATAGACATTTACACATATATAGTTGTGAATACGGAATTTTGACAAGTTTTAAGCACGGGGCTTCAGACTACATAAAGGCACCTCCGTTCACAAATTCATATTCCAATATTACGCCATCTAATATCCCATTGAGATATAGTCTTGGATGCTCGCACTCACGCACGTACGCACAACGCGATACGCTCTTATCCTTACGGAGTGAGGGGAATAATCTGAATGATTACATAGATAAGTATTACATGTATAGACCAGCTCAACGTGAACAGTAATGATATACCACCCACATTGATTGCAAATGTTTGGATGTAATATATGTTTAACTGAAATGATCCAAGCAAAATGAGCAAATGAAGATAAAATGCACGGAATGAGATATTGTTAATCACATAATCATAAATAATAGAACATCGTGTGAAAGCGAAAAAATATTCACCCCAGGGTGCGAAGCATCCCAAACTGCACGCCTGATCTCGCCAACATGGATGAATATAACTCTTTGAACACTGGATTCCCAGAATTTGAAATACATCAAATTCAAGTTAATTTGTCAAGGATATGTTGCTGCCTCATCAGAAACCGATCCCAGCCAAACCACAATAGAATGATTTTTCTAACTTGACCTTTCGTTTTCAAGCGGTACGAATAAGTTGCGTTGGTTGTCAAGTTTTATCATCGGGTCATTAGCCTCGGTAGTAGTAAAGGCAATAGGTAGACACACTTTGTCATTGGACATCCCAAGTGACGTGCATAAGTAAGGGCATGACATAATTTACCATATTCGGAGTGTCCAAAAGGGGCGTGTTCTTGTGGTTTTCATAGTACAAACATCCTTGCCAGAACATGCACTCCATATTATCATGACATCATATTTAATGGAACTGAAATTGCCCCCTATGTTAATTCTACTTCATTACATAGTGCATGTGATACAGTCTTTCAAAAGGTCATTTTGAATGATTTAAAGCTGGCAATGGACCTTTCCAAGTTTATACATCGATCATCTGAAGCCATATGACGTCATAATTAACAAGTGGCGTGTATGATTACGTCATAATCATTACGCCATGAATGATTCGATATAACCCGTCTTTAATGCTTAATAGTCTGACACGTTGTACGAATTGTACGTCTTTACTATTTAATCAACTTTCTGTCGAATATTTTGAAACTAATTTGACTGGGTGCTGTTGCTGCCATAGGGAGTTCAGAGATCGATCGATCCCAACATGGCCGAGGTGTAGGTGAAGCGTAGACAAAGATGGGCGGGGGATAGCTAAAACGGGAACGGTCCATTATTGGCCCTCTAGGCCCTAATCCTGCATAATGCTATACCAGCTCATTATGTAAATGGCTGAAGTCTTTAGCAAAAAGAAGGAATTACCATAGAACACACCCAAAATTGAGGAGAGTGACATATTTAAGTAAATATGCTGATGGGTTTTGCACTGAGGCTTCAAATATTTTCGAATTAATAAATGTTTTTCAAAGTTCTTGTGAATAATTACTGCCTAATGTGCAATAAAAATCCCTTTGATACATTATCATGCTCATGAAGAAACGTTCTTTAAAAAACAATCATGTTCACATGAATTTCCCTTAGCAGGATATGAATTACATGAGAGCTGACAGAGCAATTGACCTTTCCATTTTAGCTATGCCCCGCCGATCTCTAGCTAATCCCCGTCCACACATCGCTCGTGTTGGGATCGATCTATCTCTGAACTGCCTGACTATTAATTTCCAGAAAACTATACAGGTAAGCTATTGACTATTTTGGAACTAATTTAACTGTGAGCTGTTGCTGCCTATGGCCGCGACAGCGTCCAGTCAAATTAGTTTCAAAATATTCACCATCATGTTTATTAAATAGAAGAGACATACAATTCATACAACCTGTCAGACTATTAAGCGCTAAGGGCAGGCCAAATAGAATCATTTATGACATAATGATTATGATTAGCTGATTATGATCGGTGGATACGCTGGAAAGGTGAATTATGAACACCTCATTGCAAGTGACTATACCTTTAGAAAATGTATGGGAAGTATCAATTAGGCCACGCCCTTGAACCTAGATCTGCCATCTATGGCAGTAGGACAAATGCACTTAAATTATTACATGAATGTTCTGAAGACAGCTGCTTATGTCAATCTATGTTCCTTATATCTAGCCATCCTGAAACATGGAAAATACTGACTAGATTTTCCTGAAAATACATTTTTTCTGTAATTAAAGGAGGATGCCTTGCGATGCCAAGAATCAATTATTACTGAGAAGGAAAAAGATATTTTTAGAGAAAATTTGAACCAGGTTCTATGTAACTTGATGAAAATAAAAATACACAAAATGCACCATTGCCTGCTCTGTAAAGACAATCTTTTCAACAATTATTGAGGATTTTCTATGAAAGAAGTTCATGTGAAGATTCACTAGATCGACACATGTATGTATGATTACTGTATTCTGCGGCTGTAGTAGTAGAAACATCCTACAGCTGCAATCAGTCCTTCTTCACTTTTGCCGACTGTGACTTGTCCTCAGCCGAAATCCTTAGTTTCCTCAGGTCAATTCCTGACTTGAGTGTACCGAGTCCTGCTTTCTTGAGGACACCTCATAGCACACTTAGCAGATTTTTGCAATGACGTCCTCTTCTGGCTTTCTATTTGCCGGCTCCGAGTAGGACGAATTCCAAGGCTCTCTGTGATGGTGTCCATTCTGGCATCCTTAGCATATGGCCAAACATGGACCATCTTTGCTGGGCGACTTTTACAGACAGCAGTGACGTATTACACATCGTGTATAGTGCATCATTTGAAATGTTGCTGTCTGGCCATCGGTGTCCAGTGATGGTCCATAGGTGTTTGTGGTGGCAGGCATCGAGTTTGTCTAGAGCTGCCTTTGGAGCCGCCCAGCTGTTACGGTTATACAGCATCAAGTATACGCAGGTTGCATTGTATAAATGGACACGCATTGACACACACATACTCTACTACAATACATACCTGAACACACAGTGAAACACACATACTCTACTACAATACATACTTGGACACGCATTGAAACACACATACTCTACTACAATAGATACTTGGTCACGCATTGACACACACATACTCTACCACAATACATACCTGAACATAGATTGACACACACATGCTCTACTTCAATGCATACCTGGACACGCACTGACACACACATACTCTGCTACAATACATACCTGGACACGCATTGACACACACATACTCTACTACAATGCATACCTGGACACGCATTGAAACACATATACTCTACTACAATACATACCTGGATATGCATTGAAACACACATACTCTACGACAATACATACCTGGACACGCATTGACACACACATATTCTACTACAATACATACCTGGACACGCATTGACACACACATACTCTACTACAATACATACCTGGACAGGCATTGACACACACATACTCTACTACAATACATACCTGGACATGCATTGACACACACATATTCTACTACAATACATACCTGGACACACATTGACACACACATACTCTACTACAATACATACCTGTGCACGCATTGACACACACACATTCTTTACTACAATACATACCTGGACACGCAATGACACACACATACTCTACTACAATACATATCTTGACACGCATTGACACACACATACTCTATTACAATACATACCTGGACATGCATTGACACACACATATTCTACTACAATACATACCTGGACACACATTGACACACACATACTCTACTACAATACATACCTGTGCACGCATTGACACACACACATTCTTTACTACAATACATACCTGGACACAAATTGACACACACATGCTCTACTACAATACATACCTGGACACACAGTGAAACACACATACTCTACTACAATACATACCTGGACACGCATTGAAACACACATACTCTACTACAATACATACATCGACACGCATTGAAATACACATACTCTACTACAATGCATGACTGGACATATATTGACACACACATGCACTACTTCAATGCATACCTGGTCACACATTGAACACACATACTCTACTATAATACATTCCTGGACACGCATTGAAACACACATACTCTACTACTACAATACATACCTGGACACGCATTGACACACATATACTCTACTACAATATATACCTGGACACGCATTGACACACCCATACTCTACTACAATGCATACCTGGACACACATTGACACACACACATACTCTACTACAATACATACCTGGACACACAGTGAAACACACATACTCTACTACAATACATACCTGGACACGCATTGAAACACACATACTCTTCTACAATACATACCTGGACACACTAAAACACACATACTCTACTACAATACATATCTGGACACGCATTGAAACACACATACTCTACTACAATACATACCTGAACACACAGTGAAACACACCCACTCTACTACAAGACATACCTGGACACAAATTGACACACATATACTCTACTACAATATATACCTGGACACGCATTGACACACCCATACTCTACTACAATGCATACCTGGACACACATTGACACACACACATACTCTACTACAATACATACCTGGACACACAGTGAAACACACATACTCTACTACAATACATACCTGGACACGCATTGAAACACACATACTCTTCTACAATACATACCTGGACACACTAAAACACACATATTCTACTACAATACATACCTGGACACACATTGACACACACATACACTACTACAATACATACCTGGACACACAGTGAAACACACATACTCTACTACAATACATACCTGAACACACAGTGAAACACACATACTCTACTACAATACATACCTGGACAAGCATTGAAACACACATACTCTACTACAATAGATACTTGGACACGCATTGACACACACACATACTCTACTACAATACATACCTGGACATAGATTGACACACACATGCTCTACTTCAATGCATACCTGGTCACACATTGAAACACACATACTCTACTATAATACGTTACTGGACACGCATTGAAACACACATACTCTACTACAATGCATGTCAGGACATAGATTGACACACCCATGCTCTACTACAATGCATACCTGGACACACATTGAAACACACATACTCTACCACAATGCATACCTGGACACGCACTGACACACACATACTCTACTACAATACATACCTGGACACGCATTGAAACACACACACTCTACTACAATACATACCTGGACACGCATTGAAACACACATACTCTACTACAATGCATACCTGGACACGCATTGAAACACACATACTCTACTACAATACATACCTGGACACGCATTGAAACACACATACTCTACTACAATACATACCTGGACACAAATTGACACACACATATTCTACTACAATACATACCTGTACACGCATTGACACACACATACTCTACTACAATACATACCTGGACAGGCATTGACACACACATACTCTACTACAATACATACCTTGACACGCATTGACACACACATACTCTACTACAATGCAGACCTGGACACAAATTGACACACACATGCTCTACCACAATACATACCTGGACACACAGTGAAACACACATACTCTACTACAATACATACCTGGACACGCATTGAAACACACATACTCTACTACAATACATACCTGGACACGCATTGAAACACACATACTCTACTACAATGCATGACTGGACATATATTGACACACACATGTTCTACTTCAATGCATACCTGGACACGCATTGACACACCCATACTCTACTACAATGCATACTTGGACACATTGAAACACACATACGCTACTACAATGCATACCTGGACACACAGTGAAACACACATACTCTACTACAATGCATACCTGGACACAAATTGACACACACATACTCTACTACAATACATACCTGGACACGCATTGAAACACACACACACACACACTCTACTACAATTCATACCTGGACACGCATTGAAACACATATACTCTACTACAATACATACCTGGATATGCATTGAAACTCACATACTCTACGACAATACATACCTGGACACGCATTGACACACACATATTCTACTACAATACATACCTGGACACGCATTGACACACACATACTCTACTACAATACATACCTGGACAGGCATTGACACACACATACTCTACTACAATACATACCTGGACACGCATTGACACACACATATTCTACTACAATACATACCTGGACACACATTGACGCACACATACTCTACTACAATACATACCTGTGCACGCATTGACACACACACACATTCTTTACTACAATACATACCTGGACACGCATTGACACACACATACTCTACTACAATACATACCTTGACACGCATTGACACACACATACTCTACTACAATGCATACCTGGACACAAATTGACACACACATGCTCTACTACAATACATACCTGGACACACAGTGAAACACACATACTCTACTACAATACATACCTGGACACGCATTGAAACACACATACTCTACTACAATACATACATCGACACGCATTGAAATACACATACTCTACTACAATGCATGACTGGACATATATTGACACACACATGCACTACTTCAATGCATACCTGGTCACACATTGAACACACATACTCTACTATAATACATTCCTGGACACGCATTGAAACACACATACTCTACTACAATGCATGACTGGACATAGATTGACACACACATGCTCTACTTCAATGCATACCTGGACACGCACTGACACACACATACTCTGCTACAATACATACCTGGACACGCATTGACACACACATACTCTACTACAATGCATACCTGGACACGCATTGAAACACATATACTCTACTACAATACATACCTGGATATGCATTGAAACACACATACTCTACGACAATACATACCTGGACACGCATTGACACACACATATTCTACTACAATACATACCTGGACACGCATTGACACACACATACTCTACTACAATACATACCTGGACAGGCATTGACACACACATACTCTACTACAATACATACCTGGACATGCATTGACACACACATATTCTACTACAATACATACCTGGACACACATTGACACACACATACTCTACTACAATACATACCTGTGCACGCATTGACACACACACACATTCTTTACTACAATACATACCTGGACACGCATTGACACACACATACTCTACTACAATACATACCTTGACACGCATTGACACACACATACTCTACTACAATGCATACCTGGACAGAAATTGACACACACATGCTCTACTACAATACATACCTGGACACACAGTGAAACACACATACTCTACTACAATACATACCTGGACACGCATTGAAACACACATACTCTACTACAATACATACATCGACACGCATTGAAATACACATACTCTACTACAATGCATGACTGGACATATATTGACACACACATGCACTACTTCAATGCATACCTGGTCACACATTGAACACACATACTCTACTATAATACATTCCTGGACACGCATTGAAACACACATACTCTACTACAATGCATGACTGGACATAGATTGACACACACATGCTCTACTTCAATGCATACCTGGACACGCACTGACACACACATACTCTGCTACAATACATACCTGGACACGCATTGACACACACATACTCTACTACAATGCATACCTGGACACGCATTGAAACACATATACTCTACTACAATACATACCTGGATATGCATTGAAACACACATACTCTACGACAATACATACCTGGACACGCATTGACACACACATATTCTACTACAATACATACCTGGACACGCATTGACACACACATACGCTACTACAATACATACCTGGACAGGCATTGACACACACATACTCTACTACAATACATACCTGGACATGCATTGACACACACATATTCTACTACAATACATACCTGGACACACATTGACACACACATACTCTACTACAATACATACCTGTGCACGCATTGACACACACACATTCTTTACTACAATACATACCTGGACACGCATTGACACACACATACTCTACTACAATACATACCTTGACACGCATTGACACACACATACTCTACTACAATGCATACCTGGACACAAATTGACACACACATGCTCTACTACAATACATACCTGGACACACAGTGAAACACACATACTCTACTACAATACATACCTGGACACGCATTGAAACACACATACTCTACTACAATACATACATCGACACGCATTGAAATACACATACTCTACTACAATGCATGACTGGACATATATTGACACACACATGCACTACTTCAATGCATACCTGGTCACACATTGAACACACATACTCTACTATAATACATTCCTGGACACGCATTGAAACACACATACTCTACTACTACAATACATACCTGGACACGCATTGACACACATATACTCTACTACAATATATACCTGGACACGCATTGACACACCCATACTCTACTACAATGCATACCTGGACACACATTGACACACACACATACTCTACTACAATACATACCTGGACACACAGTGAAACACACATACTCTACTACAATACATACCTGGACACGCATTGAAACACACATACTCTTCTACAATACATACCTGGACACACTAAAACACACATACTCTACTACAATACATAACTGGACACGCATTGAAACACACATACTCTACTACAATACATACCTGAACACACAGTGAAACACACCCACTCTACTACAAGACATACCTGGACACGCATTGAACACACATGCTCTTCTACAATACATACCTGGACACACAGTAAAACACACATACTCTACTACAATACATAGCTGGACACGCATTGAAACACACATACTCTACTACTATACATATCTGAACACACAGTGAAACACGCATACTCTACTACAATACATACCTGGACACGCATTGAAACACACATACTCTACTACAATACATACCTGGACACACAGTGATACACACATACTCTACTACAATACATACCTGGACACGCATTAAAACTCACATACACTACTACAATACATACCTGGACACACAGTGAAACACACATACTCTACTACAATACATACCTGAACACACAGTGAAACACACATACTCTACTACAATACATACCTGGACAAGCATTGAAACAAACATACTCTACTACAATAGATACTTGGACACGCATTGACACACACACATACTCTACTACAATACATACCTGGACATAGATTGACACACACATGCTCTACTTCAATGCATACCTGGTCACACATTGAAACACACATACTCTACTATAATACGTTACTGGACACGCATTGAAACACACATACTCTACTACAATGCATGTCAGGACATAGATTGACACACCCATGCTCTACTACAATGCATACCTGGACACACATTGAAACACACATACTCTACCACAATGCATACCTGGACACGCACTGACACACACATACTCTACTACAATACATACCTGGACACGCATTGAAACACACACACTCTACTACAATACATATCTGGACACGCATTGAAACACACATACTCTACTACAATGCATACCTGGACACGCATTGAAACACACATACTCTACTACAATACATACCTGGACACAAATTGACACACACATATTCTACTACAATACATACCTGTACACGCATTGACACACACATACTCTACTACAATACATACCTGGACAGGCATTGACACACACATACTCTACTACAATACATACCTTGACACGCATTGACACACACATACTCTACTACAATGCAGACCTGGACACAAATTGACACACACATGCTCTACCACAAAACATACCTGGACACACAGTGAAACACACATACTCTACTACAATACATACCTGGACACGCATTGAAACACACATACTCTACTACAATACATACCTGGACACGCATTGAAACACACATACTCTACTACAATGCATGACTGGACATATATTGACACACACATGTTCTACTTCAATGCATACCTGGACACGCATTGAATCACACATACTCTACTACTACAATACATACCTGGACACGCATTGACACACCCATACTCTACTACAATGCATACTTGGACACATTGAAACACACATATGCTACTACAATGCATACCTGGACACACAGTGAAACACACATACTCTACTACAATGCATACCTGGACACAAATTGACACACACATACTCTACTACAATACATACCTGGACACGCATTGAAACACACACACACACACTCTACTACAATTCATACCTGGACACGCATTGAAACACATATACTCTACTACAATACATACCTGGATATGCATTGAAACACACATACTCTACGACAATACATACCTGGACACGCATTGACACACACATATTCTACTACAATACATACCTGGACACGCATTGACACACACATACTCTACTACAATACATACCTGGACACACATTGACACACACATACTCTACTACAATACATACCTGTGCACGCATTGACACACACACATTCTTTACTATAATACATACCTGGACACGCATTGACACACACATACTCTACTACAATACATACCTTGACACGCATTGACACACACATACTCTACTACAATGCATACCTGGACACAAATTGACACACACATGCTCTACTACAATACATACCTGGACACACAGTGAAACACACATAGTCTACTACAATACATACCTGGACACGCATTGAAACACACATACTCTACTACAATACATACATCGACACGCATTGAAATACACATACTCTACTACAATGCATGACTGGACATATATTGACACACACATGCACTACTTCAATGCATACCTGGTCACACATTGAACACACATACTCTACTATAATACATTCCTGGACACGCATTGAAACACACATACTCTACTACTACAATACATACCTGGACACGCATTGACACACATATACTCTACTACAATATATACCTGGACACGCATTGACACACCCATACTCTACTACAATGCATACCTGGACACACATTGACACACACACATACTCTACTACAATACATACCTGGACACACAGTGAAACACACATACTCTACTACAATACATACCTGGACACGCATTGAAACACACATACTCTTCTACAATACATACCTGGACACACTAAAACACACATACTCTACTACAATACATAACTGGACACGCATTGAAACACACATACTCTACTACAATACATACCTGAACACACAGTGAAACACACCAACTCTACTACAAGACATACCTGGACACGCATTGAACACACATGCTCTTCTACAATACATACCTGGACACACAGTAAAACACACATACTCTACTACAATACATAGCTGGACACGCATTGAAACACACATACTCTACTACTATACATATCTGAACACACAGTGAAACACGCATACTCTACTACAATACATACCTGGACACGCATTGAAACACACATACTCTACTACAATACATACCTGGACACACAGTGATACACACATACTCTACTACAATACATACCTGGACACGCATTAAAACTCACATACACTACTACAATACATACCTGGACACACAGTGAAACACACATACTCTACTACAATACATACCTGAACACACAGTGAAACACACATACTCTACTACAATACATACCTGGACAAGCATTGAAACACACATACTCTACTACAATAGATACTTGGACACGCATTGACACACACACATACTCTACTACAATACATACCTGGACATAGATTGACACACACATGCTCTACTTCAATGCATACCTGGTCACACATTGAAACACACATACTCTACTATAATACGTTACTGGACACGCATTGAAACACACATACTCTACTACAATGCATGTCAGGACATAGATTGACACACCCATGCTCTACTACAATACATACCTGGACACACATTGAAACACACATACTCTACCACAATGCATACCTGGACACGCACTGACACACACATACTCTACTACAATACATACCTGGACACGCATTGAAACACACACACTCTACTACAATACATACAGGGACACGCATTGAAACACACATACTCTACTACAATGCATACCTGGACACGCATTGAAACACACATACTCTACTACAATACATACCTGGACACGCATTGAAACACACATACTCTACTACAATACATACCTGGACACAAATTGACACACACATATTCTACTACAATACATACCTGTACACGCATTGACACACACATACTCTAGTACAATACATACCTGGACAGGCATTGACACACACATACTCTACTACAATACATACCTTGACACGCATTGACACACACATACTCTACTACAATGCAGACCTGGACACAAATTGACACACACATGCTCTACCACAATACATACCTGGACACGCATTGAAACACACATACTCTACTACAATACATACCTGGACACGCATTGAAACACACATACTCTACTATAATGCATGACTGGACATATATTGACACACACATGTTCTACTTCAATGCATACCTGGACACGCATTGAATCACACATACTCTACTACTACAATACATACCTGGACACGCATTGACACACCCATACTCTACTACAATGCATACTTGGACACATTGAAACACACATACGCTACTACAATGCATACCTGGACACACAGTGAAACACACATACTCTACTACAATGCATACCTGGACACAAATTGACACACACATACTCTACTACAATACATACCTGGACACGCATTGAAACACACACACACACACTCTACTACAATTCATACCTGGACACGCATTGAAACACACATACTCTACTACAATACATACCTGGACACGCATTGGCACACACATACTCTGCTACAATACATACCTGGACACGCATTGACACACACACATACTCTACTACAATGCATACCTGGACACACATTGAAACACACATACTCTACTACAATACATACCTGGACACGCATTGAAACACACATACTCTACTACAATACATACCCGGACACGCATTGACACACACATATTCTACTACAATACATACCTGGACACGCATTGACACACACATACTCTACTACAATACATACCTGTACACGCATTGACACACATATACTCTACTACAATACATACCTGGACACGCATTGACACACACATACTCTGCTACAATACATACCTGGACACGCATTGACACACACATACTCTACTACAATGCATACCTGGACACGCATTGAAACACACATACTCTACTACAATACATACCTGGACACGCATTGAAACACACATACTCTACTACAATACACACCTGGACACGCATTGACACACACATATTCTACTACAATACATACCTGTGCACGCATTGACACACACACATTCTTTACTACAATACATACCTGGACACGCATTGACACACACATACTCTACTACAATACATACCTTGACACGCATTGACACACACATACTCTACTACAATGCATACCTGGACACAAATTGACACACACTTGCTCTACTACAATACATACCTGGACACACAGTGAAACACACATACTCTACTACAATACATACCTGGACACGCATTGAAACACACATACTCTACTACAATACATACATCGACACGCATTGAAATACACATATTCTACTACAATGCATGACTGGACATATATTGACACACACATGCACTACTTCAATGCATACCTGGTCACACATTGAACACACATACTCTACTATAATACATTCCTGGACACGCATTGAAACACACATACTCTACTACTACAATACATACCTGGACACGCATTGACACACATATACTCTACTACAATATATACCTGGACAGGCATTGACACACCCATACTCTACTACAATGCATACCTGGACACACATTGACACACACACATACTCTACTACAATACATACCTGGACACACAGTGAAACACACATACTCTACTACAATACATACCTGGACACGCATTGAAACACACGTACTCTTCTACACTACATACCTGGACACACTAAAACACACATACTCTACTACAATACATAACTGGACACGCATTGAAACACACATACTCTACTACAATACATACCTGAACACACAGTGAAACACACCAACTCTACTACAATACATACCTGAACACACAGTGAAACACACCAACTCTACTACAAGACATACCTGGACACGCATTGAACACACAAGCTCTTCTACAATACATACCTGGACACACAGTAAAACACACATACTCTACTACAATACATATCTGAAAACACAGTGAAACACGCATACTCTACTACAATACATACCTGGACACGCATTGAAACACACATACTCTACTACAATACATACCTGGACACACAGTGATACACACATACTCTACTACAATACATACCTGGACACGCATTGAAACACACACACACACACTCTACTACAATTCATACCTGGACACGCATTGAAACACATATACTCTACTACAATACATACCTGGATATGCATTGAAACACACATACTCTACGACAATACATACCTGGACACGCATTGACACACACATATTCTACTACAATACATACCTGGACACGCATTGACACACACATACTCTACTACAATACATACCTGGACAGGCATTGGCACACACATACTCTACTACAATACATACCTGGACACGCATTGACACACACATATTCTACTACAATACATACCTGGACACACATTGACACACACATACTCTACTACAATACATACCTGTGCACGCATTGACACACACACACATTCTTTACTACAATACATACCTGGACACGCATTGACACACACATACTCTACTACAATACATACCTTGACACGCATTGACACACACATACTCTACTACAATGCATACCTGGACACAAATTGACACACACATGCTCTACTACAATACATACCTGGACACACAGTGAAACACACATAGTCTACTACAATACATACCTGGACACGCATTGAAACACACATACTCTACTACAATACATACATCGACACGCATTGAAATACACATACTCTACTACAATGCATGACTGGACATATATTGACACACACATGCACTACTTCAATGCATACCTGGTCACACATTGAACACACATACTCTACTATAATACATTCCTGGACACGCATTGAAACACACATACTCTACTACTACAATACATACCTGGACACGCATTGACACACATATACTCTACTACAATATATACCTGGACACGCATTGACACACCCATATTCTACTACAATGCATACCTGGACACACATTGACACACACACATACTCTACTACAATACATACCTGGACACACAGTGAAACACACATACTCTACTACAATACATACCTGGACACGCATTGAAACACACATACTCTTCTACAATACATACCTGGACACACTAAAACACACATACTCTACTACAATACATAACTGGACACGCATTGAAACACACATACTCTACTACAATACATACCTGAACACACAGTGAAACACACCAACTCTACTACAAGACATACCTGGACACGCATTGAACACACATGCTCTTCTACAATACATACCTGGACACACAGTAAAACACACATACTCTACTACAATACATAGCTGGACACGCATTGAAACACACATACTCTACTACTATACATATCTGAACACACAGTGAAACACGCATACTCTACTACAATACATACCTGGACACGCATTGAAACACACATACTCTACTACAATACATACCTGGACACGCAGTGATACACACATACTCTACTACAATACATACCTGGACACGCATTAAAACTCACATACACTACTACAATACATACCTGGACACACAGTGAAACACACATACTCTACTACAATACATACCTGAACACACAGTGAAACACACATACTCTACTACAATACATACCTGGACAAGCATTGAAACACACATACTCTACTACAATAGATACTTGGACACGCATTGACACACACACATACTCTACTACAATACATACCTGGACATAGATTGACACACACATGCTCTACTTCAATGCATACCTGGTCACACATTGAAACACACATACTCTACTATAATACGTTACTGGACACGCATTGAAACACACATACTCTACTACAATGCATGTCAGGACATAGATTGACACACCCATGCTCTACTACAATGCATACCTGGACACACATTGAAACACACATACTCTACCACAATGCATACCTGGACACGCACTGACACACACATACTCTACTACAATACATACCTGGACACGCATTGAAACACACACACTCTACTACAATACATACCTGGACACGCATTGAAACACACATACTCTACTACAATGCATACCTGGACACGCATTGAAACACACATACTCTACTACAATACATACCTGGACACGCATTGAAACACACATACTCTACTACAATACATACCTGGACACAAATTGACACACACATATTCTACTACAATACATACCTGTACACGCATTGACACACACATACTCTACTACAATACATACCTGGACAGGCATTGACACACACATACTCTACTACAATACATACCTTGACACGCATTGACACACACATACTCTACTACAATGCAGACCTGGACACAAATTGACACACACATGCTCTACCACAATACATACCTGGACACACAGTGAAACACACATACTCTACTACAATACATACCTGGACACGCATTGAAACACACATACTCTACTACAATACATACCTGGACACGCATTGAAACACACATACTCTACTATAATGCATGACTGGACATATATTGACACACACATGTTCTACTTCAATGCATACCTGGACACGCATTGAATCACACATACTCTACTACTACAATACATACCTGGACACGCATTGACACACCCATACTCTACTACAATGCATACTTGGACACATTGAAACACACATACGCTACTACAATGCATACCTGGACACACAGTGAAACACACATACTCTACTACAATGCATACCTGGACACAAATTGACACACACATACTCTACTACAATACATACCTGGACACGCATTGAAACACACACACACACACTCTACTACAATTCATACCTGGACACGCATTGAAACACACATACTCTACTACAATACATACCTGGACACGCATTGGCACACACATACTCTGCTACAATACATACCTGGACACGCATTG
Organism: Chaetoderma sp. LZ-2023a; assembly: GCA_034401795.1. Taxonomy (NCBI): domain Eukaryota; kingdom Metazoa; phylum Mollusca; class Caudofoveata; order Chaetodermatida; family Chaetodermatidae; genus Chaetoderma; species Chaetoderma sp. LZ-2023a. The sequence continues at coordinate 11,919,593 of CM067361.1, read as the reverse complement.
ACACACACACATACTCTACTACAATGCATACCTGGACACACATTGAAACACACGTACTCTACTACAATACATACCTGGACACGCATTGAAACACACATACTCTACTACAATACATACCCGGACACGCATTGACACACACATATTCTACTACAATACATACCTGGACACGCATTGACACACACATACTCTACTACAATACATACCTGTACACGCATTGACACACATATACTCTACTACAATACATACCTGGACACGCATTGACACACACATACTCTGCTACAATACATACCTGGACACGCATTGACACACACATACTCTACTACAATGCATACCTGGACACGCATTGAAACACACATACTCTACTACAATACATACCTGGACACGCATTGAAACACACATACTCTACTACAATACACACCTGGACACGCATTGACACACACATATTCTACTACAATACATACCTGTGCACGCATTGACACACACACATTCTTTACTACAATACATACCTGGACACGCATTGACACACACATACTCTACTACAATACATACCTTGACACGCATTGACACACACATACTCTACTACAATGCATACCTGGACACAAATTGACACACACATGCTCTACTACAATACATACCTGGACACACAGTGAAACACACATACTCTACTACAATACATACCTGGACACGCATTGAAACACACATACTCTACTACAATACATACATCGACACGCATTGAAATACACATATTCTACTACAATGCATGACTGGACATATATTGACACACACATGCACTACTTCAATGCATACCTGGTCACGCATTGAACACACATACTCTACTATAATACATTCCTGGACACGCATTGAAACACACATACTCTACTACTACAATACATACCTGGACACGGATTGACAAACATATACTCTACTACAATATATACCTGGACAGGCATTGACACACCCATACTCTACTACAATGCATACCTGGACACACATTGACACACACACATACTCTACTACAATACATACCTGGACACACAGTGAAACACACATACTCTACTACAATACATACCTGGACACGCATTGAAACACACGTACTGTTCTACACTACATACCTGGACACACTAAAACACACATACTCTACTACAATACATAACTGGACACGCATTGAAACACACATACTCTACTACAATACATACCTGAACACACAGTGAAACACACCAACTCTACTACAATACATACCTGAACATACAGTGAAACACACCAACTCTACTACAAGACATACCTGGACACGCATTGAACACACAAGCTCTTCTACAATACATACCTGGACACACAGTAAAACACACATACTCTACTACAATACATATCTGAACACACAGTGAAACACGCATACTCTACTACAATACATACCTGGACACGCATTGAAACACACATACTCTACTACAATACATACCTGGACACACAGTGATACACACATACTCTACTACAATACATACCTGGACACACAGTGATACACACATACTCTACTACAATACATACCTGGACACGCATTAAAACTCACATACACTACTACAATACATACCTGGACACACAGTGAAACACACATACTCTACTACAATACATACCTGAACACACAGTGAAACACACATACTCTACTACAATACATACCTGGACAAGCATTGACACACACACACATACTCTACTACAATACATACCTGGACATAGATTGACACACACATGCTCTACTTCAATGCATACCTGGTCACACATTGAAACACACATACTCTACTATAATACGTTACTGGACACGCATTGAAACACACATACTCTACTACAATGCATGTCAGGACATAGATTGACACACCCATGCTCTACTTCAATGCATACCGGGACACACATTGAAACACACATACTCTACTACAACACATACCTGGACACGCATTGAGACACCCGTACTCTACTACAATGCATACCTGGACACACATTGAAACACACATACTCTACCACAATGCATACCTGGACACGCACTGACACACACATACTCTACTACAATACATACCTGGACACGCATTGAAACACACACACTCTACTACAATACATACCTGGACACGCATTGAAACACACATACTCTGCTACAATACATACCTGGACACGCATTGACACACACATACTCTACTACAATGCATACCTGGACACGCATTGAAACACACATACTCTACTACAATACATACCTGGACACGCATTGAAACACACATACTCTACTACAATACATACCTGGACACGCATTGACACACACATATTCTACTACAATACATACCTGGACACGCATTGACAAACACATACTCTACTACAATACATACCTGTACACGCATTGACACACACATACTCTACTACAATACATACCTGGACAGGCATTGACACACACATACTCTACTACAATACATACCTTGACACGCATTGACACACACATACTCTACTACAATACAGACCTGGACACAAATTGACACACACATGCTCTACCACAATACATACCTGGACACACAGTGAAACACACATACTCTACTACAATACATACCTGGACACGCATTGAAACACACATACTCTACTACAATGCATGACTGGACATATATTGACATACACATGTTCTACTTCAATGCATACCTGGACACGCATTGAATCACACATACTCTACTACTACAATACATACCTGGACACGCATTGACACACCCATACTCTACTATAATGCATACTTGGACACATTGAAACACACATACGCTACTACAATGCATACCTGGACACACAGTGAAACACACATACTCTACTACAATGCATACCTGGACACAAATTGACACACACATACTCTACTACAATACATACCTGGACACGCATTGAAACACACACACACACACTCTACTACAATTCATACCTGGACACGCATTGAAACACACATACTCTACTACAATACATACCTGGACACGCATTGGCACACACATACTCTGCTACAATACATACCTGGACACGCATTGACACACACATATACTCTACTACAATGCATACCTGGACACGCATTGAAACACACATACTCTACTACAATACATACCTGGACACGCATTGAAACACACATACTCTACTACAATACATACCCGGACACGCATTGACACACACATATTCTACTACAATACATACCTGGACACGCATTGACACACACATACTCTACTACAATACATACCTGTACACGCATTGACACACATATACTCTACTACAATACATACCTGGACACGCATTGACACACACATACTCTGCTACAATACATACCTGGACACGCATTGACACACACATACTCTACTACAATGCATACCTGGACACGCATTGAAACACACATCCTCTACTATAATACATACCTGGACACGCATTGAAACACACATACTCTACTACAATACATACCTGGACACGCATTGACACACACATATTCTACTACAATACATACCTGGACACGCATTGACACACATATATTCTACTACAATACATACATTGACACGCATTGACACACACATACTCTGCTACAATACATACCTGGACACGCATTGACACACACATACTCTACTACAATGCAGACCTGGACACAAATTGACACACACATACTCTACTACAATACATACCTGGACACGCATTGGCACACACATACTCTGCTACAATACATACCTGGACACGCATTGACACACACACATACTCTACTACAATGCATACCTGGACACGCATTGAAACACACATACTCTACTACAATACATACCTGGACACGCATTGAAACACACATACTCTACTACAATACATACCCGGACACGCATTGACACACACATATTCTACTACAATACATACCTGGACACGCATTGACACACACATACTCTACTACAATACATACCTGTACACGCATTGACAAACACATACTCTACTACAATACATACCTGTACACGCATTGACACACACATACTCTACTACAATACATACCTGGACACGCATTGAAACACACATACTTTACTACAATACATACCTGGACACACAGTGATACACACATACTCTACTACAATACATACCTGGACACGCATTAAAACTCACATACACTACTACAATACATACCTGGACACACAGTGAAACACACATACTCTACTACAATACATACCTGAACACACAGTGAAACACACATACTCTACTACAATACATACCTGGACAAGCATTGAAACACACATACTCTACTACAATAGATACTTGGACACGCATTGACACACACACACATACTCTACTACAATACATACCTGGACATAGATTGACACACACATGCTCTACTTCAATGCATACCTGGTCACACATTGAAACACACATACTCTACTATAATACGTTACTGGACACGCATTGAAACACACATACTCTACTACAATGCATGTCAGGACATAGATTGACACACCCATGCTCTACTTCAATGCATACCGGGACACACATTGAAACACACATACTCTACTACAACACATACCTGGACACGCATTGAGACACCCGTACTCTACTACAATGCATACCTGGACACACATTGAAACACACATACTCTACCACAATGCATACCTGGACACGCACTGACACACACATACTCTACTACAATACATACCTGGACACGCATTGAAACACACACACTCTACTACAATACATACCTGGACACGCATTGAAACACACATACTCTGCCACAATACATACCTGGACACGCATTGACACACACATACTCTACTACAATGCATACCTGGACACGCATTGAAACACACATACTCTACTACAATACATACCTGGACACGCATTGAAACACACATACTCTACTACAATACATACCTGGACACGCATTGACACACACATATTCTACTACAATACATACCTGGACACGCATTGACAAACACATACTCTACTACAATACATACCTGTACACGCATTGACACACACATACTCTACTACAATACATACCTGGACAGGCATTGACACACACATACTCTACTACAATACATACCTTGACACGCATTGACACACACGTACTCTACTACAATGCAGACCTGGACACAAATTGACACACACATGCTCTACCACAATACATACCTGGACACACAGTGAAACACACATACTCTACTACAATACATACCTGGACACGCATTGAAACACACATACTCTACTACAATGCATGACTGGACATATATTGACACACACATGTTCTACTTCAATGCATACCTGGACACGCATTGAATCACACATACTCTACTACTACAATACATACCTGGACACGCATTGACACACCCATACTCTACTATAATGCATACTTGGACACATTGAAACACACATACGCTACTACAATGCATACCTGGACACACAGTGAAACACACATACTCTACTACAATGCATACCTGGACACAAATTGACACACACATACTCTACTACAATACATACCTGGACACGCATTGAAACACACACACACACACTCTACTACAATTCATACCTGGACACGCATTGAAACACACATACTCTACTACAATACATACCTGGACACGCATTGGCACACACATACTCTGCTACAATACATACCTGGACACGCATTGACACACACATATACTCTACTACAATGCATACCTGGACACGCATTGAAACACACATACTCTACTACAATACATACCTGGACACGCATTGAAACACACATACTCTACTACAATACATACCCGGACACGCATTGACACACACATATTCTACTACAATACATACCTGGACACGCATTGACACACACATACTCTACTACAATACATACCTGTACACGCATTGACACACATATACTCTACTACAATACATACCTGGACACGCATTGACACACACATACTCTGCTACAATACATACCTGGACACGCATTGACACACACATACTCTACTACAATGCATACCTGGACACGCATTGAAACACACATACTCTACTACAATACATACCTGGACACGCATTGAAACACACATACTCTACTACAATACATACCTGGACACGCATTGACACACACATATTCTACTACAATACATACCTGGACACGCATTGACACACATATATTCTACTACAATACATACCTGGACACGCATTGACACACATATATTCTACTACAATACATACCTGGACACGCATTGACACACACATACTCTGCTACAATACATACCTGGACACGCATTGACACACACATACTCTACTACAATGCAGACCTGGACACAAATTGACACACACATACTCTACTACAATACATACCTGGACACGCATTGGCACACACATACTCTGCTACAATACATACCTGGACACGCATTGAAACACACATACTCTACTACAATACATACCTGGACACGCATTGACACACACATATTCTACTACAATACATACCTGGACACGCATTGACACACACATATTCTACTACAATACATACCTGGACACGCATTGACACACACATACTCTGCTACAATACATACCTGGACACGCATTGACACACACATATTCTACTACAATACATACCTGGACACGCATTGACACACACATACTCTACTACAATGCATACCTGGACACGCATTGACACACACACATACTCTGCTACAATACATACCTGGACACGCATTGACACACATATACTCTACTACAATGCATACCTGGACACGCATTGAAACACACATACTCTACTACAATACATACCTGGACACGCATTGAAACACACATACTCTACTACAATACATACCTGGACACGCATTGACACACACATATTCTACTACAATACATACCTGGACACGCATTGACACACACACATACTCTACTACAATACATACCTGTACACGCATTGACACACACATACTCTACTACAATACATACCTGGACAGGCATTGACACACACATTCTCTACTATAATACATACCTTGACACGCATTGACACACACATACTCTACTACAATGCAGACCTGGACACAAATTGACACACACATGCTCTACCACAATACATACCTGGACACGCATTGACACACATATACTCTACTACAATGCATACCTGGACACGCATTGAAACACACATACTCTACTACAATACATACCTGGACACGCATTGAAACACACATATTCTACTACAATACATACCTGGACACGCATTGAAACACACATACTCTACTACAATACATACCTGGACACGCATTGACACACACATATTCTACTACAATACATACCTGGACACGCATTGACACACACACATACTCTACTACAATACATACCTGTACACGCATTGACACACACATACTCTACTACAATACATACCTGGACAGGCATTGACACACACATACTCTACTATAATACATACCTTGACACGCATTGACACACACATACTCTACTACAATGCAGACCTGGACACAAATTGACACACACATGCTCTACCACAATACATATCTGGACACACAGTGAAACACACATACTCTGCTACAATACATACCTGGACACGCATTGACACACACACACTCTACTACAATACATAGCTGGACAAATTGAAACACACATGCTCTACTACAATGCATACATGGGCACAGAGTGACACACACATACACTACTACAATGCATAGCTGGACAGACATTGACACACACACACACACACACACACACACACACACACACACACACACACACACACACACACACACACACACACACACACACACACACACACACACACACACACACACACACACACACACACACACACACACACACACACACACACACACACACACACACACACACACACACACACACACACACACACACACACACACACACACACACACACACACACACACACACACACACACACACACACACACACACACACACACACACACACACACACACACACACACACACACACACACACACACACACACACACACACACACACACACACACACACACACACACACACACACACACACACACACACACACACACACACACACACACACACACACACACACACACACACACACACACACACACACACACACACACACACACACACACACACACACACACACACACACACACACACACACACACACACACACACACACACACACACACACACACACACACACACACACACACACACACACACACACACACACACACACACACACACACACACACACACACACACACACACACACACACACACACACACACACACACACACACACACACACACACACACACACACACACACACACACACACACACACACACACACACACACACACACACACACACACACACACACACACACACACACACACACACACACACACACACTCTACTACAATGCATACCTGGACCAGACCGTTTCTTGCTTTTCCTGCTTGTGTCCACGTCTGCATACAACGGACGTGAAATAATGCATGTGTGTTAATACGTTTAGGTAAATGACTAAGTACATGAACGTCTGTCTCAGGCAAGGATAGGCTGAATATTCTTAACCATTTAATACCTAAATTTGCTGAAGAAAATCGAAGTATTTGTTTATCGATATGAAATTTTACAACTGCAATGGATGGCTCTCTTATCAAGCCAGTCATTCCAGAGGTAAATGAAAACAGTTCCTCTTCTTAGTCTTTAAATTGACATTTCACAATACCACGAAAAAGACCTGCTGTTGCCAGAAATGTCATGAACCGGTTACAAGAAGTTCAACGAACGCTGCTAGTGACCACGGATTCTGATAAATTGTTTCAATCATCTATTATTCTAGATGGAAAGATGTTTCTAGTCAATTCTGTCTTACACCTGTGTTTGTATCGCTTAAAAATTGGCCTCGAAGCTCTCAGTGAGGCAGTTTGAGTAGAGTTGTTGCGCGAGACTTGGTCTGTCTGATACAACAAACAATATAATATTACAATATTGACAAGACAACATAAATATATGTAAACAATAGAGCGAAAATAGTTTGCAAATATAGATTTCAATATATTATCATAAGCGGTTTATTATTTGATATTTGTCACTGCTTGTTGCCAGTGTGCTTGAACAATCTCTCAAACGAATGTAGCATGTTGATGCTGTTAAATTAATTTTATTTCAGGATCCCTGCAAATCTACCAAACTTGTGTGGCTAGCAAATTAAAATAAATAAATAAATAAATAAATATGATATTGTTCACGCGATTAGAAAAAAGTACGCTCAAACGTGTTTATGCGCGAGTGATCCGTGAATTGATGGTGTAATCCATTAATGAGCTGTTTATTGTTTTTGCAGTGCTGCGTCATGCACGGGTCATTATAGGTGGCGAGGAAGGCGAGGGTGTGGATCAGTTTAGCTATCCTCAAGGTGTGGCTGTAAGTCCTGCTGGAGGCAGGTTTTATGTCGCGGACGCCGGCAATCACCGTGTGAAGATTTACAGGGATGACGGTGTGTTTATCAAAACATTCGGAACACATGGTCAGGGTGATGGACAGTTTTCAGTTCCAATAGGACTTGCTGTAAACAGCCACGAGGACGTCATCATAGCGGACTACAGGAATCATCGTATTGTGGTGTGCAATCGAGACGGTCGGTTTCAGTATACAGTCGGTAAACGCGGATCAAACAAAGGGCAGTTTAATGGTCCAGTAGGCGTGGCTGTAGACATGTCAGCTAGCATGTATATCTGTGACTGGGGGAAATAACAGAGTTCAAGTATTCATGCGAACTGGTGAGTTTATCCGCCAGTTTGGACGAAAAGGAAGTGCATCAGGAGAATTGTACGAGCCAGCTTATGTATCTGTTGCCATGAACACTGGCCGTGTGTACGTGACAGAGTTTGGCAACAACAGAGTCAGTGTGTTTACTTCTGAAGGAGAATTTATATTTACATTTGGTACCTCTGGAGTAGCTAATGGTGAGATGAATTGTCCACGAGGTATAGTCATAGATGAACATGGGTTTGTCATTCTGTCTGACCATGACAATAATCGTCTTCAAGTGTTTCATGCTGATGGCAGCTTTATCTCTACATTCGGCAGTCTTGGTGTTAATAATGGACAGTTTAACTATCCTCAGGGACTGGCCATCATGCAAAATGGTGGCGTCATTGTCGTTGACTGGGCTAATCACCGGGTTCAGAATTTCTCTAAATAGGCTTACAGATGATTAACTTTTAGAGTTCTAATGATAGAAAGGAGCTTCATTTTGAAAATGATGTTGCTGAAAGGTGTTTTTGTTTTAGACACATTTCACCGTATGAACAGGAAATACCAAATAAACAAAAACAGTTTCAACATAATAACTATTCTGTTGGATATTTTGGAAATAATTTGACTGAAATATGTTGCTGCCTATGGAAGCAACAGCTTCCCATCAGATTAGTTTTAAAATATTCAGTATTTTTGCTGTATGCCTGTCGGGTTTGATGGCGTTACCGGTGTGCTTAGCTTCATAATCAACTTTACGTTAGGAATGGACCTTTACCGTTTTAGCTATGCCCCGCCCATCTCTTGCTAAGCTCCACCAACACCTCGCTCGTGTTGGGATCGATAGATCCCTGAGCTACCTGACTATCAATTTCCGGAAAATTTTCCTGACTCTGGGAACTCGTTCAATCGTGAAGCCCTAGCCCACGTTAAATCACGTGCAACTGTTAATAAAAACAACCTATTACAATTTTAATGGGCCTTGAGTGGCAGAGCAATATTGGGAAAAAGTTTCCAGTTTAAGTTGAATCAGGGTTTGGCTGGGTTATATGCGATGCTTTTATTTCAGGGTGTTTTCAATTAAACAACACAAGTCATTTCACATTTCACAACTTTTTAATAAAATAAAGTTTCAGTAACTATACAAGCAATAAAGTATACAGGCGATAAATATGCAGATGATAAAAATATACATATGAATAAGCGAAAAATATAAAAACGAAATACATGTAAAAATTACTTTAATTAAAATATAAACAAATGTTTTTGAGTGAGATCCAGCAACATGTAAAGTTAAGCAATAGACATAGAGAATGATGCGACTGAGGTATTATGTGAAACTGATTTTAGAGCTATTATTTAAATAAGATTTAAAATGATCTAAGTGATACTGAACCCCTAGTAGGGTGGGTGAAAAGCTAGGGCATGGATTTGTACAAAGGTAGGGTTTGCAGAGATTAGCTTTTTAAGTGTAGGAGGGATTGAAGGGTATATTGTAAATAGGTTAAATAATGTTTTAAAACTGGCTCAATATATGAATATATAACATAATTTACTCATGTTGTACCCTTCCCCACCCAAGCCCAGTCACTGTATAACAATGTATCACCTTCCACCCACACATACTAACTGACAATAATAAAGCAGAAGATTACCTACTCCCCCTCGATGAAGGGTATGCTAGTAATCTTCTATGTTACGGGTTAGGGAATTATAAATCTTACAAACGTGACATCTCAACCGACCCCACTAACCCACTCCCACTATAACTATGTATCGCCCTCCACACATATCTAACCGATAATAATAATAAAGCAAAAGATTACTTACTACCCCTTGATGAAGGGTATGCTAGTAATCTTCTACATTATGGATTAGCGTACAAAAGCGACAGCTCAACCAACCCTCGAAACCATCTATATTTCAGTGACATTAGATTTAAAGCTTCAAGTCTTTCTGCTGTAACTAGTTGATTTGCAGAACAAGTTTTGTTGTGCGGTGTTGATCTCCTTCTAATTAGCGTCAACCTGAATAAGTCACGATGAATGGAGGAACCCAGTTTTAGTTATGCCCAGCCCATCTTTAACCGAGCTCCGGCCATGTATTTCCAGTGTTGGGATTGATAGATCTGGGCTCTCTGTGCCCCAATTTCCGGAAAACTATACGGTAAGCTGTTGAATATGTTGAACCTAATTTAGCTGGCATCATCAGCAACAGCCCCCATTCAAGATAGTTTCAAAATATTCAACAGGGTGTTTATTAAATACTAAGGACGTCATCCGGCAAGTCATCTAGTTGAGTATGGCGTCATATGATTGATGGATAAACTGGAATCCACTATTTGGTAGGTCAATTTAAAGGACAGATGATTCCATCCATTGTTAGCGACACTAGAGTGAGCTAGTTCTAGATATGCCACGCCCATTTATTGGTAAGCTCCGCCCACGCTTTGTCCGTGTTGGGATCGATCTAATCCTGATATTCCAGAATCCCAATATCAAGGTATATACAGTTAGCTGTTACATATTTTCAAAATAAATTGACGTCAGTCAAATTAGTTCAAAATATTCAACAGAATGCTTATTAATTGTAAAGACATACATTTCGTACAGTTTGACGGATTATTATATGTTCGTGATGGATCTCGATGTATCAATCTTTGCGCATTTCATTGTGACATTTGTCAACACGTGATATAATTGATTATGACGTCATATACCTGAGTAACAGATCGGGTCTATTCATTGCGATATTGCGATATACAGTATTCGTGTCTAACGCTTAGCAATGTATTGATGGGGCTTGTGTAGCAATAGACACCTTGAATTCCAGAGACTGATTAAATAACAGTTTTGGATCAACCAATGACCAGCTTGCAAGGCATTTCAAGGATCGTCGCGCTGGTGGTAACAGGGAAGTCGCAACTATATCTAAGGGAGACGACTCTTATCGGTTACATATAAGTGTGACGTTTCAACAGTATAGTCTATAATTACTGTCTCTACGTTTCGGCTTGGGGCCTGAGTGAATGCGTCCTGTGGACACCGGTATTGGTCACCGTTGGTTATCGTCTATACATGGACGTCTTGGTAACGAGTTTAGCCATTCTACGGTCGGTTGCTGGAGTGTCAACAAGTTTTATTAGACCAGTTCATTCTATATTTTCTCGACGTGAATTTTCCCGACTGTTTTCGTGGCTTCAAACACAATGGTCGTTGATGTAGATATTCTACTTACAAACTGACTGTCCGGTGAACATGATTAATTAGCTCGGAGTTAGATAGCAGTCCCGGACGCTCAACTATAAGCTATTAACAATTTACAGCTGGTGAAGCAGCTAGTGTTTAAACGAAAGGGGAACAAGAGCAATATAAGTACAATTTACAAGTTGTCAAGATTTTAGAATAAGTTAAGCCGGGTTTGGGTGTTTCGTTAAGAGCACACCGTTACCACAGGGCAGATATGGTCATTAAGCTGGTCAAAAATAAACATATATAATTCGACTTGCTGATCACACTAGCCGACATTGATGGTGAAAACATATCTTATAGGTGGATGCGTGTGCACACGTGTATACAAAGACGGTTCAATTTCATGGCCAGGTTGTGGTTCGCATTCAGCAAGAAGGGGCCGTATCCGGAGTCTCAAGAAGATGCAATTGCTTTACGTGCTGAATGTGTGATTGGTACTGGGTCGAATACGACGCAGTTGCGGCTACACAGGAAAAGATAAGTATCAATAGCATTGATCATATATCTAATGCGTCTAGTTTTGATTTAAAAAATCGAACGCAGTGATTTGCTATGCTTGATTTTCAAAAGGAAATACCCTTGCTTTCTGCGTCAAAGCGAGTGAGAGAGAGAGGTGTGGGAGCAATAATATGCCTGCACGCACAGTAGATCCCATGTGTGCGGGAAATAGCAAAGGACCAGTTGTTCATATAAAAACGTTCTTACGAAAGTTCGAAAGAATCTGTAGCTGTCACCTATGTACTTAATGTAGCTCATCGTGGTATGCGGTGGTCCATCCTGCTGCTCTGCTCCATTGCACCATATGTACATGATGCGCAGGAGGGCTGGTTAGCTGCGGTTCTCGGGGTTACGTATCCTGTATCGCGAATCGACGAAAAGTACAAAGAATTACTTCTAGAGCCGATGGAACGATAACGTTCCAGTGGGGCCGTGCGACCATTGCCACCGACATTGAACCTCACTGTCTGGTCTCAACTATTTGTATCACCCTTATGACGGTCCATGACTCAATTTAGGAGCCTAGATAATACAAAATGTATACTATACAAACAATGGGACTCATGTTTTAGCACGAGAGAGAAAATATACAGTATATAGAACTAAGTTGGTGTCTGGTTAACGTGGATTCGTCATAGGTACCTCACCAATCTGTATATATCCGTGAGGTATTCCTGCAAGGGAGCGTCCTAACGAAGCTACATATGTAGTTTAATATACACCATTATACCCCTAGCAAAAATAGTATTATTGTGAGAGGAAATTGCCTCGCGTGGGCCTCCGTCACAGGAAAGTGCCTTCAACACCGAAGCAGAGGAAGAGAGCTGGAAAAAAGGGCCACCCTCTTGTTCAAACCTGTGCTAAGTGTAGTGGGAGTCAACCTAGTGAAATTATAATTAATGTGATGCACGCTGTATTACGTGAAGACGGGGTGGATGATTTCCGTTGAATTCAACACCATCATCTTATGTAAGTCCAAGACACCGTATTGGTAGTTGCCGCTTTTATTTATGTGATCCTTCTACTACATCCCAACCTACTAGTTAGTTATTAGATTTATATTCAAGCTGTGGCCGCAAGTGGCAGGAATTTCTACCTATCTTTGACACATGAGCCTGACTGGCGAAGATGCTTGGTTTCTCTAAGGTCACCCGCCGGAGCATCTCCCTCAGAAAGGCAGTGAGCGGACATGGGGTGGAGTGACAGCTTCAGAATCATATAACGATCTGGTTACATATCACACCGCAACCATATACATCACTAGGACAAGTCAGTATTACACAAGCATTTTGAAAAGCGCATACAAGTTTATGGCAGGGAATGAGAGGCAGATATCCATCTCTAGTGACCTTCCCATGATGGGGTGGTGGGTTCCAAGACCGCACCCAGTCACTGTACTGAGTTAGATGGAGATCTGCGTCCTATCCGTCACCCGGTGTGTCGGGGGTGGACCATCTAAGATCCGGCTCCGGGGACTAACATCTGCATGTCACCAAGTTTCATGGTGCCCAGAGATGCACTGCTGGACAGTTAAAATACATATCTTTTCGCAGTGCTTCCTACCTTGGCGGAGTTATCTGTGCTAACTGGTATCCGAAAATACAGAGGATGTGTATGCGAAATCGACACTTTGGTCTTCACCGCTTGGAAACACCAATAGTTTGCTAAGTCGGATCATGCCAACGTGTAGATGGGAGTTCCAGACAATTAATAAGCCCTGCGGATGGAGGAGCGTAGAAAGAGACAATCACTCAATATAATAAGAGGCCCTAAGGTATCTGGCCAATTTTACACAATCTAGCCAGCGTGCAGTGTTACATATCCGCTATATCCGGAAAAGAGGCTTACACAAATATTTCCTACGGAGCAGTTGTCCCTAACTACTTTTAAACCTATACTATCGAGCTAGAATAGCTAGGCTTAGTCGAGCACATGTCAGGTTCGCACAATGAGAACGTGAACAGTGACCTCAGTGTAAAATTGATGCTGGGGAAAAAGTGATGCAGATTTAGTGTTACTGTATAGTATAGCCTAGCGTACTGTGGTCCTAGTGT
The DNA here is from genome assembly GCA_034401795.1 of Chaetoderma sp. LZ-2023a. NCBI lineage: Eukaryota > Metazoa > Mollusca > Caudofoveata > Chaetodermatida > Chaetodermatidae > Chaetoderma > Chaetoderma sp. LZ-2023a. Next base: position 11,904,061 of record CM067361.1, on the reverse strand, counting down.
TTTATAGAAAATAAACAAAACAAGTAACTAGTATGGCTGCTGCCATATATATACTAACTATCACAGTATTGACAATAAATCAGGTCATGGGACCTTACGGTGCTTGATAGCCGTAAGCACCGAAATAATGATAGTATTTACATTAATGACATAAATAATAAAATGGTCATGTAGCTCGCGGGGTAGTGTCGGGCCGTTCCAGTGTCTGGTGTCGACTCGCCGCACTGCATGTGCATGAGGAGTGATGACGTTGGTTAGCTTCTGGTCTCGGGGTTACAGATCCCATGCGATACTGCCCTATGGGTAACAAAGACCGGCTCCTAAGGCCGGTGGAACTCAATCGTTCCGGTGGGGCTGTGCGACCATCGTCGCGAACATTAAACACTACAGTCTCATTCCAAAAGTGTGTGTCACCGGTATGCCTGTCCATAGCAATTTCGTGATATATGGAATTACAAGCTAAATGAGTACCTATTAGTCATTGGTACGGGAAAAGTTCATAATTCACTGTAGATGCTGCATTACAGGTGAGGAACGCGAGATGGCTCGATTCTGGAGTTGCTGGGAATTCTCGACAGGTGAACTGTTGATGCGGCTCACTCTCAAAGATGGTAAAGAAGAATAACTGTAGTTGTGGATGTCCACTGGATAGTCATAGTAGCTAAGACAAAAACTTACGCAGATGGTTGGAAAGTCGCATTGCACCCTTTGGCCTTCCCGGTGTGTTTCCTGTCCACGCTGGATGGACGCCCAGTACCTCACACTGGATGCAGCCAAGACTAGCTGCCTTTCCATATATGCCTGAGATAAAGACCTGTTCAATTTAGGGGAACATAATCCGGGAGATTCAAGGCGCACCATGCCTGAATGGACACAGTACTGGATGTCAATTAAGTGGTCGTCTTAGCGAGGGCCGCAGCCCGGCTGGATGGTACGATGGAGTAATGCCTGTTAGATGTCATTTTAGCTAAGGGCTCCATGTAGATCATCCGTGGACGTCATTTTAGCAAAAGGCCCCGCATAGTTCGTACTAGCCAGGTCAATCTTCCCTTGGGTACTTGGGATCACAGACCACTCAACCCGATCAGCAAGTGACAGGTTACACCTTCTCACGCACACACTCTCCTGCTTCACAAAGAATCACTTCTCATTACCTCTGACCACAGGAGACATGACTCGCAATACGAACGCTTGCCATGGCCTAACTGTACATTGAGCCATCTTCGCCACTCATAACCAGCAACGGGTCGATGAACTGACATGATCAAGACAACTGGCCAGCAACCCAGTCGATAGCGATCACCGTCTGAGCTCATGCTCAGGGGCAACTGATGGTCTGATGCATATCTATCTACCAGCAGAATACGAACTTTGACCATTTTCCTTGGCCTTGTCTGCAGGCCATCTCTAGAAAACACAGTGAGCTTATAGTCTGCTAGAGATGTCCTGGGTGTGGACTAGCATCCACGCACCACGTGTGCCCACTTACTGAGATGGGATGAACCAAAATCTCAGGAGCCCGACCAATACGCCAACTAGACGGTATCACAGTAGGATGTTGATTCATCCTTCAGTAGACACGGAGGCCTTCAGTATCTCCTTTGCACTATATACTACCTTTTTTCTTTACATGTCTCCGAACCCTCACGGGCCCACTGCTGCCTGTTAATGGAAACCCTTTGAGGAGCCAATCCCTCTTGGTTTCCGTACTGTAGTGGAAGTTTGAAAATTGCCCATAACATGAAGAGCTACAGTTGAAAGTTATAATTATAAAATGCATGTACATTCTTGTGTACACCATACATGGCACACCGCATAGCTCTTGCGACATACCAGCAGAGTCCCAGCCTAAAAGTTAATTAACACACGACATGCTGCGTGAAAGTTTGATCGCCACTTTTCAGCATGATTTGGCAGATCTGATGAGTTGTCCACCAAGTTTCACAACTCGTTCTACATACTGGAGCAATTATGTCGGGGCCACGAGGCCCATTCGCAGGAAGGCTCCTCTGAAGTGTTGGAAGTGAGGGATTCTTCTATTCAATTAGTTGACCTTTGATGGCCGTCTGAGGGCTTACAAAACCTTAGATGCGGCTGTTCAATTGCGGGCCAGAGACTAAGAACTGAAGTCCGATGGGCACTGCTGCAGCTATAAGGGAACCACAATCAGTAAGCAATTGCCCACGTCTTGCACTGCTCTAGCCACACAAACTGCCACTTGTTCTCTCTCGCCGAAGTGTTGTCTTGATTCTTGGTTTTGCGATCCTTATATACTACATGTGACGGCATAGGCAGGACACCCAGCCAATCAGCTGGCGATCTGTAGCCAATCAGCGTGTAGATAGGAAGGGTGAGGATGCTACCACATGATATACATCTTCCCCATTCATTTAGTACATACACGTGTTTACGACGTCCCAGTATTATTTTGAAAATAATTTCAATGTGCTAAATTAGGATAACTCGGCCATTTCTCGTCCGATTTTAAAAATATAAATAGTTTTATAATCCTCGTCTCATTTCGGTCCTCATATGTACCAAGAGCGACGAGAATCCTTGAATTTAAAGAAATTACGTGCACCAACCCGGTACACTCTAGTATGCATTCTCTCCCAACGCTGGCACGTGTTGTCAGTGAAGCTGTGAGATGCGCGCATGCGCGCCACGCGATCTCACGGACTTAGACATTTTACAGAAACCTCTCCCATAAGGCTTTATACACGCGTATTATCCTACTCGGGGGGGGGGGCGTGCTTGGAACATACTCGGAACGGTCGTCCTGTACCCAGCTGAGCTGAGATGGTCCGCACCCGTCCGGCCGATCCGCGCTACATCAACGCTATCAGAGATGGTTACGAGTTACTATTTTTGGCATGCATAACATGTCTTCTATAGACAAATCGGAATTTGTTTCTCACGAGATTGAAAGATTTACTCGAAAAGGGTGCTTTACACAAGCATCAAGACTACCGAATGTGGGTAATCCCTTGCAGGCGGCTAATATTAAGTGTGGAAAGCAGCGTTTAGTTTGAGATTGCAAAAGGATAAATTTGTTTTTCAAAAAATATAAATTCAAATTCGAAGATATAGCAGTTACTAATCAGTTGTTTGCCTGAGGCAATTATCTATATATACGTTCGATCTAAAATCAGCCTATCAACTAGGAAATTGTATTTATTTGGGTTTTTTTTAGACCATAGAGCGTATTTGGGAGTGGGTGTTACATGGTTGCAAGATAATGCGATTGGGTATTACATTTTCAGTGTTACCATTTGCCATCGGCCTATAGGGCCTATATTTACAAAACAATTTAGAGTTATGGTAACCTATTAACTCAGTCAAGGTTATTGTATCGCCATGTAAGGCATGGTGGGTGCGGGGGTGTTAATACATTTCCAGAGGCAGTTGGCGCGAGTATCGATATCAAATGCAGCATTTCAAAATTTGTTGTTGTTGTTTTTTCGTCATCGCTTACGAAAAGGGTTAATGGTTGCTTAGCAACAAAACGACATGGTTGGGTCACGCCTTATAAACAGGGACGTCGAATCTATGTTAGTGTCGCTAATAGCGTGGTCAGTCTGTTATAGAGGCTTAATTACCTGTTAATGAAAATTACAGACAGTCGCATTTATGTTAATGCATGCTTGGTAGCGAGCATTGTTGGAAAGAGTTTCCGTATAAACGGCCAGTGGGCCGCATGTATGTTTGAAGAGGATGTGTTTGTACAAATGCCTTCAATCAAGGTCAAATTGTGAAAGTCTTTTAAAGATAGACAGCGATAATTTAAACGAAACATGTGTTCTGGTTCGAGAATACTTAAACCAAAAGATGTTGAATTTGTATGCTACAACGACGCTGTTGGGTCAGGTCATGGTGGTTGTTGTTGAGAATGATCGATTTGATCTTATGAGTCTCTGGTCAGTTGACGAACAGAGTATGATCTCCATTTGGCGAGAACTTGAGGCAGTTGCAAGAGTTCTGAATGCCAACACAGCATATTTGTATAACCAGTTGGTTCAGTGGTTACAGGTTTCCACAATGTTGCAACGATTCTTCAGTCCTGTAGCAAAGTCGCATCTGCACGAGAAGGCGCTAGAGATCTAAGACAGTTGTCAAAGATCTGGCATTGGGCTTCTGCCTGTGTGGATACTATAATTGTGTATGCGTTTTAACTCTGTAACGGTTCTTTGAGGGAACTGTAAGTACTTGCACATTTGTGCAGTCCTAGGTGGAAGGATCATTTGGGGTCGTGCCCCCACCACATTTGGCCATTTTGTATTTTACAAACTCGAACCCCAAGCAGCGTATGTGTCGAAAGAATCTGGTGGCACCAGAATGGAGCTATGTGCCAGATTTGGCAATGTTATCTAGTACTCGCGTTTGATTTCACAAGGTCGTGAAAAGATGCATCATTTAGAGATGCTAATGGTACATTTATTAAAAGTAGATGTAACACATTTCATTCCCCTTTTCCTTCCAGAGTCCCACGTATACGTTTGCTTAAATATATGTTAACGTTATTATCATTTTTGGCAGGATTGTACCTAAATGCTCAGATAGGATCCACCGTTGGTGTGAGTGACACTGAACTACATCGCATCGCAGGCATCTTACCACCAAGAAGCATTGGGTACATTTTGTGAAAAATGAAGCAGTTTGCAATATATGTCACAATATATTTGACCAGGACAATTGACGGTGACTCTTCACTTGGCATTATAGCAGCTTTAGTTTATGCTATTAAATGGGCTCGAAAGTTGGATAGCGAGCCAGATACCTCTACACATCTTTTGAATGAACATTTTAGATAACGCAAAATGTAGTTAAAGCAAGTCAGTTGTCAAGACGATATGGGGCCAGCGTTAATCAAACTGTGTCAAAAGTGTAATGAGTTCTAGCAATTTATTGATTTTCAGAGACCTTGCCATGATGCTTTTGTGTTTTTTGTGGATTCATTAGTCTAAAATTCTCTCGTATTTCTTTTATTGAAAAACATATTTCAATGCACATAATAGTAAGATGGACCAGTACAACAAGTTAGTCAGATTATCATTTCAAAATTAAATGGGGTAACTTGCCGTTATAGTACACTGGCACGTTTCACGAAGCTAGCTAGTATTGATTTGGCGAGCGAGGTTTCTCTATTTACAGCTATTATAGGTCAATCACCTTAAGTGGGTTGCCATTGGTTAACAGACCGCTAAGTTACACAAAGGCCAGAGAGGTTATTTTATGGCTATTATTCTGTCAGAATCCGTATGCAGATTGTCATTGGGTAACAGACCACTAACTTACACAAAAGCCAGAGAGGTTATTTTACGAAGTCTTGAGGGCGTAAAAAGGAATGCCAATTTGGCTGCCTGCGCTGCGAGCTGGGGTGCAGCGGGTTGGGTGGGGGAGTGAGTGGTGGCAAATGGGAAAGTCGCCAATTGTTGTTGGAAACACCATAGTAGGTGGTGCGGCGAAACTGTCAAAGTTGGCTATGTTGCGATTCGCTGGAAAGCAGGTTAGCGATGAGCCAGAGCCTGGCTCATGAATCAAATGTGTTTCACATTTTATTTGTCTCAAGGTAACTCATATTTAAGAACTTCCGAGATAATTGCTCGCGATCGAGCTCTTTCTAATAGCACTATTAGTCGGTCAAATACCTGATGTAACCTTACATCTTTGTCTTTTGTGTGTCTGTCAATGTATGCGCGTGCGGTTTTTCGTACATATCCATGGAGATATTCCATATCTCGCGATTAAATTAGCGATTGAGTTGTTTAAAATATAAACGTCATAATTTTAATAATTTTGGTTATTTGAAGATAAACGTCATGAGCGTTCTGTTTGGATCTGAATAAATCTGAGGAGTTTCTTGGAAGACGATTTCCCTTTCTTCGTAATTTTTCTACGGCGGCTGACTAAGTAAAGCAACACTTGTTTTGTCATTTGTGCATATGCCTACAGGTTAGGAGAGAGACATATACTTGTTGACGTTTCGGCAGTATAGTCTATACTTACTCTCTCTCTCTCTAGGTTTCGGCTTGGGGCCTGAGTGAATGTGTCCTTTATATGAGTGTATCCTTTGAATTTAGCTAATATACTCCCTCAAAGCCACAATCCGGGGCTGAGGATAAACAGGAAATCTAGTCACAAATGGATAGATCTGATCTGCTACGCAAAATACAATTACGGCACCTGTAGGCCAGCGTCATGATCAACATGCGTAACGAATGACGTACTTAGGTCCGTCAGGAACATTGAATAGCCCGTCAAGAGTAACGAATTGCATGTCTTTAACATTTAATAAACATTCTGTTGAATACTTTGAAATTAATTGTGCCCAGTCAGCTTAGTTTCAAAGAGCCACAGGTTACTTCTGAGAATGCAAGATTCAATGTATGTAAATCGATCACAACACGCGTAACGCATGACATGGAGGCGACGTTATTGACGTAGCGGCTAACAAAAAAGGACTACTTAACCGTGGGGTGGGGAGGGGTGGGTAGGGTGGGAGGGGGGGGAGGAGCTCGTGCCTGGAGTGTGCGCTATTTCGCCGTCGTTGGAAACGCGGGTAATCTCTTTCGGCTCCTGGGTGGAGAGAAGCGAGGAGCAATTGACCTCTCTCCGCTCAGGAGTATAAATGGGTACCAGTGTATAACCTGAAAAAGTTACCAATAATAGACTAAAACAAGTACACATATTGATGCAAGGCATTAATGGCAAATAGCATGACCGGAGATTAATATAATTCAAGTTGAGCTTCAGATTCATTTTTATATGCAATATACAATTTGCAGTAGCACAACAGGTTGTCCACCAAAGACAGCAACTATATCTAGATCGTAGACCCTACATAGAACAAAAAATAAAGTATACATGTAGAACTGGCACAGGTACTATATAATATAGGAAGACATGGGCTTCAAGTGAAAGGCAATGTACTATACAGATAGCGCCATTAGACATATGATAAATTGACAACATATTTGCAGGACAGAGAAAAATTGGTTTATCTTGTTATATTAACATTCAATAGTACATAGGTTCTTACTATCATTTACAGTTTCTTACCTGCCAGATGTAGTGCTGATGGTGGTTGCGATTGTAATAATGATAGTTTCATGCTAGTGTCATATCTTTAAGATGGTTGTAATGGCATCGGCCTTGGATAGGATTAGCTATGGGCTATAGGAAGAAGCAGCTTATATTTTGGGGCAGTCCGTCCATCTTTCCATCCATCTTGTTGACCATATGCGTAAATTCTGGGGGTTTTGTTTGATAAGTCAGATTCTATCTGGAGCTAAATTATAGGATATATATACACCTAAAAAAAGTAAGTCCCCCCTAAATATGGTCTAATTTTTTCTAAGATATATATCTGATTGTAATAAAAATTCTTACAGGTGATTAGTGCCACTATAACGCTAATATGTGAAATCGATTACCTCATAAGGTCAGTCATGCCTGACCGAGCACACACCAAATGCAATAGTGGTCCATTTCAAAAATTGCGAAATTGGACATGGCCTTTGCCAGAAGAATATAACTGAATCTGTCCCTATTTGTGCATAGAGTAACGTGTTCACAGTTCTGTGCTTCAATAATGCCACATTTATCAAACCAGGATAGGGCAATTGCCATTGGTCTTCTGGAGGCCAATTTCGGTGTGAAGCAAGTTGTGCGTAGAATGGGTGTTACGCCAAAAGCAATAAGAAAGTTGCGTCACAACTTCGAGCAGCGTGGTGAGGTAAATGACCAACCGAGAAGTGGCAGACCAATGGCCACAACGTAACATCAAAATCGTTTCATTACACACATAGCACTTCGAAACAGAATGTCAACCACACGCGCCATCAGGGATCAGCTATACGCAACTGCTGGAGCTGGAGCTGGAGCCAGAAGAATCAGTGATCAAACGGGGAGAACCCGTCTCTGTGTAGCTGGACTGCATGCTCGACGCCTGGTCATGAGGTCAGCTTTGTCGTTACGCAGAAACAAGCACGGCTTGAATGGGCCGGAGACCACGTACGCTGGACAAGGCAGCAGTGGTAAAACGTCATGTTTAGTGATGAGACTCGCGCCTGCCTTCGCCACATTGATGGAAGGTCTCGGGTTTGGCGTCGTCGTGGTGAACAATATGCTGAATGTTGTGTGCAGCCTACCGCAGAATTTGGGGGAGGAAGTGTGATGGTGTGGGCAGGGATAAGCGCAAGAAGAAAAACCGAACTTATTCCAATCAATGGTAACCATAATGCCGAGAGCGATCTTGCCGACGTCCTGGAGCTACATGTACTGCCGTATGCTACTGCCATAGTTGATGATGTTGTGTTCATGGATAACAATGTACGTCCGCACCAGGCAAGAATTGTGAATGACTTTCTTACTAACCATGGCATCGAGAGGATCGTGTTGCCGGCAAACTCGCCAGATCTGAACCTAATAGAACATTTGTGGGACCAATTAAAGAGAGTGGTGTACCGGAGAGTGGCTGACATCACTGTTCTTAGTGGCATCCATCAGCTGTTGCAGGAGGAGTGGATGGCGATCACACAACATCGGATCGGCCACCTCATCAAAAGTATGAGAGTACGTTGCAATAATGTGATAGATAAAAATGGTAGATATACTCATTATTAAATGTGATCAAGCCTTTGTTGACAGTTTGTTATGATGTAACATGTCTTTTGACATTTTGAAATGAAATCTTTATTATGGTTTACAAGTAATGAAATTAATGGATAGTCAATACTGTTACCGAAAAATTTGCATTCTATACTCTAACTGTTGTTATGAGTCTCTTGTTACTGAATAAAATCTGTATTGTTTGTTCTCTGCAATTTTTTAAATGGGTCAATTTTGCATTTAGCGAAAGCGCATTGAGGCAAAACACGACATATTGGATAAGCTTTATCGTTAATTGTTGCCATAGTCGAACTAATGATCTGTGCGAAATTTCATTACAATTAGATACATATTTTAGAAAATATTGGCCAATATTTAGGGGGGTCTTACTTCTTTTGAGGTGTATAGAAAGATTTTCACATTATTGCAAGAAATATTTGATGATAGAATCGTGCAATATCTAGTGAGTTCTAGATGGTATTATGTTCGAAAGCCTGGTTATAACCCGAGTACAGAGATTCTGATACTGAATATAAAGTCAATTATTAGCATTTGAAAACTGCAAGTTGCGACTAAATTGCGTATTTCTGAATTACTCCATAGTAGAATATTTTTAAACTATTCTTTATTAGCGCATTCATATATATCTATGTAAACATATGGGTGAAATTCTGGAGCCGGAACTATAACAAGCGATATGCCAGGACATATCGACATTTATCTGATTGTGGCTCATGCGAACCAACTATCTTTCAATGGGTAGAATGCGAATAAGTAACGATATGGACATACTTGGTAATTATGATATTATTTGATAGTAGAATCGCGCAATATTTCGTACAGCACTAGTACATAATAATACATATTGCATTGTGCATGGCTAGCTGTTCGAAAACTGATTAAAAACAGGGTACATAGATATTGGTACGTAAATTATTGGCACCTGACAACTTTTGGTCGCTACTAAGTTGCATATTATAAAATTACTTTAAGGTGTAATTTTTTAGAATCAATATTTTATTAGTGTATTTATATATCTATCTGACATTTTTGGGCCAAACTTATTACAGACAGTAGGCTATCGAAAACCATGGATCTGCTAAAAATCGCCAAAAATTGTGATTCCCCTAAATCAACGCTCAGAGCAAAACTGCTGGCTGGTACTGCTGCCAACAAGCCACTGACCGCGTTGAGTTACTTTTGCACTAAAATGCACCGCAATTTATACCGTCCCTATGATAAACTAAAATCATTATATTATTTAAATCATACATCATTGAAAAGCGCATTTAATTGCCGAAATATTAATGCATTATTTTTCATATTTTTGTAACGTTTTCATTGAGTTATTTGCGTATATACAATATACCATTCGACTTAGAATCAAGTGGACAATAGGGGATATTTTAAAATTCCAATCAACCGTATTAAATTTTATTAAACTATAAAAACTAATGCAGAAATGTATGGAAAATTGGCTTAGCTTTCCAATGATGTATAACTTCGAAAATATTATGAACATAGTGTTTCATATGCGCTGCCTAAAATGCACTGTATCTGATTCCCATATTAAAGTAATGTTGTTTGTGCATCGGCTATCGTATATCCAGCCGGAAGTGGTATGTGTGATGCATTCCGGGAAGGTATTTTCCCAATATTACGCTAATATGGAAAACGTCTATTCATATGAGACTATCCTTTGGATGCACACCGTATGATGTATGCTATGCCCTCACCCGGTCTCCATAGCGAGACTCGCAGTAGTTGATTGATTGATTGATTGATTGATTGATTGACTGATTGATTGATTGATTGATTAATTGAATCCCCGGGATTAAATCGTAAAAACATAAAATTCGTACACGTGATAGACTATTCAATGTTCCTGATGAAACTATTTACATCATTCATCACGTATTTTGATTGTGATGTCATCCTACATAGGACGTAAATAATTATGACATCATATGCTTGGATGACAGATCAGATCCACCCATTATCATAGAGATATTCTATGCCCATTTGCAGACCAAGAGACCGTTGTTTTTTTAAACTTTACCATTGGAATGATAGGCTCAGTTATCGAGCCAGTCATTCCATGTGTAAATTTTCAAAAATGTCTGCCTGTTAGATGTAAATGGTAGTCTCTCAAGATTACTATAGAAGCCATTTTGGCCAGTTAGATCGGGACGAGTGTTGAAGTGGAGAGTAGGAGATGTACGTGGGTACAGTGGAACAGATCACAATACCATTTTATTTCTGATGCAAATAAACAGTCAGCAATTAACCCAGGCCACCAGCGGTGGGTACAACTAGGCCGAATAGTGAGGGTATGCGTTTAATGCGCACGATAGATCTAGACAATATATATAGATCTGGTGAGAACGTGATTAACCACAATCCCTTGCGCAAAATGGCAGTGCCTATAGGCAATGGACTTTTCCAGTGTTAGCTATGCCCCGCTCACCTCTAGCTAAGCTCCATCCACACTTCGCAGTGTTTGGATCGATCGATCCGGGCGAATTCCCTGACTATCAATTTCCTGAAATATATCCAGGTAAGCCGTTGAATATTTTGTAACTGATTTGACTGGGTGCTGCTGTTGCCTATGGAAGAAACAGCGCCCAGTCAAATTAGTTTCAAAATATTCAACAGAATATGTATTAAATAATAGACATGCAATTCTTACAACAACTCATAGTCCGTCATCAATGGAGCTTTCCAATTTTATCCTTCGATTATATGGCGTTATATGACGTCATAGCCAGCTAAGTGACGTGCATCCTGACATCATTATTATTACGTCATAAATGATTCTCTTTGGCCCGTCTTTAATTCTTAATTGTCCAACACATTGTAAAAATTGTATGTCTGCTATTTAATAAACATGCTGTTTAATATTTTGAAACTAATTTGACTGGGCACTGTTGCTGCTGTAAGCAGCAACAGCACCCAATCAAATTAGTTTCAAGATATTTAACAGCTTACATGTATAGTTTTCTGGAAAATGATAGTGAGGGATTTCAGGGATCGATCGATTCCAACACGAGCGAGGTGTAAGTGGAGCTTAGCTAAAGGTGGGCGGCCCCTAACTGAAACAGGAAAGGTCCTCTATGCGTTCGTGTCGTACTTGTCTAAGTCATTCATGACGTCATCGATTATAATGGCATTCTACGTCACGTAGTTGATTACGACGTCATGTGATGGATTCTAGACACAACCAAGTGAATGCGTAGCGCTGCGCGGGCACGGAAAGAGATGATAGGCTTACACGAATATTTTGGAACTAATTTGACTGGGTGCTGCTGCTTATTGAAAAGTAACGCTCTTCAATTCGTACAGACTTTTCAATGTTCCTGTTGGACATAGCTACGCCAGCCATTACGTATTTTAACTGTGACGTCAACCTACCGGGGTGGTGTGGGGGTGGGTCGTGGGTGGGCGGGGTGGGGGGGGGGGGGGAGGGACTAATTCATTATAACGGCAAGGCGCTACAATATCTGACCGCTATAGCTAAAGTATGTTACACGTGATTCGACCGCTCGGGCTATGTTTTACAGCTCATAAATAAGTTAATATCCTTACAAAACATAAACATAAATTCTGTCTTGTTTTGCAAACATGTTGATTTACTCGTTAGATGTTCTATACCATCGAGTCGGCGGTTTTACAGTAGGCCTACAGCTCATACCTGTAAATAAGTCACTATATTTGCACATAAAAACAGAAATTCTACCTTGTTTTTAAAACGTGTTAATTTATTTTTGAGGTTTTTTATACGAAACCGTGACAGGTTTCGCTGAAAGTGGGAGATAAAAAGAAACCTCGCTTTAACCATTATCTTGCGGTTTCACGGTCAGTACAAGAAAGATTTGTGTAGATTATGTAAACAATAATGCTGAAAGTTGTCTACATGTGTGCAGCAATGGTTTACAACAGCAATTTCAAAAATGAATAGAAGTTATCATATAGTTATCATATGTACATACATGTTTGGAATTTCAGCGATGTATGCGTTACGTTTCAACGCATTTCTTTCATTCTTACGCCTCTCCGTATTACCGTATTTCGCCTATTTATTTTAACCGCAATATTGAAGTTCCGTATTTTGCATGCTATTTAAACAGAATTTCTATTCCAATTAATAAAAAAAAGAATTTACTGACTTTTGGAGACTATATACATAGCTGATCGTCTGCGTCAGATGTCAGTCAGTCATCGAAGATCCAGCAGTCGTGGCTATCTCACCCCACCCCACCGCATAGTGAGCGTATGCGTATGAGCGATCTAGCCAATATATCCTAAATCTATGCTTACAATCTAAAAATAGAGGCGCACTCTATCTATCTCTCTAGTTAGCTGATGGAGACCACACTCCCTTGCGCAAAATGGCCGTTCCTATACGCAATTCTAGCCACAACCCTAATAGCGGCCACGCAATAAAACAATATGGCGTGAATGGGACGTTGGATCCGGGACTCAACAGACGCTTACCAAACAATAACCAGAGCATGGGCAGAGCTTAGCGATATATGGGCGGGGCATAGATAGAAATTGATCCTTCTATAATTCACCTTTCCAGTTTATCCATTCATCATATGAAGTCATAATTAGCTACGTGACGCGTATGTTAGCCACCTACAAAGTTCAGTCAAATTATTTTCAAAATATGTAGCAGGTCCAGAGATATAACCCACGGAATATGTTGTCTGCAAAAACTCAGCAGACAAGCTAGGTTATGGTTATGTTAGAATTTCACAAATTTAACAGCGAATTCGAACCTGAGAAATGTAATAAAACCACACGTGACCATGTAAGTATGCAAGTACAAATTAATTCAATACCCACGTCGATGACATAGTTTTCAACCGGACTGTTGTGAGGTCAAAATTGCCGATTTTGGAAGCAATCGTGCAGAAATATGTTGCTGTTATGTTCTAGCTTTTTACCCCCAAAATTGGCAAACATCTTCGGGATCCGACGGGCATGCAGCCACCCACGTTTGAGGAAGGTTGGTACAGTAAAACCATAATTATTGCGAAATGCGTAAAAGTGTCCATTTTGAAAACAATGTTATTAATAGTTTTAAACCCAAAAATTGGCACACGTCTTCAGGACGCGACGCGTAAGCTTTCACCAAAGGTTGAAGAAGATCCCTCTAGTAGAACCAGAGTCAATAAAAATACACCATTTGTCCTTTTTTAAAACAATGGTGCCGAGAGCTGTTACCTTTAATTTATAACCCCAAAACATCTCTGGAAAGCCATGTTTGGAGAGGACCCCCCCCCCCCACCCCCCTGTAGAACCAAAGCTATTCGAAAAGGTCTTAGGAGCAACAGCAACGAGAAGACGCACTCCACGCTCGCATTAACCCTTCCATCTAGCGACGCGGGTAAAAACCGTGCAGTCTCGATAGAGGGCCGTATTAGACACAGGACAGCAGAGATCATGAGTGCGTGCGTGCGTGCACGTGCTCTTGGTTGCGAAAAGACGTCAATCACGTAATTGTAATTAATTATGATGTAATTATCTCCCTTTCTTCTTTCATTTCCAATTCGGCCCGGCGACGAAATCATGCCTTGAAGAAAATATTAACTGTAATATTGCGAACGCGAATTTCATAAGTTAATATAATATTGTGTGTAGAAGATAACGTTTTAAAAACGGTTTGAGTAATAATTGTATTTAAAATTATATCCTAATCAGCAAAATGTATTCAACATTATATTTATTGGCGAGATTTTTATGCATTCGGGCGATTTAGTTTTGGGACGACTTTGCATTATGTTAATTAGCCGGTGACGTAAATAAAATGGATGCCGTTGTTTAGAAATGTTTTCCCCGATACAAATTTCAATGACAAATTCCCGCGTTAGTATTGTGTTTTATATTGCAAATTTGTCGGAGACTACCAGAGAAAAGACGAGTGGATATTTATTTAATTAATTCGCTGCTTGATTTCTCTCGGCGTACATCGAGTACACAATATGCGCAATTGGGGCCACGTTCAATTATTAGTTGCCCCGAACGTAGCTTAATGGAAAGTATGATCATTATTATTCATTACACTTTTCATGCTCGTTAGTATCTTTTATTTTTAACAATCCTGATACGAAAAACCGAAAATATGTTCATATTCGGTTTTTCGATATTTATTTCTTATAATCGGTTATGAAACCGTCAGTGCAGGATATCGGTTTTAAATATGGTATCGGTATATCGCGCAGCCCTAGTAGTATCACAGTCTGTACCTGTACATGTGTATATGTGTGTACATGTAATGGATAGATGGATACAACTGGTGAGCAGCAGGGTAAGCCAGCAGGTTGGTGGTTGAAAGAGCGAGACTGAGTGAGTGGGTAAATATGTCAGTTGGTGACTATGTCAGTGAGTGAGTGGGTGGGTTATGTGCGTGCGGGAGGAGTGAGAGTGGTGTGTGCGCGGGGTGGATAGATTGATGAATGGGTGGATGTGTGAGAGGGTGGGTGAGTGGGCTGGAGGGGGGATGAATGTAGGAGAGAAAGCGGGGAAGAGTTAGTGAGCGAGTGGTGCGTGAAAGGGAAAAACTAAAATCTGTTCATTATCATATTCGGTTTGAAGATATTTATTTTTCATAATCCGTTTTAAATATTGCGTATCACCAGCCACACCTTGGAATCTGTGGCTCCAATACTGGGTGAAAGGGACCTTTCCAGTTTTAGCTATGACCCGCCCATCTCTAGCTAGGATCCACCCACACATTGCTCGTGTTGTTATGGATTGATCCATCAACTCTCTGACTGTCAGCAAACTACACAGGTAAGCTGTTGCATATTTTGGAACTAATTTGACCGGATATTGCTGCTGCTGCCTATGGCAGCAATAGCGCCCAGTCAAATTACTTTTAAAATATTCAACAACATGTTTATCAAATAGTAAAGACATACAATTCGTACAACAACACCAGTCCTAGTACATCACTAATTAAGCGTGTCCCGTAGTTGATTATGACGTCATATGACGTCAAATAATGGATGGATAAACAGGAAAAGCCCATTATGTTAATTTTCACAATATCGTCATCTGATTGTACGTTGGAAACTCAAACTGGACATATTGTATGTCGTGCTTTGAACCGTACTGGCCTGAGGCAACAAATTCCTTGAATACAGAATATGCTGAACATTGAATATTTTGAACTTAATTTGACTGGAGCCGTTGCAATCTATGACAGCAACAGGGCTCAGTTAAAATAGATTCAAAATAATCGACAGGTATTCTGCACTCACTACAGCTGCCTTGGAAATCACTTCCCAGTATTTCAAAACTATCACAAATATGTATTTCCGTACGCGTGTGAAAGAATGCTGCGGAATCCCTTAAATGGAATCCAGTCCATATAGACGAACACTTGAAATAAAGCATGCACGCACTGTTCACCCGGACGAGCATCTCTCCAGATTTATCCGAGAAATCAGGATCTTTAACAGGCTTCCGGATTTCCGGACATCTTGTCAAATATACGGATTATGTTAGTTGAAATAGCGTTATTCATGAAATAATTAATTTGTTTTATATAATCCAATTTCGACACTATTCAAGTCTACCCAATGGACCTTTTCGGTGTTAGCTATCCCCCGCCCATCTCTAGCCAAGCTCCACCCACACCTCGCTGGTGTTGGAATCGATCGATCTCTGAACACCGACTATCGATTTCCAAAAAAACTGCACAGTTAAGCTGTTGAATATTTTGAAAGGCAGCAACAGCGGCCAGTCAAATTAGTTTCAAAATATTCAACAGCATGTTTATTAAATAGCAAAGAAATACAAAGACATACAATTCATACAACGTGTCTGACCATTTGAGATTAAGTGGCGGTCAATATGGAACCATTTGTGACTTAGTGATTGTGACGTCATCATACACGCGCTGAGCTGATTATGACGTCATACGAGGTCAGATGATAGATGGATACTCTGGAAAGGTGTATTAGTTTGAATAGACGTATAGTTTATTTACATATAATTATAATAATATTAACAGACACGTTATAGTCTAAATTGATGATCTGTATGCATTTCTACACGCCACTGGAAAAGACAAATCACATGATTGGGCTCCACGTCCGAAAATGGCACTCCCCGCGGTCTCGCGCTTGCCCAAAGATATTCTCCAGCAAAAAATCATGACGAGCTGATCAGCCTGGTTCACGTAACTTCACAATTCAATTCAATTCAATTTATTTACACCCAGGCCACAATGTGTCATATGGGGTCCATTAATGCATACATTTACACGGTCAATGGCGGTTACATGGAATGTTGGTAATTATTATTATTATTATTATTATTATTATTATTATTATTATTATTATTATTATTATTTCAACATAATATAAGTACCTAGGTAATCAAAACTCCCTCAAATTTAAAGGCGCCCCTCCACGCCAGGACATCTGAGGACCAAATCGCGAAACCTGCATACCCACGGAGGCTCACATTGTGCACCCAAATGAAAATAGGACGAGGGCGAATCCCAGCACGTGATAACCCCACTCAGTAAAAATCAATATATTCCTCTCCTTTGTCAATTTGAGTTGAATTTGGGACGCATAATCCCGATTCAAAATATATCAAACACACGGTACAAAGCTACCACGTGCCAGGACCCACCCGGCCCACCACATAGGGGCATACAACCTAATCCCCCCAAAAATACACAACCATTCAACCTCATCGCCAAAGGCCCTGGGAGGTATGAGCGCGTGCTCAGTAAGTGTACCGTAGCGAAGCGCTCAAATTCCTACAGACAAATTTCGAAAGGTATAGAGGAAATTGGAGGTACCCACTCCCAGAACATATTTAGAATGTGTAGTCTGTACACATTCAACATAGTAAATTCCAGCAAATTTGGTTTACGACGGTAGTAACGAGCTGCAGGACAGACTGTGGTAGTGGTAATGGCAGCAGTAGTCGCAGTGACAGTAGCAATGGCAGAAGCAGCAACGGTAGCAGTAGCAGTAGCAGTAGAGGTAACAGTAGAGACAGCAGTAGTAGTTGCTGCAGCTGCCTCTGTCATTTGCTGTTGTTTGTTTGAGCCAGAATGATAAGTGTAACGACGGGCTGGACATACCAGGAGTGAAGTGCTCCAATTCCTCCAGATGAAATTCGAAAACGTATGGAGGAATTCGGAGGTCTCCACTCCCAGAACATATTTCTAATTTGCAAGATGTACAATTTTAAAGGTAATAGATGTATATACCTTGTACATAGGTGTTATTATAGGAACATTAAATTTCGACAGGAATGATGTGCTGTAAGCAGGCTGCGGTAGCTACAGCAGTAGCGGCATCGGTAGTAGCAGTAGAGGTAGCAGTGGTAGGTGCAGCTGCTGCTGCTATTGTCATCAACGTCGTCGTCGTCGTCGTCGTCGTTGTCGATGTCGTCGTCGTCGTCTTCGTCGTCGTCGACGTGGTCCTCCTCCTAGCCGTAGTCGTTGTTGTTATCATCACTGCTGTTGTTGTCTTGCTATTTAAACTGTTTCAATACTCTTCTTATAAATGTGCATAGCTTACTTAAAATTGAGATTGTATTACTTGATAAGAGTTCGCAAAATTTGTAGTAGTTTGGTTTCACCCGAAAGTATTTTGATAGTAGTGTCATTCTGTCCTTTTCAAAAAAACTTACAGAGAAATAGGTATTCGTCACCTGTGTCATGTTGGTCACACACTTTGCATATCCGATCTTCTTTGATTAAGCCCCCTCCCCCCTCCCAGTTTCAATTGTCAATTTGTGGTTCGCTGCCCGCGCTATGTTAGTTTATTAGTATCATTTAATGTGTACGGTTTGGTTCTATTTCAAATTTCGTCTTATAGATATTATAGATTTTTCCCTTTGAAGATGCGTTCATCTGCCCTCTCCATGATTGTGTGTATTGGTTTATTTGTGTTATATGTTTCGTTGCGTTACTTGTGATGCTCTGTCTTTCCCATAGATATCCCATTCCCACATTATTTAATATTGCCTTTACTACTCTAATCCATCTGTATTGTACGTTATTATTGGTATAGTCAGTGTACATATATTTTTAAAGTAGACATGATAGCTTTGTTTCTTTGCAATTTAGCAGTTTTTCCCTGTATAAGATTGTTCTATGTTTTATGGTGAGTTGGTATCTACCTAATTCACCGTATATCATGCATTTTTGTGTATGCATGTTTAGTTTTAGTAATCGTCGATAGAAGCCTATTTGTATTTTTTCAACTAGTGTTGTGTTTTCCGTAGTCCAAATTTCACACCCATATGTGAGAATCGGTAATATCCTTGAATCAAGCAGTTTTATTTGGCAGTTTATTGGTAGATCCATATTTTCGCATCTCCGGTAGAGTGAATATAGGGCTTTAGTAGCTTGCTCTGCTAGGTGTTTAGTGCTGTTATATACCGGCAGGTGTAAAAGAAATGTATACCTAAATACATATATTTATCGGTTATTTCAATATTTTCATCATCTAAAGTAAAATTACAAATCCCCGTCCCCTATTGTTGCTTCCGAATATTACCACTTTTGTTTTATCCTTATTAATTTTGAGATTCCACAATTTACAGTAACTGTTGTAGGCATTCAGACTCAGCTGCAGAGTAATAGCATCTTCTGCTATCAACACTGTGTCATCTGCGTATAAGAGCACCAGCAATTTACATTAGACGTCCATGTTATCATTAATTATAAGGCTGTCACAATGAGTTTTACATGTATTCTTGAATGCCATTGAGATAGATATTAAATAATATAAGGGACAGATTTTCTCCCTGCCGCAACACCCCCCCCCCCCCAGTTACACGTAAAAGGCTCTGATAATGCATCATTCATACATACCCCTGATTTTATGCCAAAATACATGTTGCGAATCACTCTGAATGTTTTCCCATTAATATTTTCCCTTAATAATTTAACCCATAGTGCCTCCCTCCAAACTTTATCACACGCTTTTTCTAGATCAATAAAGGCACAAAATAATTTCGTTTTAATTCGGTAGATTTCTAGGATTATGTTTAGAGCAAATAGATGGCCAGTTGTTGAGTATTTACGTCTAAAGCCAGCTTGGTTTTCTTGAATAAGATTGTTTTCTTCCAGATAACTATCAATCCTTTTACTTATGATGCTAGTAGAAAGTTTAGCCAAACAGCTACCAGTGTAATAGGCCTATAGTTTTGCGGCTCATTTAGGGGACCTTTACCTTTATAAATAGGTTTAATTAGACTATCAGTCCATGCTTCAGGTATATTTCCAGTTTCGAGTACACATTTAAAAAGCGTATAATAAATGGGTATCATTGTTTGTTCGCTGGGCTTAAGATATTCACTATTACAGAGATACGTGACAGCACACTCATACAAACCTTGCACTAGAATAGACCAATGAAAACCATGGATTCGCACACTGCTTTGAATATGCGTGTACCTCCACGTCTGGGTTCATGCGCTTACGACCAGTAATGGTGTACATCGCATATATGACCTGTTCATCTGTGCTCATTAGATTCATATCCAATAAAGCAAACGTGGTCTTCTTGTATAAATTCACATATTTCAACATGATATCGCTTCGAGCTAGGAAAAAGCCACCACAAACCCATACCATATTAAGATGTATAAGATCTCTGGTTTCAGCTTCCCAATTGGGCATACCCACTTGTTTAAATGATACCTTAGCTGGATCAAAATCCTTTGGTAGTGTAACACTAAACGTCAGATTCAAAGAATATTCACGAAACATGCCTACATCAATCCAAGCGAAATACTGGTTATTGAAATAATTCGCTTGAATGGCCTGTTCCATGACTGCATATTTTGAATGAAGCGCGCAGGAGTATTTAGGTTCCACTGTATTGGGTAGATGTTTAGGATATCTTGGCGTTTTGAACAGGCTACCGATTCTTCCTTCAAGCTTGAAAGGCCATAAACTGTCTCTAGTTATCATGAAAATCTGTGTCGGACTTTTAACGTTTCTTCTCACACGAGTCACTGTGTCCAACATTTCTTGAGAATCCGTATAAAACACAAAATTATTCTCAAGATGCCTGAATTTCTCTGCCCAATTCAGATAGTAGCTAGGTTTGTATATATTTGTCATCGATCGTTTATGGAAGGCGCCGATGTCTATGTACAAGCTGACAAACGTGATATCGGAGCATGCAGAGGCGCCTTGTGTGCCATAGCTATCGCTCATACACTAGAATGAAATATCAAAATAATCACACAGTTGTGTTTAAATACAGTTGATTGCAACATCGCCACATTACGCATACGCATGCACACACGCACGCACACACGCACGCACACATACACGCGTGCACACACGCAAGCACGCACGCACGCACACACGCGCCACTAGAATACACAAGGTGGCCTGACACAGTGGAACCCTATGCTTGCTTATGCTAATTACCTTGAAATTTCAATTCTAGAAATTCAGCGTTCAAAGTTGCAAATCGATTCATGTACGCGCGAAATTAGCGCGCAAGGTCCCTAGAAATGTGGACATAGCAGGAATGGATCAACCGTGTGGCGATGTTTTGAGAAATAGCTCAACTCTGATTTACAACAGTATTATTCACGTGTGCGTGCGTGCGTGCGTGCGCGCGTGCGTGCGTACGTACGTACGTGCGTGCGTGCGTTTCTGTTTATAGGAGGCATATCTTAGAAATCCTATGAGGCAGAAGCACCACATTAAGCACATACATTCATGGGTTATGGGTAAAAGAATTAAGGTAACGGGGCCACTTAGTGCTTCTCGAAATACACATTTTAGCCATAAATCTTGAAAGCAAGTGGGTAGAATTAACGCATTCGGCAGATACATTGACAATATGGGTGGGTAGAAAACATGTTGGTTTGGATTCAAAAGGTTAATACTCGAGGTCACGTGGCCACTTAGTGCATACAGGTATACACATTTCCGTCAATAACTGCAATGCAAGAAAGTGGAATCACCAATATCGGTAACACACGTTCATCTTGCGGCTGGCCAGAGCGGAACTTTTGTTTCAGGGCAAAAGTTCCGATATCTAGCTCTTCTAAGTGCATCTCAATATACACATGTTTAGCCATACATCAGAAATTCAAGTATGTAGAATCGCAAAATTTGGCCCACCCTTTTGTATTACAGGTGGCTAGAAGTCCTACAAGGACAAAGAATGAAATACCTAAGTCACGAGGTGGGGGTCATAAAGTGCGTACTAGAATATACATTTTGGCTACAACTATGGAATGCATAACGGTATGCTCATCATATTTAGCACACGCTTTCATAATGCCACACTTATATAGTTGACTTGAGGTTGAGGTAGAGGTATGCGATTTTTCGATATTTCTATATATCGCGATTCGATACAAGATGAAAAACTGCAAAAATCAGAGAATCGCCAAAGATTTATGGTGACGTATTGAATGTTTTGAAATTGCTTTGACTGGAAGATGTTGTTGTCTAAGGCAGCAACAACTTCCAGTCAAACTAATTGTAAAATATTCAACCGTTTTAAGCTGATTTTCAATGACACTCTATTACCAATTTGTATAGGTGAGCTTACCCATGTTAAACAACCACCAATCTTTCTCTCAACATTGTGAGATATGGGGTTACGATATATTGATAAATCGTGATGTTGTCTATAGCAATATCGCACACCCCTAGTTTGAGGTCAACGGCTCAACTATCTAGGTCATGGGGTCACTAGGTACATTGTCAAAACAGAGCTCAAAGGCATAATGCAGCATCTCCCACGAGTGCATTCTCGTTAAACTAATATCACCATAGTCGCTGTGTGTCACATTGTTTGCCCCTTAGTCGCTCTATATATTATCATGGTTGTTGATTGCATAGCACATACACGATGGAAATAATTTAGCTTACGCTCATCATAGGGTCTTGTGGATTTAAATTCATATGTGTGACGTTGCGCCTCCTGGGTTCCATTGCCAGACATGTATTTAACTCCAGACTTTTATCGATTCTGAACCAACTGCGATACTGGTAATTGCCCCACATGTACCAATACGGAAGAACCATGATAACAAGTGTGAGCAAGGATACACTCCATAGGCACGTTCTTCCCCGTGGCATTCTGCACATGACAAGGGCGAGCTTATGCGTCATGATCATGCAATAAAGGTGGCGAGGTTTCGGGTTTGGCGATCGTGAAACTGTACCTGAGGGAGAGATATGAATAATAAAGCATAGATAACATTTCAGATGAAAGGAGGGCAGTAATTTTTCAAAGGCCCTTTACAGTTTATCCATCCATCATATGACGTCATAATCAACTACGTGGCGTGTAGGATGACGTCATTATCAACCATCGCATGAATGACTCGATTTAGTCCATCTAAGACGTTTTAGATATATGAATAACCAAGTACAGATAACATTTCAGATAAAAGGAGAGCAGTAATTTTTCAATGACCCTTTCCGGTTTAACCATTTATCAAATGACGTCATACTCAACTACGTGCCGTGTAGGACGACGTCATAATCATTTATAGCACGAATTCCTCGATGTAATCAGTCTTACATGCTCAATAGTCCGACATGTTGTACGAATTGTATATCTTTACTATTTACTAAACATTCTGCCGAATATTTTGAAACTAATTTGATTGGGCGCTGTTGCAAAATATTCAACAGTTTAACTTATAGATTTCTGAAAATTGATAATCTGGATGTTCCGGTATCTATCGGTTGCACGAGCGAGGTGTGGTGGAGGTTGGCTAAACATGGGCGGGTCATAGCTAAACCCGAAAAGGTTCATTTACGCAATGTGTTGTATATGGTGTCAATGTGCAATAAAATACATTGAACAAAAGAAATACACAAATTTACGTATACGTAAGGTTATTGTCTTGCATGGTAAGATAGGAGAGTACGAACGCGTGGAGATATGAAAGATATTTGGACGTTAAACCTGTAAGCCCCTTTTGTGGCAACTTAACACGTTAATTGCCAAGTGCACACTAGCTAAGCAGAAATTTGAATTTTCTTGACCATTACTCGTTTGACGAATGTTCATTTGAAGGATAACAGAAATCTATTTTGTGTACATTTTCGTTGTAAATTTACAAAAATACTCTCAAAATTTCCTTGAAAAGTACTGGCAATTAAATGGTTAATTGAAATACATATTATTTCGAGCGCATTAATACGCTGTTGACACAACAGGGGTTAATGACTAAAAAAATTACAAAAAGTTTAAATATTTATTTATTGAATGCCCAGTTTCAGGCCGAGTGAACACTAATTTTGAAATGTTACAACTGGAATAACTGGTTCGGTTATCGAGACAATCATTTCAGAGGTAGAAGTTCAAAAATATCATTCTCTTAGCTTGCAATATTGTCTTCCCTTGGATGGTAAATAGGCATTCCTCAAGAATATTGAGGGGCTTGTTTTGGCCGTCGTCGTGCGATCGTTAATGGAAGGTGTAAGTACTTTTATCATGAAAACTAAAAGTAAAGTGTTAAAAGGATCTACACATATTAGAGTATAGTTTACTAATTGTAGATATCCGGATTCGGATCTGGGGATTTTGGGGAAGTAGCTAGCCTCAAGATTGTCGGTTCTTGTCTTAAGCGTTATTTGCATATGACCTCTTGATCTAGCAAGCCTGAAGCCCAAATCTTCTGTTAGTCTTTTTGGTAGTATTTTATAAATCATACTATCAATTTGGCAATTCTGTGTAAGTGAAATGATTATATGAATTAAGTAACATTCTGAAACTATTAGCACATTTAAATTCAACAATCAAGAGACAGGACATTAAACATAGTGCATAATGAGCGATACGAAAACTGGTGACAAAAAGAAAAGAGCGGGATCGAGATCAGGACCGAAGGGAGCAATGGCAGCAGTAGGCACAAGCGAAGCAAATGGTCATCAATCTAACATCGATGATGAACATGATGACTTACCAGTGGATGCCAAGGTACTGAAAAGTAGGATACACGATGCCTTAATAGACAATAGCGAACTATTAGACATCATTGTGGACTATGTCACAAACTCGATATTGGAAAAACTTGCTGACCCAACAGACAAAACACTTATTCACAGACTTGCTCAATCCATAGCAGCCACTGAGATACTTGTAAACTCGGTGCAACAAGAACTATACGAAGGAGTACAGATTGACATAGATACTAAAATGAAAGCAGTTAAAGATGAGCTGGCAACTATCAAGGCTGAGAACAAAAGGTTGAATGAGGAAAACAATAAAACAAAGTTAATTCTTGATGAACACGAACAATATAGTCGAAGGGACTGTCTCCTGCTGCATGGAGTTCGTGAGACACATGATGAAGCAACAGACAGTATTATAATAAATGCACTCAATGAGAAACTCGGTATAAAGCTTGAGCCACACAACATCGGTCGAAGCCATAGAATTGGCCCAAAGCGCATCGGTCAACTAAATGCCACACCACAAGGACGCCCCATAACTAGGCCTAACATTGTCAGATTCTCATCCCACAATGTAAGGCACCAGATATTTATCCAAAAAAGGCGACTGAAAGGATCCAACTTTGTCATCACTGAGAGCCTTAGAAAACGGAGACTTGAACTGCTAAAGCAAACGCAACAACACGCAGAAGTCCAGTCCTCATGGTCACTTGATGGGCGGGTTTTCTGCATAACAAAGAGCAACAAAATATCACTTATCACTACTATAGATGATCTAAAGAAACTAAGATAAAAATTAACAGCTCTTGGTCATTACCATACATTAGGATATAAACTCTACTGAATCTATATGTAATATATGTTATTTATTCTTTCGCTTTACAGATAACAGCACAGCCCCCAGATATAGTGACAATATGACATGAGGTTGGCACAAAGGCTAGATAGTTGATAGACCAAACAATGAAGGTATCCTAATTGTTGTTCAAACTGTTGCATCAAGTGCCTGTGCAAACCACCAGCTTATCCTACGCTTTGCTTATTTTGATGCCTGCTCTTGCTCTAAATTTAAGCTTATTTTTGTTTTGTTGCTCACTACTTTTTGGAGGCTTGTTGTTAGCCTCCACCTTATTTTGTGCTTTGCTTATTCTGATGTCTGCATTTACTCTAAGACCTAAGCTTACTTCGATTTGTTGCCCACTATTTTTTGCTCAAGCCACTACACGTACCTGCCAGCCTATTGGCATCTCCGGTGTACACTATGTGTGTTGTTTCATATATATGTTCAAATATTTTCTATTTCTATTTTTTTATCCTTTAGTTATGTTTTATTTTTATTTTGCTCCCTGTATGATTTTTGCCTATTTTTTGTCCTTTGCAATGTGATACTCAGGTATTTTTGTGTGCTATTTTAAATTTGTTTTAAATTCTCATGTCACACTTGTGAATGTAGGATGAACTTGTCTATTCTTCCTGCTCCCTGATTTATTTTATCTACCCTGCTCCTAGCTGAAATATTGTCTCCCATTTCTCTGCCGACACCAAGCATGGACATTTTGTCCTGGGAATGTGTGTCCATTTGCAGGCCGGGAGAGGATTATCTTTGACAATGTATTGCTGGAATGACTGGCTCGAGAATCAAGCCGGGCATTCCAGTGGTACATTTTCATGGGATGGTCTTCTCTTAGCCTGCAAATTGGACGTCTCTAAACACCGTTACAGCTTTCGCCATTGACATCCTCTACTCTTATACCGTGGCAACTTGTACCCAAACTGATTAATCAAGCAATCTCGATTATTCTTAAATTATCGATCGTGATTACCCAAAACAATAATCACACAATGACAAGCCTAGAATTCACTCTCGATGAACTACCCAATGTACTGGAGTGTCTGGCTCGATTACCTGAGCCAGCTATTTCAACTATTCCCACAATCATAAGTGGTGGCCTTCCTTGTGCGTCAAATGGATATTGTCCAAGAGCGTCGTAGAGGCTGTCTTTGGCCGGTCCAACCAATAAATAGTTAAGTAATACCATACATAGTAATGAAGCTTATCTATAGTATCGCTATATAGCAAAGAAACACTTGCTAGTAGACTTGCATGATTACATGAGTAAATAGAAAATAACGATTCTTATTATTAGTAGTATTATTATTAATATATTTTTTTTTCTTTTTTTTTTTTTAAATCATGGATGTATATGACTAAAAATTATATAATCGAATAATCATGAAAGATTTCCACTACATAAGATAAGTCAATTCCTACGTCTTAATTATTTTTTTGAATAATATCGGTCATGAAAATTGTTATTTTGCTCTGAATGTATGTCCATTTGAGGACCGAGGGAGGACTGTTCATGGGGATGTATCACTGGAATGACTGGCTCGAGAAACAAGCCAGGGATTCCAGTGATGGGATTCCAAGAATTGTCCTCTATTGGGCTGCCAATGCCCCTCGCTTACAGAGTAAACAATCCAATTTCTTGCTCATTTGCGGTCTAGAAGAGGGTTATTCCTGGTGATC
Source organism: Chaetoderma sp. LZ-2023a (assembly GCA_034401795.1). NCBI lineage: Eukaryota > Metazoa > Mollusca > Caudofoveata > Chaetodermatida > Chaetodermatidae > Chaetoderma > Chaetoderma sp. LZ-2023a. The sequence continues at coordinate 11,876,990 of CM067361.1, read as the reverse complement.
TGCCACTGTAATGGCTGGCTCGATTAGCTGAACCAGCTATTTCAGATGTGGATTTCCATGGGTGACCTCCACTGGGCTGCTAATTGACACCAAGATGACCATAGACCACGATAATTAGCATTCCTCATTATTATTAACCACTTAACACTCATATCAGTGGCTCCTTTACATGCCCACTTGCGAACCAGGAAAATATAAACTCTGCTGAATCTACATGTATATGTATATGGTATTTATTCTTTCACTCTCCAGATAACAGCACAGTCCCCAGATATAATGACATGAGGTTGGCACAAAGGCCTAATAGCTGATAGACCTACCACTGAAGGTATTCTAAATGTTATTCACACTGTGCCATCAAGTGTCTGTGTAAACCTCCAGCTTATTTTGATGTCTGCTTTTGCTCTAAAACCTAAGTTTATTTTGTTTTGTTGCCCACCATTTTTCTGGAGGTGTATGTAACCCTCCAGCTTATTCTGCGCTTTGTTTATCCTGATGTCTGCTCTTACTCTAAAATCTAAGCTTATTTTGTTTTGTTGCCCACCATTTTTTACTCAGGCCACATACATGCCATCCTATTATCATTTCTAGTGTACATTATATGTGTGTTGTTTCATATAGTTGTCAAAATCGGATGTCACATTTCCTGTCATCGTTCCTATTTGTTCTTAAATTTATTTATCTTTTTAATTATTTGCTTTCTATTTCATTTTTGCCTAATTATTGTCCTTTGTAATGTGTTACTCAGATAATGTGTGTGCTATCTTAAACTTGCTTTAAAATCTAATGTCACGCTTGCGAATGTAAGATGAACTTGATTAAACCTTCCTGTTCCCTGATTTATTCTATCTACCCTGCTCCTTGCAAAAATAGTGTCTCCCATTTCTTTGCCGACACCAATCGTGGACATTTTGATCAATAAATGTGTGTCCACTTGCAGGCCGGGAGATGATTTTTATTGGAGGCGTATCACTGGAATGAGCGGCTCCGGTCATTCCAGTGATGCATTTTCGGGAATGGTCTTCTCTCGGCTTGCGAATGGATTTTTCCTAAACACCGTCACAGATTTCGCCATCAATATCCTTTTGCTGTTATGTTTTGGTAATTTGTATCCAAACTGATTAATCGAGTAATCACAATTATTCTTAAATAATCGATCGCGATTACTCAGCTATTTCAGCTGCTAATCATCATACTTGAATAATTGTGAAAAACTTCAACTGTATAAAATAGGTAAATTCCAACCTCTTATTTACTTTTTTAATAACATCGGTCACGAAAATTGTCATTTTGCTCTGTTAATGTATGTCCAATTAAAGGCCAAGGGAAGACTGTTTTTTGGGGGATGTATCACGGGAATGACTTGCCCAAGAATCGAGCCAGGCATTCCAGTGATACAATTCCAGGAGTAGTCTTCTATTGGCCTTCCAAATGCCCATCAGTGGGCTGAAAATGGTCAATCCCAACTGCTTATGTACTTTTTTTTAATAACATCGGTCACAAAAATTGTCATTTTGCTCTGTTAATGTATGTCCAATTAAAGGCCAAGGGAAGACTGGGGTTTTTTTTATGTATCACTGGAATGACTTGCCCGAGAATCGAGCCAGGCATTCCAGTGTTACAATTCCGAAAATAGTCTTCTATTGGCCTCCCAAATGCCCTTCACTGGGCTGAAAATGTTTAATTCCAAACACTTACTTACTTTTTTAATAACATCGGTCACAAAAATTGTCATTTTGCTCTGTGAATGTATGTCCAATTAAAGGCCAAGGGAAGGCTGTTTTTGTGGATGTATCACTGGAATGACTTGCCCGAGAATCGAGCCAGGCATTCCAGTGATACAATTCCAAAAATAGTATTCTATTGGCCTCCCAAATGCCTTTCACTGGGCTGTAAATGGTAAACAATCTAGTTTTCTTGCTCATCTGGGATCATGAAGGTTATTCCTGGTAATCCGCAGCTGTAACCGCTGGCTCGACTAGTTGATCCAGCTGTTTCAGTTGCTGATTTTCAGAGATGACCTCCACCGGACTACTAATGGATACTTTAAGATGACCATAGACCACTATTATTAGCATTCGTCATTAGTATTAACCCTTTGATACCCATACCAGCAGCTTCTGTAGTAATTTAGATTTTCTTGAACAAATTCATGGCTTAAAGGGTTAATTATCGCTACCTATCCCAACCAATGATCAGCCCTCATCATTTCAATTTGCAGTTGTGTACATGTAACAGCAACGTAGAATATGTTTGCCTGATTGAAACTAAGCCATGTATAATCTTGCGAAGTCAACGAAAATATATCTGGCATCTTCCTCCCCTAAACTCTTTCCAACCATAGTTGTTTCGGCTTTTTTCTTCTTCTATCCTTACCATGCCAACCAAATTCCCCTGCTCATCCTGTAAGAGACCTGTTAGAATTAATCAAAAAGCCTTATTATGTGACTTGTGTTCGGAGTGGGTTCACTTAAGATGTTCTAAACTCACTACTTCTGATTATCTCCATCTTGAGTTAGATGACCAACCATGGTGGTGTCTAAACTGCAACAAATCTTTATTCCCTTTCAATCACATTAATGATGATGCTGACTACACACTTGAAATCATGAATCCACATGTTGAATATAACTACATAGAGCACATACAAAACCTAATTCTAAATCCCTTCAAACTTAACTCCCACACAGATAGAGACACCAACTCAAAAGATGCTAGAACTGACTTATCCATACCTCCACAAACTTGTAACTATACGCTTCTAAGCGAATTTAATGACTTTATAACAAATAGTAAAGAAAGCATTGCACTCTCACTCATGCACGCAAACACTCGATCGATACTGAAGAACACTGACAAGTTAAATAATTTCCTAGATATGAGTGCACGTGAGTTTGGAATTATTGGAATTACAGAGACTTGACTAAAACTCACCTACTACTCTAGTTAACAAGAATACCTATACATTTATCGAAAAGCACAGATCTGACAAAATTAACAAGGATGGTGGAGGTGGTGTAGGCATGTACATAAAAGACAATATTCAATTAATTTTGCGTGAAAACTTTTCCATAATGGCAGAATACATTGAAACAATATTTATCGAAATTCCGATTAAAAAAGGTAGAAATAAAATTGTTGGTACAATCTACAGGCCTCCTGACAGTGACAACAAACAATTCATTGAAGCTTTGAGCTGGATACAATACAAAAGGAAAATAAAACAGCCTACCTTATGGGTGATTTCAATATTGATCTGCAGCAACAGAAATGTTGTCATACCAAAGACTTCATTAACTTATTAAATACCTACTTTTACTATCCGACAATAACCAAACCAACTAGAATAACAGAATCTACGGCGGCCGTCATTGACAACATCTTCTGCAATAATATTAATCGCAATATCAGTAAAACTCATGTCGGAATTTTTGTAACTGATATCTCAGATCATTTACCTATATTTCTCCTAGAAAAACAACAAACATACCAGAAACAATTCGAACAGGAAAAATTTAAATGCCGAGATTACTGTCAGGTCAACATTGAAACATTCAAAAGATCTATGTCAGAGGTCGATTGGAGCATAGTAACAGACATTCAGTCTTGTGAGCATGCCTACAACAAATTTCATGACATCTGCACGACTATTTTTGAACAAAGCTTTCCAATGAAAGAAAGTCAAAAATATAAGCATAACCCAACTAAACCTTGGCTTACAAAACATCAGCTCTACTTAACATTTATCAACTGTCAAAGTAACTACAATGAAATTCAGTTTTAAAAATATAGAAATAAATTAGATCAAATAATAAAAACAGCTAAGAAAACATATTATCACAAGAAATTTGAACAGTCTAAAAATGAATAAAAGAGACATGGAAAACCATTAAATCACTTTTAAACAAGACCAATACGGCACAACAGGCACAATTTCTTCACAAGAATAAGGTCATTACCGATAAATCCGAAATTGGCAATGGATTCAATGATTATTTCGTAAATATAGGACCAGAACTTTCAACCAAAATTCAATCAACATCCAAGAAAAGTTTTTCTGATTACCTTACAGGCAGCTATCAATCATCATTCTTCCTTAACCCTACAAAGACTGAAGAGATCTTTAACGTTCTAAACAAACTCAACCCAGCCAAAAGTGCCGGAATCGATGGTTTTAAGTGGCGCATTTATAAAACCTGTGCTATGGATATCCTTATCCCACTTAGTCACATTTGCAACTTATCCCTAGCACAAGGCATTTTCCTATCAAAACTAAAAATAGCACGTGTTACACCAATTTATAAAGCCAAGGATTCTACTAACTTCTCAAACTATAGACCAGTCTCCATACTTCCACTTTTCTCCAAGTTACTAGAGCGCCTTATGTACAATCGACTGACAAATTACCTGGACAAAAAGTCAATTTTATACAAATCGCAATACGGATTTCGTGAGAAACATTCAACAATGCATGCAATAGCTGAAATGACAGAAAAAATTATTGAATCTCTGGACAAAACCCAAAGTATAATAGGCATCTTCTTGGACCTTTCAAACGCTTTCGACACTATCAACCACCAGATCTTACTAGAAAAACTTGCCTATTATGGTATAAGAGGCAGTGCACTCACCTGGTTCCGGAACCACCTAAGTAAAAGAACACAATGCGTACAATATAATGAGATATGCTCTGAAAACAGGCAATTAACTTGTGTTCCTCATGGATCTATTCTTAGCCCATTGCTGTTCCTTCTTTACATGAATGATCTACCTAACATATGCAAGCACATGTCATTAATACTGTTCGCTGATGACACAAATGTTTTTTGCTGCGATAGACACCTTATACAGAAAAACAAATAAGGAAATGGAAGAAATTACTGACTGGTTTTCAATAAACAAATTATCGCTGAATGTTGACAAAACAAATTATATGTTATTTACAAATCTCAAACTAAAAAAAGATGAAATTCCAAAAATCTACATAAACAAAAAAGAAATGGAGGAGGCCCTATTTGCCAAATTCTTGGGAGTATATTTGGATAAACATTTGACCTGGGCTAAACAAATCGAGATGGTAACAGCAAAGGTGGCAAGAGGCATAGGTGTCATACAAAGACTAAAACCTTACATGACACCAGCTACAATTAAAACTCTATACTGCACCCTTGTTCTTCCGCATCTCACCTACTGTAACGCTATCTGGACGAATACACACAAAAGCAACCTAACAAAACTACAAAGACTACAGAAAAAGGCACTAAAACTCTTTTCTAAACCAGCAAAGGGCCAGAATATATTCAAGTCAGAAAAGCTATTAAAACTAAAGGACATAGGCAAACTACAGATGTACACCATTGTAAAGGAGTTTCACCACAATACATTACCACAATCCATAGCCTCCAATTTCACACTAAGCACCGACATCCACAAACACAACACTAGGACAAAACACAATTTACACACTCAACTTACACGAACAGAAATAGGAAAACGACGAATTACAATAGCAGCCACAAAACTATGGAACAGCACCAGTACAAAAATATGCGATAGCATATGAAACCTGAAATCCTTTAAGAAGATTTCCAGGGAATCTATGATCGACAAATACTAAATTAATATATTTATACCTGATGGTCACAGATTCTCTGCTAATTAATACTAATACAAGCCTAAGACATTCCACCACCACCACAACTACTATAGATAAACTAACCTAACCTAATAATTTAAGTAAGAAGTCTAAACACAAACATACTTCACAGTTTACGTTCACTACTACTACACCTAAATAACACACATACGATCAACGCATCTATCGATTTATAACAAACTCTAACTATCTCAACTTTATATTACAGTGATGAGCTCTTCCCTGCCCCACCCCACCCCACCCCACCCTCAGTAGCATACAAAAGTCCTATATAATAATAAACCACTCCAAACTAAATTTAAATAAAATGAGATAATGATGTAATTAGGGAGCATATGTATAATATATGTTTAATTAAGTCAGTAAATATGTATGAGTGTATTTAAATATTAATGCCATAAATATGTGTTTGAATGTCGTGTTTTATGTTTGTGCACATAGTGGCATATATCTATGTAAACATCAAAGAATGGACAGCCCTACCCACCCACCGCTTAATGGAAGACATATGTATTAAATACATGTATATATGACATATGTATCAAAGTTTATGTCCGACCTCCACAAAACAAACCAAAATAGTCCTGGACTTTCATATCAAGGTAGCTTTTCACCATGTTGTCACTGTGCCACTGTCTTGTGTGCCGTATATATGTCAATGTATACATGTTGTAATGTGTGTAAGGAGTCCATCACTCAATAGGCCATGCCTTTGATGGACTGCCTGTTTAGATTATATTTATTGTATAGAAAAAACCATGAAATAAAGCAACTTTGAACTTGAACTTGAACTTGATAGATTCATCTTAGTTATAAATGTCTTCTACGTCACGACAGCGTCGTCGTGATGTATATGCAGCGTTTATGAGAAACAATTTATGTAATATGCATGCGTGTGCGCGTGTGTGTGTATGTGTGCGTTTGAACATGTACGCACTTGTTTTTATTTATGTAACAAATACCATGTATATAGATAGATGAGCAGGATGACCTAGTCAGGAGCACGTGATGTGGTAACCTATTTTATGCTGTTTGCTGGAATACGATACACATTTAAGTTATGATAAAGGACGGACGAACAGATAAGAAGGAAGGATAGAATAGTAGAAGGAAGAATGAACATTTACTTTAGCAATGGCATGTGTCTATAATGAAAACAGCAAATGCCATTGTTAATAAATGCGGCGTGAATGGAATGAATTGGATAAAAGAATTACTCACCCTTGGACAGCAACAAATGTAAACTATTTTGAATACAATTCATAACAACAAATGCAAACTTTCGCAACGACAAAAGCAAACTATTTGTTAGTTCCTAACAACACATGCAAACTATTGTATTTCTAAAGGTCAAGCGCATTGTATGATGGTGTTAAAGAATTCATCCGAAATCCAGGCATGGTTAGTTAGGCCTGTATGAAATACCGGTTTTGTTATTACTGAATGAATTTTGATGATACGCATATTGGCGGATGTATATAAAATGCGGCTGAGGATTGGCTATTTCAATACGGAACTGTTTTAGGAACAATCATAGATATTTAAGTAGTCAATGCTCGGTAACGTACAGCAGGAAATGATTATTTTAACAACTTTATGACTGCAAATATCTTGAATAGAGGCAGTGGTTAAATGACCGGTTTGCTAGTATGCTCGAACTTTGTCAGGTGCTGCTGACTCATGTGCTGCGTGAACCATGGATTTTTCCATAACCAGATCCATAGTACGTGCTAGGCCAGAGATCACTGAATGATCAGGTTCTGTGGTGCTGTGACCGTCATGTTGCCAAAGCCTAAATAGACAAACCATGTATGAGCGAATCCTAGGGATTCAGGTAGAGGTCCGTGGCCGAGCTATCAAGCTGAACAATAACATGAAACTATGCTTGGAATCACAATATCATGACGTCAGTATGGTGCAATATCAACAAGATGTTGTGATATATCATTCAAAACGGTTCCAGCGAGGACTAGTTAGAACTAGTCGAACGCACACATCTTCAAGCGAGATTTTGGGGATACTGTTGGGCGAGCAATGAGGCTTGATCAACCAGAATCCGAACTATCTCTTTTGCTCCTTTTGTGTGATGATAGTTATGAACACTATTTTGTCCTATATAAGACGCTGTCAACAGTGCGTCAACATCACTTCGTCATCCGATGATCCTGAAGTCAGTGTACATCTTTGTAAACGTCTCCTTAGTGTTCAAATTAGTTAATCTCTGCAATTCTTGTGTTTATCAATTGATAATTAGGAACCAAGTTTGTATAGATAAACTTTAGACTGATTTACAGTCTGCAATACGACTTATTTGCTTTATTCAGTTATATCATTTAATAAAACATATTCGTTAAATCTATGATTAAGTGTTAAGTTCAATCTGTGATTAGAGAAAGACAGTTTGGCTTTTCCGAACCCAGAGAATTGTCAGATACAAGCCCGATATGTCTACATAATCAAACTAGTATCACTTATATCGTAGCATCACTTTTAGTTCAGAATTCGAGTTCTAGACATCTCATTTGGTGAGCCTGCCAGGATTAATCTCAGATTAGAACTATTAGATTAGATTGTGAAAAGTGCATAATTTCTGAAGGACATCATCAGCTAAAACCGTGAGTACCAAGTAATGAACGATAAAACATTCAACTAGTCCACGTACAGACTGCAACCACCATCATGCAGCAGCAAGCAAGCCATTCAACGAATTTCCGACACCATCGTCAAATTCTGTGACATAGTCTGTTGCTAAAATCAAGTTACGTTATCAACACATACCGAATACAAAGCTGACAATACCATCAAAGTTGCAGTAGAGATCTTTAGTATTTCAGCCACCAGGGCCCGTATTCACGAAGGGTACTTACGACAAAAAATGTGTGTAAACTATACATAAGTCCAAACATGTACGTAAATCCGTATTCACGAAAGGTGCGTATCTTACGCGGGCGCCTAAATATTGTCGTAACTTACGCCACCTAACACCCACGCCTAAGTTAGGCGAAAGTGCGTAAGTCCCTAAATTCTCGTTCAAAGTCCCGTTTACAGCAGCGAGCACTTGCGAGACTCTGCGAGATTAACGAAAACATGTTACATGATTAACGAAAACATGTTATTTTCAAGTTTCTATAGTTATCTCTAATAATTTCTTCTGAGGATTTTACACGGTTTGGACAACTGTGCAACTAACACTAACAAAGGGCTTTCGGAAAAGTGCAGAAAGGTGTGTATATAATAAACGACTGACAATATTCAAGCTACATCACCTGTTTTCGTACTTTCATATTGCCCGTTGTCAGCTGTTGCTGAGGCTTGCCCTTTGTAAGTTTGTTATGAAGCGAACTCAAGCTTCCGAAATGGACTCAAAGTTAATCGAGCATAGAAGAAGAATAATGTTTGCTATGGTGTTTGACCATGTGAGCATTCAATAATATCTTCATTTCATTGAATTGCTTGCTTCTCATTTAGACTGATCAGGGTGTGGGAACTTAGGAAGGTACTTGGACCCGGCCGGGGGTGTGTGCTGAAATATGGGTGGGGCGAAAAACCTAGGTGGTCGCTATGGGGATACTATGGGAGAGGCAAAACCTGGGTGGGCTACCCCCCCCCTCCTGCCCCCACCCAACATCACCACCCTTACCCTAAGCCATGGAAAAGTCATGAAAATCACAAAACATTACTGTGAAAAATTATGCTATTGAGCTATAACAATTTAATTTCTATGACAAAGATAAAATGCATGAGATGCTATCTGAGCGCATCTAGATTTCAAAGATTTCTCATTTACAGATATCATCTAGGTCACTGTGAAATTCTATGACTTTTACATGCCGTTCCGTGACCTATAAAAGCATAGAATGTATGCATATGTCCTGGTTACGTCAATTAGACATTATGAGCCTATGCATAACCCTTTAATGCTTAAATTACTTCAAGAAAATTTCATTTTTTGAAAGAAAATATCTGTTTGCAGATGAGATTACTTTTTGAAAATTTACGACTGAAATGACTTGGTTGAGCTAGTCACTCCAGTGGCAAGTATTCAAAAGTAGTTTTCCTTTGCTCTGCATATGGATTATTATTTCACAAGACCACTGTAGATAGTAGATAGCATATTGTGTATTAAATGGTTAATAATTTAATACCATAGAAAATGGCTTATGAGACAGACATTTTAATCAATAGCAAGGTTCCCAAATAGGCTGTCTTACTTCTAGTAAGCTTTAGATGTAGCAGGTTCAAATATATGATGGAGGCATACACATTTGTTCCACAACAGTTCTAATTCAGTCCCGAGCTCAATCTGCCAATGCCCCCTACTTGGAATGAAGTCAGTTGAATGCAATTCAAACTGGGTGCTAAATAGTGAGTGAAATTGAAATATAGACAATTGAAAACAAAATTGCCTAATTCCTTGATTCATAATTAGGTGCTCCTGACCCTCCTGTGTATCCTGTGGAATATCTTTTATTTAGGTGTTGATACTTTGCAATTTGTTGCTTCAATTTTTCAACAATAAAGGTATGTCAAACAGTTTTCTAATTTCTAATATTGTTTCAAGTGATTTATGATGAATTAATAACAGCTGAAAAACATAAGATCCATATAAATGCATGATTTTATATGGAATGATTATCCTTACTGACATGACTGGTATTGTCTCGCTAAATTTGTCATTGCTGGCATGCCTCATCACTGTCTCTAAACTTTAAAGTAATTAGTATACATCTAGGTAAATTGTTGAATGTTCTGAAGCCAATTTGGCTGGGAGCTTTTGGCCACATAGGAAACTTCTTGGACATGTTAGAAAGCAACAATTTTCAGGTGAATTTAGCCTCAAAATATTCAACATAATCTTTTATTAATCTAAATATTTTGATACAAATTATGTCACTCAGGTTTCCAGCTAAATTAAATTATTCAACAGCTTAACTCTTTAACACATATCAGCCCAAAATGGTGTCTGCAGTGGTCTTGAGAAATGCCCATTTGCAGACCAAGTGAAAGTAATTTTTGAAAATTTACAAGTGAAATGACTGGCTCAATAACCAAGCCAATCATTCCAGTGGTAAATCTTCAGAAAAATTCTCTTGGTCTGCAAATTGACATTTTCTTTGAGAAAATTTAAATTTTCTTGAAATTCTTTTATTTTCTTGAAGAAATTTAAGTCTTAAAGGGTTAATCTTTAATGTTCAAGAATGGTTTAGAAAATCAGAAAGTGTGATTATTGAATGCCGATTTGCACTTTGAAGAACAAGATTAACCTTTACCCCTCTGATGTCAAAATTTATAGTTTTCAAATTAAATTTAAAAATGGTACTTAATTTTTCAACAAATTTGATTGAATATGTTGCTGTAGCCTACAGCAGTTTCTTTGCTAGTGACATGGCAAATGATAGAATACTGACTTCAGAGTGGTAAAGGTTATTTTAAAGAGAATAGTATAAATTAGAAAATAGTCCACTGGACTGACTGGCTCTGTTATTGAGCCAGCCATTCCAATGGTAAATTTTCCAAAATATCCTCTTGACATGCATAGGTATTTCTCAGGACCACTACAAAGGCAGTTTCTGATCGATCTGACCATTCAAAACAACTGTCTTTTATTTTGCAGGTGCCATTATGAGCCAAAGCCTATTGACGCAGCGTCAGTGTTACAATGAGCATGATGAGATGCAAGATGGACTGAACAATTGTTCATGATTTAGAAAGATCAGCACTTAAAAGACTGTGTCAATTAAAACGAATACATGTGCCTTCTCAGATTACCAAATTTCCAAGAAGCATTCTCAATGTAGAAATCTGCAGACTATGTCAAATCAGTGTGTGTTCTCAGGAAATCATGATATGACAAACTGAACAGATAGGTACTCTATGTGTAGACAGACAGAGCCACGTGCATATTGATATGGATGATAATGTACAAGACACTTATCAGATCACACCATTAACACAGCCATGACAGCCTAATCAATTTTCATTCAACACAGATGATAAATACATGTATGTACTGCATTCTATGTGTTTTAAACATAAATGCTACTGTAAATGTGAATTTTGTTAAATGAAAGTAATAAAGTAAGTATATAATAGTCATGATAGTTGCTTATTTTTCAGTTTTAGCATTTAGTGTTAGATTTAAGTTACCATTTCAAGGATTTAAGCAAATTAACCCTTTAATGTCTAAATTAGGTCAAAGTATCAAATAATTTGCTTATTTAATGACCATTTGCAGGCCAAGATGTATTTTTGAAAATTTACCACTGGAATGGCTGGCTTGCTTATCGAGCTAGTCAATCCAGTGGTGAATTTTCAGAAACAGTCTCTCGGTTTGCAAATTTATGGACATTAAACTGATTCAAGCATACTGCAGAGTGCAGAGGCTGGTTTGGCTGAAATTCCCATTGAAAGGTCTGCATTTGCAGGACGAGGTCAATGCAATTTATCTTTTAAAGATTACCACTAGACTGGTTGATTGGTCCAATACATGAGACAGTCATGCCACGAGTAAATTTCAAAAATAGCCTTGTTGGCAAATGGACATTCTCTAAGCAAAAATTAAATATTCTTGACAAATGCTGACCATCAAAGCGTTATATGCTGTTGAATGTTCTGAAAATGATTTAAATAGCAGCCAGTAATTTGTTATCTCTTTAATGTTCAACTCGGACAACACCAGCCTGTGTAGTTGTCTTGGGAAATACCCATTTGCAGACCAAGAGAAAACTTGATATTTTTTAATATTACCATTGGAATTACAGGCCCACTGCCAGTAATTGAGCCACTCATGTAAATTGTTTTTAAATCCCTTGACCTGCCAATGGACAATTACTAAGCAAAGATTTAAATTTTCATGACAAATCTTAACCATTAAAATGTTAAAAATTGTATTAGATCTCACCTTCAATGAGCTAAACCAATTTTCAATTCTTCCATTGGATCCTCCCTAAAAATAGTGACAGATTTTACAGTTTGTTGATGGTCTAAAAGGTTGTTTTAGCAGATAAGAAATAAAAATTACACTTTGCTTGTGTTCCCGGAGACCATCTCTGGAATAGTGTCAAATTTGTTATGCTAATATATCTACTTTGTGGCAAGCCTGATTATATGCCAATATATCTGTCCACTAGAGTTATCTCCCTTTTTAGCATTACATATGTTTACTTGAGAGTTAAGATTAGTAAAAATGGTCTGTTGTATGGATAGCTTTAAAATGCAGGATGGTATAAAAATAAATATAATTCTATTTATGCGTGCATACATTCTCCTGTCTTCAGACAGAGTATTCTGTTGAACAAATCTGGACATTTGTCAGCTTCTATTGTAGACAGCAAAACCATATGTGGGATCAGACCACAGTCCGGATTGTTTCAGTTACTTAAAATTAGTCAAAATATTGCTCTATGCTGGAATATCTGGATAGCTTTAGTACATATTCCTGTTACCTGTTCAACTGTTTGAATATTTAGTAGTCGAGGTTGGGAAATTTTTTTTTCTTACTCCATGTCAATTTACAGGTTATGAGATGATTAGCTTATAAAAATTATCACTGGAATGACTGGCTTGCTTATCAATTCATTCATTGCACTGGTAAATTATGTAAAATATTATCTTTCTCAAGACCACTGCAGATGTCATTTTTAAAATTTTCAATTTTCTCATACAGAGTGCCCACGTATGCAGACCAGTAGATTATTTTTGAAAATTTATCACTGAAATGACTGTCTCTGCGCACCTTGAGTGTTAACGGGTTAACCCTGAAATTCCAGTCCCAAGGCGGGCAGATGAGCTGCTATGTACCCTCATCTTATTATTAGCTCACCTGGCCTTAGGCCAAGTGAACCTATGTCATGGCGCCCCTGTCTGTCAGATTGGCTTGGCGGATTTCAACCTAATTTGTCTGCAAGGACCATAGGGGTGTACGCTTAACAACTTGTATACAGAATTTTGACTGGTCAATTTGTTGGGTAAAAATCTTGGATTTTATGAAAAATGTACCAAAGATTGTCAAAACAATACTCATTTACCGCTCGGCGGATTTCAACCCTCGTTGGCTGGACAGACCCTAGCCAAGTAGGTTTTATTTAAATTTTATTCCGAATTGTGGTTGGTCAATTCTTTTGGTGAAAATCTTAGATTTTATGAAAAATGTACTGGAAATTGTCAAAACCCTTCTTCTCCTGAGCTGCTTGACAGATTTCAACAAAATTTGTCCAGAATGACCCTGTCATGGTATGGCTCCTTCTAGGAGTCTTAAATCGTCTATTCAGAATTTAGCTTGGCCGAGTTTTGGTGTGAGAATCATAGATTTTATGAAAATTTTACCAGAACTTGTCAATACATATATCTCCTCAACTACTTGGTGGATTTTATGCAAATTTGGCTGGAAGTATTCTATAGGTGTAGAATCTAGAACTAATTTTTAGTTGGTTGATTTTTGGCTGACATCTTGGATTGTTTGAAAATGTTCCAAACCCCTTTAACCCTTACCACTCTGATGTCAACATTTGGTGTTCATTTTTCAACGAAATTGGTGTTATCATAGACAGAAACATAATCCACCAACATTGTTGAAAAATGTACACCAGTTTCATTGCTATTAACATATTAAAAGATTGAATATTGACATCAGAGTGGTAATGGTTAAAACGTTACTCCTTAATTAATGGCCCAATTTCAATGAAACTTGGGCTGAATGCTTCAACATATCAAACGATAATTTTATTTGGTCAATTCATCTTTTGACCATCTTGTTTTTTCCCGAAAATTATCCATCGTGCCTATTTAAATGCAAATATGGTAGTTGACATGCTAATGGTCCAGGTGCGCGTCACAGACCTCCTGTTAATTTGATTGGATACTGTTTCCAATCAGTCAGAAGTGAGATAAACTGAGCTTTAAAAGCAATAGAAGGATCTAATTCTAGCTTTGATCCACAGATCTATGGCTAAGCTTCGCCCATGCTTTGTGCGTTTTGGGATCAATTAATATACTGTGAACCCTGGATTTTCAGAATCCCTGTTCCAAAGTTTCTATACAGGTAAGCTGTTGAATATTTTGAAGCTAATTTCACTTGGCACTGTTGATTCCTATTCAGCACATACATACCAGGGTGTGATGGCGTGTGTGTTTCGGGACTTGTGGATAGCAATCTAAACATAGAGCCGTAGCTTCGTGCTATGTCGAGATAATACAGCTTTCCTCGCTCCTGTTTAGCGTAGGAGATCTCGCGAGAACACGAATGTTGCAGATAGATGTACTGTAGACCCAATTCGTGGCCGATGCATATCGGACGTGTGGTGGGGGGGGGGGCATTTTACCTCTTGCGTATGGACTTGCTAATCCACATATCTATAGCGGACTATTTATCGGAAATGCTGGCGGGCCAGTATTTCCGTGAAATAGTCTCCAAATTGCGCAGTCTGCACAACCAAGTGGTTCGTACACTCGCAACACCTATATTAATAACGTAATCCTAATTTCGTGTTTTCTTATTTCCAAATATCACTTGCTAAATAGTCTATGACAAGTATATAAAAATATTCAATCGTTATTTTAGAAGATAATGTTAATATTTATACAGTTCTAGATATATGTTGTCAACGGAGATTGGGAAAAAGTAATGTTGTGATACTTTCTCGGCGGTCTACAGAAAGGTTTGACAGCTATGACCTCGTTCGCATCATAAGCGCCGCTCGTGAACAGCTGATTCGAGCCTCAAAGCTCTAGAGAGCTCCGCGACTAACTTACGCTTTTTGACGTAAGTTAGGCACCCCTTCATGAATACGGAATAAGTAGGGAGCGTAAATAGGTGCGTAACTTAGGCGTGTACGTAAGTTACGCACTCTTCATGAATACGGCCCCAGGAATCCATCTGGTATCCGAGACCCCGGAACCATCACCCAGATTAATCTACAGATTTACTACCTTTAATCACCATAGAGGGGATAGAAGAATACTTTGCCACAATTCAGGACCCATACGCTTTTCGAGACAGGCAAACAATGCATCATACGCCACCTGATCCGCCATTTTTGCAGACACTATCCAGTCGATCTTGCCCGCAGCTAATTCTAAGTCAAACTCAGGCACCAGCAACAAGGGCCCAAGGAGGAGGACCTACATCGACCGCTGAAAATGTGTGGAATGTATTCAACACAATGGCTACTGATCTAAAGAATAGCATGAGGGAGTTGTCCAACATATCCAATGCAAGGGAAGAGGACCGAATCAGGCGTTGATTGCTGCACGATCGCGTCCAGCATATACAACCCTGTTATGGACATATACCTTCAGAGGAGAGAGAATACATAGAAATGTGTTGTTACACTATGGATGCGATGTGCCAAAACCATTGAGGAGACATGGCTTACGTCATAAGGGGACAATTACACAAAGATGTTGCCGGCTATATGTCGAACTGAGATAGAAAAACAGTCACTTGGGATGAGTTTCACTGACACATTGAGAAATTCTTTGTATCTGTGAACGATGAAGAGCACATTAAATGCGAACTGGAGACCATCAAGCAAAAGTATGGCGAAAAGATCAACACCTTTAACAGGAGATTCCAAACCGTATCCAAGAACGCCTACCCCTCCGTCAATGAAGACAGCAAAAGGATCATAGTACGTGCATACTTACGAGCGTTATCCAATGTCGCTCTAGCATGGCAAGTTGCTATTAAGGGGAATAAGACACTAGAGGAAGCCATAACCTTCAGCGAACAGCAAGGTGATTTGGATGATCTACTTGATGACATGCATCTTACCCTGACACGACATGAAGAAGTGGATGTAATAGACCGACAAATACAAGCAATGACGCCCGGCCAACGACTAGCAAAACTCGAGATGAAATATGATAAAATGATGAAGGATGTGTATTCGATGATTAAAGGGATGCAAGAGCAATTAATGAAGTCAATAGCTTCGATGATTACCCAGACAAATACACCCGCCCCCAATGCAAATGCATGGTAATCAGAAGAAGGAGCTGATTAGATGTTCTGAGTGCAAGGAAGAATGACACATTAAACAAAAATGTCCAAATAAACTGAACCGACCACTACAACAACGGCAAGACAATCAGCAGCAACAGAACAAAAATCAAAACAAAATGTGTTATAATTGCAGTAAAATATGGCACATTTCCCGAAATTACTGTAGTTCAAAATCAAACAATGGTAATGGAAATAACCAAAACGTGCATAACTGTCAATCCAATGTAACATGCTTCAATTGTGGTAAAAAGGGAAACCATGTGTCTCAATGCTGAAGCCAACTGACTCAGAACAACCGGACGATATTCAATGACCGATGCAAGAAATGTATTCAATCTGGACATTCCGATAACCAGTGCCCGTATTATGTACCCATAAGTTCCGCTCCCCGTATGGAAGCACTTCGTATGGAAGTGGACGAGGTCACATCAGCTGGGGGATCAGCAAATGTTAGAAGAGACAATCGAAACTACTTAAATCATGATGAATATTCTGTCAGAGATGGGTTCACGCTGACCACCATAAACACAGATGCATATGGAAGGTTCTGGACTGACCGTGACGCACCGACAGAAAATTCCTGGGTAGGAAGGACTAATGACATTAGATGACAAACCTATGCTGACGTGGTATCCGGAGACAGCTGACGACCGGAAAACACAGGCAGAGGGAACATGTGATCGCGAGGTTCCTGGTCCGACTGTGCTTAGACAACGATATTGGTTGCGACGTTAATACCGGTAAGTGTATCAATATTCTAGTGGATAAAGGTGATAGTACGTCACTGATTAGAAGTGACATTTGGAAGCATATTCTTGGCTTGAGACAATTAAAGAAAGCCCAGTTACTCTTAGCTGTAAACGGCTCACCAACTGAGGTATTAGGCAAAACGGAGGTCAAATTTCAAGGTGCTCTGCCCATACCCATTATAATCATGAAAAGTATGAATCATTAGAGATTAATTGGGGTGGATGCATTGCACGCGGGTGGAGCGGTAATAAATTACAGGAAATGGGAAATGGAGTGTTTTGGCAAGATCTTCCTGTTACTTGTTCCCTATAGGCACCAGAAGCGATACTACGCTGAAGCCAGTATCATGGAGATGACCAGTTACAAAGTTATTGACAAAGTTCTTAGTGACTATGCTGATAATGTTGATACTGCTCATCCTAAGGAACTGGGTAGGAATCCGTTGGTGGAATGTACGATCCCTACCAATCACCCTCCCATTAGACAATGTCCATATAGAATGCTATTGTTAAAAACAGATGAAGTACGTGATCAGATTAAGAAAATGCTAGACGTGGGTGTGATTCGACCGTCTTCATCACCTTGGGTGTCACTGATTAGCCTGGTGCCCGAGAAGGATGGGACAACCCATTTCTGCATTGACTACAGAGCACTGAATAATCCATTGCCAAATATTAGGATATTTTTGATAGTATGGAAGGCGCTACCCTGTTTTCTAGTCAGTTATACTGAAAGCTACCTTCAACAAACTATTTCACTGTGAAACAGCAAGATTTTAATTCCCATGGTTATGTTAGTCATTGTTGGTGTGCATTTTGGAAATAATGTTGCTGTAAGCTGTTGCTGTCTTAGACAGAAACATATTTCGGCAACATTTGGTGAATTGAAGGTCCATATTTGCCACTAAGATGCGGGAGATGCGCTTTGAGAGCAGATAATTGTCTCTTTTTTCTTCTAGTAAAAATTACCAACCGCCCCACATTATGGGGGAGGGGCCCCCTCCTACACACTCCCCAAATAGGTGTGACCGTGTGGTGGAGACCCAGGCCCACCACGCTCTTAATCCGGCCCTGATCATCGCAGGTACCTATTTACAGTATAGGTCGACTGGAGAAAAGCAGAAGTAATTGACTTGCTCAAGGACACAATGCGGCAGACTGACGGCAATATCTACATTAGTACATTAGTAAACAAGAGGACTCTGTATGGTACCAAACCTTTTTCATCAGTGATGGTCCCTGTAAGCAAAAATAACCCTTGACCTAAAGCCCCTTCCGGGTTGTGTTAATCTCATTCTCAGCCATGTATACCTCCGTCCGTACATCTCCTTCACCTTCACACTGCACCCACCAACCTTCTCAAGCTCTTCTTTATTTCCCTCCCCCACCCCACCACCTCTCTCCCTCTTTCTCTCTCTCTCTCTTTCTCTCTCTCTCTCTCCGCCCCTCGCTCACTCCCTCTCGCTATCTTTTCCCTCGCTCTCTCTCCACGCCTCTCTCTCCCTCCCTCTCTCTCTCTCTCTCTCTCTCTCTCTCTCTCTCTCTCCGCCCCTCGCTCCCTCCCTCTCGCTCTCTTTTTCTCTCGCTCTCTCTCTCCGCGCCTCTCTCTCTCTTTCTTTTACTCTCTCTCTCTCTCTCTCTCTCTCTCTCTCTCTCTCTCTCTCGTTCTCCCCATCTCCCTCTCCTTCTTTCTCACTCACTCACCCACTCACTCACTCACCCACCCACCCATCCACCCACCCACCCACCCACCCATCCGCCCGCTCGTTCGCTCGTTCGCCCGCCCGCTCACTCACTATCTCTCGCTCTCTGTACTCTCTCAGTATCTCCCCATCCCTTTATTTTCTCCCACCTATACATTCATCCATCACTCCATCCTCATCCTCCTCATCCACCTCTTCCTCCTCCTCCTCATCCTCTCCCTCCTCCTCCTCCTCCTCCTGCTCCTCCATCAAGCTTTCTCATTCCCTCTCCCTCCCTCCGGTACTCTATCCTCTCTCTCTCTCTCTCTCTCTCTCTCTCTCTCTCTCTCTCTCTCTCTCTCTCTCTCTCTCTCTTTCTCTGTCTCCGATCCTCACTCCCTCCCTCCCACTCTCTCTCTCTCCGCCTCTCCGCCCCGCGCTCTCTCCCTCCCGCTCTCCCACTCTCTCGCCCTCTCTCTCTCCCTCACTCTCTCACACACACGCACGCACGAACGCACGAACGCACACAACACACACACATTCTCTCTCTTCCCCCCACTTGGATGTCTTGTCTTTGTATTGAAGAATAAAGAATCCTGGA